>OZ024758.1:32361849-32544349 GCA_964016885.1 Eledone cirrhosa | reverse complement strand
TGTAATTGTTCTCATCGCTCCACATAATGACGTATTATCTTCGTTTTTTCCGTTCATTGCCAGGGAACGTCTCCACGAACCACCTAATGGAATATTAGTCTACGACTTCATTTATACCATAAACGTGGTTTTATCTTTGCGTGTTCTCCCCGCCCCAAATAATGATGTATTATCTTCGGTTTTTTTCCATTCTTTGGCAGGGGAAATTTCCACGAACCAAAGTATCATTTTCCTGTCTCCCTTCGGTTGCAACATTTTTCGAAATATTTACTTCTGCGTTCACAGATTGATTTTTTTTAGTTTCAGAAGATCCCGTTAAGGGTGAAAGCAGCGATTCTTTTCTTAAACTTTAATCTGTTATTTTAATAAATATATATATATATATAAGAAATAAGATTTCGCTTCAAGCATAGCTTTATACAAATATGTATAGAGATTTTGTATTTCTAAAGAAACACGGTTTTAGGAAGCCATAGCTATGCAAACATCGGGACTAAAGCCCTCTGGTGGTGTCCACCAGAAGCAAGGGGGACAACCGTCTATGCATTTCAGGCTTGACTGGCCTTCGTTACGACAGCTCTTCCCACCGATATGGTGATATATTTATATTATATATATATGAGAACTTCTATATGCAGATGATCTAACACTCATAGCTGAATCGATGGCTGAACTAGAGGCCTTAAAGTAAACTTGCCTAAGACTAAAGTTCTTGTATGTAGGAAGGAAAATATGGCACAGGTCCCCTCTGGGAAATGGCCTTGCTCAGTGTGTAGGAAAGGAGTAGGCAGAAATTCCATTTTATGTTCCAAATACAAATTATGGTACATAAAAGATGTAGAGGGATCACAGGTAAGCTATCTAATGACGTAGATTTTATATGTGGCCGGTGCTCAGGTGCAATAAGTAGCAAGTGTCCACAGGATACTAGCCCCTTCTGTTGACAAGATGGTTCTATAGAAATAGTGGACACCTTTCATTACCTGGGTGACAAAATCAGCTGTGGTGGAGGGTGCTCTGAAAGTACAGTAGCCAGAGTCAGAACGGGATGGAAAAAGTTCAGAGAGCTTATACCACTATTGGCCACTAAAGGTTTAAAGGCAGACTGTATGATGCCTGCATACAACAATAATGTTACATGGCAGTGAGACATGGGCATTGTGTGCAGAGGAACGAAGCATGGATTCCCTGTTGGATGTGTAATAGTAATACACGTGAACGGCAAAGCATAAATGAACTAAGTGCATCAAGACGTATCTGAGGACCTTGCGATTTTCAGAGTCAGGTTCGATCATCACATCGATCATGCCTCGAGCTGGCCGCCAGAGAAACGATTGCAATAAATTCCATTCATCGCAACACTGGTTCTCTTTTTTTCTGTGATATATATATATATATATATATATATATATATATATATTTATGTATGTGTATATACATATATATATATGTATGTGTATATAGATATACAGATATATGTATGTATGTGTGTGTTTATGTATGTGTATACCCATGCTAGCGTGGAAGATAGACGTTAAACGATGATAATATATATATATATATATATATATATATATATATATATATATATATAAATATGTATGTGTATATATGCATATATGTATATATATAAATATAAATTCAGCAAGAATCGTATTTCGGCCGGTAGAATAAGCGAAAAGAAACGCTCCAATAGTTAAGAAAACTAGAGCTAAACAATATGTTAAAACGCCATACAAACTGAAAAAGTGGTTAAGAAGGCATTAACCACCTAAGCCAAAAAACAAATCAAGCAAAACAGGTCAAACAAAATAAATGATAAAAACAGACCTGGACCCAAATGGAATTGATGGTAAAATCCAAATGCAGGGTTTCTATGACATCTAAATCAATAATACTGTCTGCTTAAAACTATAAGCTTTTAGCATAAAGATTGAACAAGGAATATCACGTTTTCAACAGGTATTTTGCTCTGTAACCAACTTTGTGAATGAAACAGAACTTTGTAAAAGCACATGTGTAACTCACAAGGGGAAATTCCCCATATTTTGGCAACTGAATTCAGTATGTGTAAATCATGCAAAAAATTGCATAAATAGCACAAATCGAATAAGCACTCAACCGGGTAGTTTTTAAAATAAACCTATGCAATTAATCTGTCAATAGAATTATTAACAGGTTAATTGTAAGACTCGGGAGATTAATACAAATATAAATTCAGCGAGAATCATATATATATATAAGTAAAAAACAACACAAGTTACGAAAGGTATTAGGTTCACACTTATTGAGAGTGGGGTGTGTGTGTATATATATATATATGTGTGTGTGTATTTGTGTGTATATATATATATATTAGAATGTATTTAAAATACCATAGTATTTGAAGCATTCAGACATTAAATGAATGAGTACTCAATACTTAATGAGTTATGTGTAAATTGTATTTTCTAAGTCGAAAATTTGCAGCGACTTAGTGACTTCTAGGTTTCAAGTTTGTTGCTTCAATCTGAATGGTAAGGCTGCAAGTGAACTTTCTTATAAAAAAACAAACATTGAATTTATCTAGAAAACTGAATTTATCTAGAAAAATCATTGTAACTATAAAACCATAAATATAACAGAAAGCCAATCTTGTTGATTTTGTATGAAAGTTTACAATGGCACTTCTGTTTGTTTGTAATAAATTTGGTTTTCTGTTTTTCTCCATGGCTACCAGAAAAGAATATCAAGGAATTTTATTTTCTTAATTTTCTTTTTCTTTTATTTTCTGCAAGGATTGTCAACTAAATTTAAGTTAAAACATTCATAATCAACAAATGACAAACAATGGATTGCAATACTGCATTCAAAACAGTTTTCAATGTTTTACAAACCTTTTTTTTTTATGAACCAAAAAGCAGTAAAAAAAAGAAACACAAAAAAGATCTTCATCAGCTGTCTTTTTCAGTTCATTTTCTTTCAATTCGTCATATCATGGCTTCTCTCATTCTCCAGCCAGGAAGCTCTCCAATCTGGAGATCCAAATTTTGCTGCATATTGCTGTCTTTCTTCACAATTTGTGATCAAGTGTAAACTTCAACACGTGATCCTACTCTACGATTTCCAGCATGCACCACCTCCTTGAAATGAGAACTTTATGGGTGAGTTCTGTAAGACCCCCCCCCTCCCATATACCCCACCTGATTTGTAATGTCTGTAGATGGTAATTAGCATGCTGTATTGAATAAAGTAACTATCATGTACTTCTATTTTTATCTCTTTTTAGTATCACATGTCTTTGATGCTCATAGTCCTAATAATGTTGATCTTGAGAAGAAAATGTAACTAGTCTGTAGTTATCAGTGAAATTATGGATAGCAACAATAGAAAAATATAAATAATGGCTGTGTTAGTATTGTGTTTTACAGACATGTCTGTTTAGTATGTGTGCATGTGAGTTTTGCATGTAAATATAATTACCATGTATTATAAAGCATGATATTTGTATCATCCTCTTTGATCTGAAGATACTACAAAGTACATTCTGTATATTAAAGAAAGAAATGATCCATTTCAAAGGAGATCATTCAATCTTAAAAGGTTGCTTTGATTATGTAAGCGAAATAAAATGAAAAATATAATCACTACTAACATTGCAGTTGAAGCATCAGGTGGTGTGAGCAATGACCTGAGATTTAAACTTTTGACTAACAACTTTCAGAACATGTTAATGTCATAATCTTTAAGTGTATCTTGGATTTAGATAAACATTTGTACATTAATCCAAGGTTGACAATCATATCAAAAGAGAGTAATATACTTTTCATATAATATTCATAGAGGAAATTTCCAATGTTCCATAGTTGAATTTAATATAAACTGAAAATGGAAATTTTCAGATTTAAAAACTTTGAAAATAGCCATTACTTTGTTTCAGACTATAGTTGTATCTGAACTAGCAACCTTTCTGTAATGTCTACGATGTTGATATATTTTTATATAATCTACCATTATATGAGATTAATCTACTATTAGAGAACTATCTAACGGGAGACATGATTTCTATCGTGGCATAAAAGATAACCTGTATAAGAACATTGGTCATGTTGAAATATCCACAACTCACACCTGAGCTAACAAGTGAAGTTCTATATGGTTGCTCAACTGCTGGAAATGACAGCCAGGTTTCCCTCAGGCTGTGCAATTCCATCTTAATAAAAGGTCACATTAGTTAATATAGCCTGAGATATACAATGCATGTCAAATAGAGGAGAATATTCTTCAGTGGAATTATTTTGATTACAAGTATGCTTAATTGCTGCCAGCTTATTTCTGAAGAACTTGAACCAACACAACGTATTGAGGCACTGATTCCCAGAATACAACTTCTCCACTGTTTATACTACAATAATAAAACACTATAGCGATGTTGTGGGGAAGAAATAATCCTAAAGTTATTCTCTGATAGCTGATTGCAGGTTAATCTCATATAACTAAAATAATCTAATTTTATAGAATATATACCACGATCTGATCCTTGGCTGACTTCAAGGAAGTTTGCTCTGTTGCAAAAATCTGGATCATGTGTTTGATTTCATGACAACATAACACTATTTCATGATGTACTGCTTCTGACAATTCCTCTTGCATAATGTCCTTGATTGTCAAAGAAGTGTACACATGGTAAAGTTTTGTAATAAAGGCTCCACTATGAGATAAAACAGGGTTTCAAACTCATGAGTAATGCTCTAGGGTGGACAATACCCTGTGGAGCTGCTCTTTCAGCTGGCTCAAAATCCCATATTCTCTTCTCCAGTTCATGACTGGTCCCCTGCATCAAACACAGGATTTATGAGATCTATTCAAGACCACTGAATTCCTCCAGTTAGGATAATTATGAAGATTTACATACTGTTTTGTGATATAATAGTTGCCTATTATCTCCTTTAAGCAAACATATGTAGACTTTGGTCCAACCATGATTCTATATAACCACTAACAAGCAAACCACAAATATTGTTCCTCTTTGAGATAGAAATTCTGATTCTCTATCTCTAACCCATCTCTCCTATCTAAAGGAATCTCCTACTGAACCCCATCCCCTCTCTCCCAGAACTCCACACTAACAACATTTCCCAGTCATTCCTCCTAAAAACCACAATCTTCTGGAATTCCCTATTTGCCCATATTTTGTCTTAAGACATCAACCTGCAGAAGTTCAACTTCAATATCAACTACCTAAAACGGCCTTCAAAAGCCATATATTTCTTTTTCTCGTATTTTAATTAAATAATTTAAGTTTACAGGAATATTATTGTCAAGATCAAGAAACTAAAATTACCCTTAAAATGGTGTCACTTATTGGTGTTAGGATTCTAAACAAATAGTTTTCCAATAATTACTATATTCAAATTACTATGCAAATGTGTATGTGTAATTGTTGAAACTATTTTTAAATTAAAAAAATAATCATTGAGTGGTAGGCTTGTTAATACTGTTACCTTGTCTTTATTAGACAAGACTTCAGCTCTCCTCCTTGCTTACACTTTTCTTGTATTAAGACTGGACATTAACTGCATCAGTTTTACTAGTCAAGGAGAGCCTGCAAATGTCACTCCTCCTCTACTGACTAAATTACATGTATTTGTATGATTGAGCTTATTTTACTACCTTTTCTCTTCTTTTCTTATTGCATAGTCTTTATCTTTATATAAGTTTAGAATTTATTTAACAAAATTAAATGTTCCACACTGTAAACATGGTTGGATTGGGAAGGGCATCCAACTGTAAAAGAAAACAGCCAAAATACTGTTCAGTTTGAGCAAGGTACAGTGCAGCCAACTAGCCAGGCTTGTCTCATAACAAGAACGACCCATCTAACCCATGCAAGTGTGGAAAAATAGTGATGATGATGAAATAAAAATATAAAAATAATTGTCAAATTGCTTACATATCTCTAATTTAACATTAAACTTCTTTTCTTTTTTTTTTTCTTTGTCTGTTGATGCAAAATAGGCAGCAATTTAAATCTGAGATCAATTAATGTCATTTGTGGCATAAATGGTTTATCATTGTATATATAAATATATAAGGTGACTAAGTTTGTTTTAACAATGAGTACGCCATTTTAATAAACTGAAATATTGAAATAAAGTTTTGCATCAGATCTGTTTCTCATTAATTACGACATTCAGACATATTGTATTTACTATCATAACAATACCCTGTTAATATTAGACAGTAATTGAATGGCTATCTACTCGATTTGTAATTGTGCAATTAATACTAGCTTAGTAAATACATTTATAAGAATTTTTTAATTTTTGTTTGGCTTTTGTTCCATTGTCTATAATCATTACAAAAATAAATATAAGTGAAAGATAATGATAGGGTTAAAATAAAAGATATGGAAATAAAATAGGTTCTTTTCTAAATATTAAAGGGCAGTGGATTGGCAGAATCGGTAGAGCGTTGGACACCATGCTTTGCAGCATAGAGTTATGGCACTTTACGTTCTGAGTTCAAATCCTCCCGAAGTTAACAATGCCTTTCATCCTTACGGGGTTTGATAAGATAAAATAACGCACTGAGGCCAATTTGATTGACTTTCCCCTCCCTCAAATTTATTTGCCTTGTGCCTAAATAAAAAACCATTATTCGGTGAATTGGCAGTATCGGTAGAGAGTCGGACATGCTTTGCAGCATAGTTACGTCCCTTTATGATCTGAGTTCAAATCCCGCCGAGGTTAACTTTGCCTTTCATCCATACGGGGTCGATAAAATAAAGTACCATAAAATGTACTGGGTAATTGCTGGCTTTGTGCCAAAAGTAGAAACAATTATATTAAAGGGTGGTGGATTGGCAATATTGGTAGAATGTTGGACAACATGCTTTGCAGCATATAGTTACATCCCACCGACGTTAGCTTTGCCTTTCATCCTTTCATTAGTAATGCACTAGAGTCGGTTTGATTGACTTTCCCCTCACCTAAATTTCTTGGTCTTATGCCTAAATCAGAAACCATCATTATATTAAATAACTAAATATTTTATTAAAAACAAGTAGTCGTTCATTTTTGACGATTGTTTATCTTTAAAACAAACATATTTACTCCTAACTACAAAACATTTATTAGGAATATTTCCATAACTGAATTAAAATTGTTATTGTTATGTTGAAGCATATAATGGTGCTAAGTGTTCTCCTTTGAAAATCATTTCATATACATTCATTTAAACAGAAAATTTAATATGATATTTGATGGTATGGAGGCATGTGGATTTAAAGTATGAATATTTATTAAAAAAATTATCATTCATTGTTTGAAAGTTGCCATGCATGACACTAGGTGTCTCTAGAACTCTAATGCCTGCAATACAATTTATATTCTAACTGAATCAACATTAGTAGACATGCCTTGTATGTATATATATATATATATATAGATATATGTTTGTTATATATTAGTCTAGTTATGTACAAGATTGGGTTGGATGCTGTGAATACTGTTGAATATAGAATATTCTGTCAATATATGTAGAATAGATATTGGTTAGAATAAGTTAGCAGATTGTATTTTACTCTATTATTCTAGTACTAGATATCCAAACATTTTTTTTTTCTATACTTATGTCTGCTCTTTAACATTTATACCATTCTGAAGCAGTTTTGTTGAAAACACTTTCAAAAGCAGCATCTATAATTGGCTAACACAGATTTGTGTTTTTGTTTCTAATCTATACCATTAACTTTTCTATTCAACTGATAACAAAAACATCAGAATTTATAACTAAAGTATGAAAATTCATATATTTGATTGTCTGCTGAAAAAAAACTTCCTTGACTATGAGAGTTGCAAATTGAGTATGGTTGATGTTTCTAGCAGTATGTAGTTCAATAGAAGAAGGATTGAAATAAATGTTTCATCTGGAGTGTGTGATGGGAAGGGGAAAGATATTTAGAAACATAACTGCTATATTACTGTAAGTCTTTTTTCTATTATATTTTACACATACACACAAACCCCCCACCCAGTATACCTGTACGAATCCGTCCTCTACAGCAGAGGTTCTCAAAGTTAAGAAGGTTCAGGGGGCGCTGGGGGAGTGGTACAGATGATATAATAGTATATTAAATATCAAATAATACATATTATATATAAATATAGTAAAATAAAAATATATAATATTTATTTATACATAGTTTATATTATATTATTTATTATATATAATGGCGGTGAATTGGCAGTATCGGTAGAGGGTCGGACGCCATGCTTTGACGCATAGAGTTACGGCCCTTGCCATTCTGAGTTCAAATCCCGCCGAGGTTAACTTTGCCTTTCATCCTTACGGGGTCGATAAAATAAAGTACCAGTAATACACTGGGAAATTGCTGGCCTTGTGCCAAAAGTAGAAACAATTATTTATTATATATAAATTGACAATTTTATTTATTATATATTATTTACAAGGTCTCTCTGGAAATAGGGTTGGGGGCGCTGAGTGTGGCCATGAATAACAAGTATCTATGTGAAACATTCTTCATATTTTTCCTCCAGCCTGCAAGATTTGAAAATAGGACTTTCACTCCATTATTATCTATACTTTGGAATATTAAAACATTTCCAGAATGTTCTTTAGAATGTTCTTCAATATACTTTGATAATAATAACTAGGTTAAATTTATTGTTGAATTATTCAAACATACATTAGCCCTTTATCATCTACATTACTCTATATATACTATTGTATTTTCATGGTAAAGGCTTTACCTCACATAATATCTCACATAACATTAACATTACTCTATATATACTATTGTATTTTCATGGTAAAGGCTTTACCTCACATAACATTTCACATAACATTTACATTACTCTGAATTTACTATTGTATTTTCACAATAAAGGCTTTACCTCACATAATATCTCACATAACATTTACATTACTCTATATATACTATTGTATTTTCATGGTAAAGGCTTTACCTCACATAACATTTACATTACTCTATATATACTATTGTATTTTCATGGTAAAGGCTTTACCTCACATAATATCTCACATAACATTTACATTACTCTATATTTACTATTATATTTTCATGGTAAAGGCTTTACCTCACATAATTATCTCACATAATCTATGAGATTTTGATATTTATTTTGAGAACAATAACTTAACATCAGTATGAGCAGCCAGTTACAGCTGGTTTGAACAGAATGAGGTGAGAGAATTCTGAGCCAGTTTAAATGCTAAAGGGTTAATGGTCATAGATAAACTTTAGTGATGTATTTAACACTGGACAAATTTAAATAAATTGTCAAGAAGAATATCCTGAAGAATATCTTCAAAACAATATTTCTGACTCAAAAAAATCAATTAAACAAAAGTGTATACCATCATTATACTGGTGTGTGTGTGTGTGTGTGCATATATATGTATGTATGTGTGTATAAATATAAGTATAGACCAGGGGTCGGCAACCTTTTGGAAAGAAAGGGCCAAACAGCTATGTAGTGTCATGGAGGAGGGCCATGTTATTAAATATGTAAATAAATTTTCTGAAGGTTTAAAGCAAAACAAGAAATTTAATATAATTTTATTTTAACAAGGCCCCTTATTTTACTGCAGGAATAACAGAAAAACAACTACTATCACAATCAACAAAAAAAAAGCAAATTCCTTGCTACAAATGAAATACAGTTAGAAATGGTAAATAATTTAATGAGACACTTGTTTCTGCTTATTGTGGGATAACTTCTCCACATCAGGTGAAATATTTGTCGATGACAGGAGCAAAACATCATTCAGGTAGTCGTCACAACCTTGTTCTTAAATGACTTAGTATATTTCATTTTGGAAAAAAGTTGTTCACAAGCATATGTACTTCCAAATAATGATATCATCAGTTTCGCATGAGTCAAGATGTTTTTATATTTTCCTCTTGGCAATATATATTTCTTGTAGGAGCAAACACATTTTCCGAAGTGCTCAATGAAAAAACAGCCATCGTTAAAAGTTCAGCACTCCAAATCCACTTTTCTTTTGTTAGCTTCCATGGGCTTGTTTTTGTTCAAACAAAAAAGATTTATGGAAAGGAAAAAGAACAAAAAGTATAATAATCAGAATGAAGAAATAAGAAACAATGAAAACAAATGTAAATGCAAATACAGTAATGCGATAAAATATGATAATTGTGAATAAAGGTTTCTAACGACGTTGTTAGATCAGGGTTGCCATTTGTTTTTTTAAACCACTTTTGGCCTAATTATAATAATAATAATTCACACAATTTATCACAAATAATTAAATAAACATTATTATCGAGTAAAGATACCTACTGTATAGTTGTTATACCAGCAGACAACAAACTCAAATGAAAATACTCTAGGGAGGAGGGAACGAAGTAATTTTCCCAAGGACAACTTTACCTTGTGCCGGGGGGCACAGGTAAGGACAGGCAAACGAAAACGACAATAATTCATGAGTGATTTTATTGAATGACAATATGGGTATAAAAGTGAGTCATGCGAACCGTAAGGTAGTATACCTCCCAGCCAACATTTGTGTTTGTTGACTGGAACAAAAACACAGGAAATAATAATACAGGTGATATAATACTTAATAACACAGGTGATATAATGCTTGGCAGAAAACCCAGAAAAAGATGGATAAGAGGAAATAATAATAAATGGAAAGTATAATAAGGTTACAAAGGTATCTGTAAATATATACGGTATGAACAGCGATTTGTGATGGGCATCAGGTCAGCACAACCTTGAAGTGAACTACTGTATCTGTATTCGATACTAATTAGATAATTAGTGTAAGATGGTGGACCGGACAAAAATCACTCCAGGGCCGGATGTGGCCCACGGGCCGGGGGTTACCGACCCCTGGTATAGACACACATACAAATGTATATAGATAAAGACCCCCTTCAGTCACCTATGATCATGGAATTTGTACCTAGAAAGTTCCCCCTCCGAAGCACAAGTCTGGACAATGTACACAAGTCTCCCCTCTCCATGCTACTGATGTTCTCAACACATGGCCTGAGCCAAGAATCAAACTCACAACATCATGATTGCAAGCCTAACACTCTAGCAACTAAGCCATATGCCTTCATACAAGCACACGCACACACATATGTATGTATATGTGTATATATAACTCCATCCTCTGCCCTAAATGCAAACAATGGGTACACAAGAGATGTAGCGGGATCTCAGGAAGCTTAACTAAGAATGTAGGCTTCATATGTAGCAGCTGCACTGGGACAGCAAGCAGCAAACAACACATCACCCGGTCTGAGAATTGAACTCACAACCTTTCGATATATATATATATTACAAATACACACACACATATATAAATATAACACATATACACACACATATCATCAGCATCATCATTTTACGTCCGATTTTCCCTGCTTGCAGGAGTGGGATGGGTCCTATTCAGCACAGCATCTCTCCACTGGACACGGTCCTTCGTCATCTCCACCGTGAGCTTCAGCGATCTGAGGTCTGCTCTCGCCACCTCCGCCCATGTTTTTCTTGGTCTTCCTCTACTGCGTCTTCATTCTACTGGGATTTTTTGGCACTTCTTCACCCATGGGTCATCCTCCATGCACATCACATCGCAGTCTACTCTTCCGCACACTACAACTTATCCCTCTTAAACACAGTTTCTCTCTCAACTCATCCATGCTCGGTCGTTCAGACAGAATGACATTGCACATCCAACGGAGCATGCTTGCTTCATTTCCCTCCAGCCGTTGCATATCCTCTGCAGTTGCTGCCCATATCTCACTACCATGCAGCATCACGCACCTCACACAGGCATCATATAACCGGCCTTTCATACGCAGGGAGAAACCCTTCTTCGTCAGCAGAGGAAGCAGCTCCCTAAACTTCTTCCAACCCATCCTTACTCTAGATACTATGGCCCCAGAACACCCTCCTACCATGCTAATCTGATCACCTAGGTACTGGAAGCTATCAACCACTTCTATAGATCCTACCTGCATTTGAGAAATGTGTCTATCAATGCGACTTCTACTGTCAAATTTCCCTGTACATCTACTGCATACGTATTTTTCCTTACCTGTTAGTTTGCCTGCTATCTCACTACATCTCCCATGTACCCAAGATCTGCATTGTGTACATTTTATAGAATTTATGCCAGTTCCTTTTCTGCATATCGAACATGGCCATTTCCTTGTCGACATCAGAGTTTTGTCCTCTCTTCTACTCATCAACACTTTTGTCTTAGCTAGGTTCACCCTCAGTCCTCTTGCTTCCAACTGCTGTTTCCATAGCCAGAATTTATTCTCTAGCTCCTCTACTGATTCTGCTATAAGAACCAGATCGTCAGCATAGAGAAGTTCCCATGGACAGCCAGTCTTAAACTCCTCTGTTATGGCTTGGAGGACTATAATGAACAAGAGCGGGCTGAGGACTGAACCTTGATGTACTCCTACTTGTATCTGGAATTCTTCACTAAACTCCATTCCTACCCTGACTTTACTGACAGCACCTCTGTACAAAGTTTGCACTGTCCTCACAAGCCATTCCTGAACACCTAGTTTCCTTAGGGACCACCAGATGACAGATTGGGGCACCCTATCAAAGGCCTTCTCTAGGTCAACAAAGGCTAAGTATAGTGGCTTATTCTTCTCTAAGAACCTCTCTTGCAATTGTCTCACTAAGAAGAGGGCATCTGCTGTACTTTTCCGAGGCACAAAACCAAACTGCACCTCATCTAATCTGACCCTTTCTCTAAACAGTTGCTCTAATATTCTCTCTGCCACTTTCATAACCTGATCCATCAGCTTTGTACCCCTATAATTGCTCCTCTCCAGAGCATCGCCTTTACCTTTATAGCAATTTATGAGAATACTGCTGCACCAGTCTTTGGGTATGACACCACCATATATAGCTTCATTGATGATGCATGCCACCAGTTTAGTGCCTACTTCTCCTGATGCCTTCAGCATCTCAGCAACTATCCCCGACGGTCCAGCACCTTACCATTTTACATTTCCTTAATTGCCTCTTGGACCCTATATTAGTCAATCTCAATAGCTGGTCCCTCTGTCAGATCTACTGGGTGTAATTTCTCTCTCTCACATTCATTCTCCACATTCATCAGTCTTTCATAATGACATTTTCAGGCCTCCTTTTTCTGATCATTCGTGACACTAAGTACACCGGCATCATCCCAGATACATTTATCTCCAACAACATCGTGATTTGCATTGACACACTGCCTTGCAATGTGGAACACCGCACGCCTCTGATCTACCCGTCGCAGAACATTGGCAAACCTCCTACTCTCAGCCTCCCTGCATGTTAAATACACCTGACGTCTAACTTCTCTCTTAGCGGCTGTGTATCCTTCTCTACTCCCACCATTTTTCCAAGCCTTCCATGCTAGTCTTTTGTCTCTAATGGCCTTATCTACTGTGCTGTTCCACCACCAGGTCACTCTTTGTCTAGATGGAGCTCTGCTCCGGCCGCAAATTTCTTCAGTAGCCTGTAGTAAGTTGTCACGTAAGAAATTCCAGTTATCATCTATGTCATACGACTCTAAATCATCTTCTTTTTCGTCATACACGTCTTGAAGGGCTTTATAAATTTATATTTTAGTGAAAGGTCTTTTAGCTTCCAGACCTTTCTTTTCCACACCTTCCTGTCTCTTGCTTACTGAGATGTCACTAATGACTAACCTATGCTGTGGGGTACATTCTTCTCCGGGGTATGCCTTAGTATTTGACACCATCTATCGGTCTCATTGCCTAACTAGCAAGAAGTCAATCTGGCTTATGTGCTCGCCTGATTTGTAGGTTATTAGGTGGCTGGTAGGTTTCTGGAAGTTAGTAGTGCATGTGCATCACAAAATTGAACATCCAACATGACCATTGAAGACCCCTGCTAGCATAACGATGTCTCCGTCCTCTGTCATTGCGGCTGTTTGTAAAAGTTGCTCGTAAAAGCAGTCTTTCTCTTCTTTGCCTAGGCCTGCTTGGGGAACATAGGCAGAGATGATTGTCAGTAGTCTCCTGCCTACAACTAATCTAAGCTTAATTATTCGATTATTAACTCGAACTACCTCTATTGTCCTATTGATCTATCTCTCAGCCAGGAAAATGCCTACTCCCCTAAACCCATTATCATTACCCACCCAGAAAAGCTTATAACTACGATGTTTGCCTGCGATTAGTCTTGCAGAGGCATCTCTCCGTCTCACCTCTTACACACAGCACACATCCACCTGCCTTTTCTCCAGTATCTCCGCTATCTCACCAGATCTACCTGTTAGAGTGCCATCATTAAGTGTGGCAACTCTGAGATGCGACGTCTCATTCTTTTCCCTGCTGTGCGATTGCTTGATGACGCTCGGGAGGGTTCTCACACATGGCCTCACTAGCCACCCCACTACCGTGCGCAGCCCTAACATGGTTAGTGTTATTGCTGTTTAAGCAGTTGTTGCAATTCTCATTTGTTGTGCTCATAACTTTTGGCATTAGTATATATATTGGTTGGATGCCTTCCTAACACCAGCACCACTTTACAGCATGGACTGGGTGCTTTTATTCGTGCCACCAGCACTAGAGAGATCATCTTACTGGACTACTCAGGGGCCTATCTATACATACATACATACCCACGCACATATATATGTATATACATATTTATATATATATACATACACACACACATATATATATATACACATGTATACGCACACATGTGTACACATACATACACACACATATACGTACATGTATGTATATATATTTTTATCATATTTATTCAGATTTTAGTCTTCACATATTTATATATATATACACATATATATACATATACATACATATATATATATATATACACACACACATATATACACATATACATATATATATAGTGGTAGAACACTGGAAGGTAATATCCGTAGTGGCAGGGCATGGGACGAGTTAGGTAGAAGTGGTTACACAACAGTTAGTTCACCATACCGAGAACAATTGTTTCACCTTAGCGGATCCTCAGCTCGTAATGGACATGGTTATACGGAACAGGAAGGACAACCGTACGAACGCGCATGCGCAGAAAAGATCACTTCACACAGGCAATACTAAATTGCGTGTGAGAGGTGTTAGGGAGATAACTGCGAAAGTCCGAAAGTTTCTAGTTGATAAGAAAATTAGGATGTTGTTGTAATTCAATCCGGAGCTTTGTAGTTATGTAAGAGGTGTTTCCAGACATGTGGACGTGTGAAGAATTCATTCCTCGAGTTTAGGCAATCATTATTGCGCAATCTCTTTATTCGTTCATCAATACATAGCCCACATGACAGATTGCTCCTTGTGTATGGCTTGGACTTAGTGATGGCTTTCCATTGAATGGAGTAGTCTATACTTGAGTCCTTGAGGGACCATACGTGGCTCGTGAGTTTCGTGGATGAACGTCTGTCCGGGTACCTAAAGGTTGACTGGTGGTTCAGGAAGCGTTCCTTAAATTGGCCCTCCGCCATACCCACATAGGATTTGACCTCCTGTGGTTGATTTGGTCGGTTGGAAATGACCACAGCTTCATAAACTACAACAAACTAGGCCTAGGTATCACTTTCGCACTTAACTCTAAAAATGCAAACTTCTTAGATGTAACACTCAAACTAAACACAGGACTAATAGAGCTTCTCCATAAAAATAAAGAGTATCTAGCCTACATTAGTTATAACTCAAACCACGCTCGCTCCATAATTAACTCTATAGGACATAGTATATCCCTCAGAAACACTATCAAACTCTCTTACTCTACTGCAGCCAACATAGAATCACACATACATAAAGTCAACTACAGAAGAAAATAATCTACCAACATACACCATAGCATCAAATACAAAACACAAACACATAACAACATCACAACCACAAACACGTCTGGGCACATCTCAACAAAACATCAATAAGCCTAAATCTCAGCCCATCCATAACAACATACAAAACCGCAACGGAGAACCTGCACACAGGAAGGCCCCCAGCTGTAACTGCCACCTGCCGGATAAATGCCCACTACAAAATAGATACCTGGAATCAAGTATAGTGTACCTGTGTACTATAAATTCGGGCAACTTAACATGGCACTACATAGGTTCCAAGCCTGGGGAGTTAAAATAATATGGTACGTTCACAGACACTCTATGAAGAACCATAAACTAGAGAACTCAACAACGCTGGCCAATTAAATCCAGCAGCTCAAGGACACAAACCAAGAATACAGGATTAGCTGGTCGAAATTATCGGGAACAAGGGCCTACAACAATGAAATGTCCCACTGCGGACTTTGCAATATGTAGCTGTTCCATAGTTTAAAGTATGATAAGATGCTGCTTAACAACAAAATAGAACGACGATCAATGTTCTGTAGGCACAAAGCAGCTACCAAGTTCACAAATTTCAAACCAACATGATTCGATCCAGCAATCCCAAAATTCGAGCTGAACCACCCGGATTTTAATGTACTAACTACATACCACCCCACTGTTATTAGCTGTCAACTGACCAACTGGTCACTAGATCAACATCATAAATCTCCTAACCTTTCTTTTACTCTCTCTCCCTAAAGCCACACCAACTCCATTAAGATAAGACAATCAGCATGCTAGTCATTTACCACACACACACATATATCAAAACTCTTCCTCTCAATTTTTATCCTCTATCTACTCCTTCCCCATCCTTAGCCCTACCCCTTATGTCTCATCCTCGTATCTCTTCCCCTCTCACTTAATTTTTAATTTATTATTTTTTATCTTTTATCTGTCATTTTATTCTCTACTTATAACCCTCTGAGATTTGACCACCAAGTATGTATGTATGTATCTAATGTTGCTTTTCGTGTTAGTATTATCTCCACCCTCACCACATCTTTACACATAAGCTTACTCACTACCACCACTATTATCAGCTATTGTATTCTGTACTTATTATTATTTTTTTACTTATTTTTTTTTACATCTGTAACTTCTTTACCTCTTTAACATTATCTTTTATTATTAATGTTATTGTTTTGATTCTCCGTTGTATATATATACCAATGCCATATGTAATACCTCCAGTATTCCGATGATTTGATCAGAGGTAAACACTGTATTTAAGGTCGAGTGATGCAACTTTGAGTGATTAGTGGTCTTTAGACTCACCTGATCAATGAAACAATTAATACTTGAAATAAAACCCTTTTTGTACAGCTGACCATGTTATTCTTCAATCTTTCACTATTATTACTCCAAGAATCACCTGCATAGGAATTCTCGCGAACTCACTACCTAACTATGGAAACCTCTTGTTGAGTCAAACAACACCATACGTTAAAACTATCCACATACAGAGTACTCACAACCGCTAACTGGATTACCTATAAAGATAACTTGTTATCCCATATATATATATATATATATATATATATATATATATATATATATACATATATATATACACACACATATATATATATATACTAGCTGGCCCATCCGGCTGGCGCCCGGCTAGGTATACCAGCATTTTATCTTTTCAGCATTCCCCCCTCCACTCCAGTGCAAAGATACTGCACACCCTCTCAAGTCTGCGAGGTTGTGGTGAGGGGGTTGGTGGGGGTTAATGTGCTCTCATGTTGGGTTTGAATAGTTTTTAGGATTCCCCAATTCAGCAGACAGTATTTTAAAGAAAATTGATAGTTACAACAATAAAGGCTGAACAGAGAACAAATTTTTTACAAACTTTACAATAATTTGTACAACCATAATGGAAATTCCAAGTAACAGAAAATACATAAATTACATTGTTAGAGCCTCAGAGTATACAATATTTTTGTTCGGCCCTCGGGAGCAAAGATGAAGAGATTGTTAGGCGAGCTAACCCTAGAGCATCCTACATTCAATTGACCATGGGAGAAGCATGGTTTTCCCAGATGAAGGCCAGCCACTTTTACCCTGAGCTTTGTTGATGGTAATCGTGAAGCTTAGTCTTATTGGAAACTGAAGTCGCTTAATATGTCCTGTAACTGGCGAATGTTTTCAAGTCTGGTTCCTGGGATGGCCCGATGGTGATGTATCGCATGTGAATCTGCATCTCCAATGAAGTAGATTTGTAAAAAGTCGTGGTCTTCATAGGTTAGAGATAGGAGACTTCCAATCGTGTGATACACTTGGCCCTGTACTTTAAATGTGCGCATGTATCTGCTTTCATGAAATAAATAGGTTTTTGTTTTTGTGTATGCAAAAATATCTGTACACAAATATATATATTAAAATAACAGATTAAAGTTTAAGCAAAGAATCGCTGCTTTCACCCTTAACGGGATCTTCTGAAACTAAAAAAATCAATCTGTAAACGCAGAAGTAAATATTTCGAAAAACGTTATCTAATGCAGACAGCCAGACATACAGAGACATATTATAAGTGTGCGACGTCATAGCTATGTATTTATCTAAAAAGACAGACTAATAAAAAGTGAGGAATGTCGTATAACCGGTAGTGTTGAAATTTAAATAATGTCTTTAATCTTTTAACAAAGTTCAGTAGACAAAAATACCCTCACTTTTTTACTTGGAAAAAGTTACATCTATGGTGGAAATTTGGTGTTGTTTGGTCCAGCCGTTTGCCAAAAAGTTTGTTACATACATACGGCCGTCAGCTTTATATTATAGATACTTATATATATATATATATTTATATGTACGGCAACACTCATCTTTTTCCATTTCTCCGAGGGTTATAAACCCCACTATCAGGCTAGAAATTTCTTTAGTCTAAAATACGGTGAAAGCTTATAATTTCTAATTTCAAACTCGCGCACCGTTTCAAAAACATACTTACATGTTTACGTTTATAATTTGCTTGTTTATATATATATATATATATATATATATATATATATACATATATATATGCACAAATATATATATACACATACGTACGCAAATATACAACATTTATACACACACACACATATATATACATACATCGAGGCACAGTTCAAGTAAGTTATACATGTGGAAAAAGCAGATAGGTAAGAAGTACTTACATAACGACAGTACCATGAGGTGGGTCAAGATGGGGGTAGGATGGGATGGGATGGAGGTAGAGGGGATATTTTGCCGAGTGGCTTTTTTGATATTCAAAACAACAAACAGCGAAAGACGCGTTCCGGACTTGTCCGACAGACAACCTTTTCCCCCACCCCGGAAAAAAACCCCAGTTGATGGATGTGAATCCGAAATATATAGGGACTATTCAATCTCTCCCAAGGTAACTCTCTCTTGTGTTGTTATTTTTATTTTTATCCTTTATACTCTTCCCTCCATTCTACACATCTCACACATCTTATACACACCACGCATCTCAACGTACACCCACTTACATCTCTCTCTCCACCACCGGACCTTGTTATCTGGAGATTTACCCATTTGCATTGTCGAGGCTTCCAAACAACTTAAAGATATTTACTTTTTTTATATATATATATATATATATATATCTATGGCCGGTAAAATTCCCGAGATCCATGGACGAGTTCTCTCCAGCAGTCTCTGTCCCTCATTATCGCTGTCATGTCCTGCGTCGCCAAGAAACCAGTGTCTGTCCTTAGGGCATCAACATATGTTAACCTAGGTCTTCCTCTTCCAGTGTCCATGCAGGGGCTCCCACGGGAGCACTGAGTGCAGTCTCAATTCTGGATGTCGGTGAGCATGTCCAGCTAACCTCAGTCTCCTCTGTGTCACTTTTGAGCTGACTTTTGGGAGGCTCCCATACAGCTCTGAGTTCTTTATCCTCAGTGTATACTGATTAATGTTCAGAGCCATCCTGAGCACTCTCGTGTAACACCCATCCACCATCTGAGTGAGTTTCTTGGTCAGTGTCCAAGTCTCAGACACGTACAGCAGCAACGAAGAGACGGATCTTCAGGTCTTTACGAAGGTCCGACTTCCACACTGATCTCAAGCTGTGGCACGCCGCCCAGGTTTTGCTCTTCCTCTCAACCACATCATCTTCTGTATTACCAATCTTTGCTCTACACCAACATCAAATCCCAAGTCATTACACCTGATGGGATGACAGAGTTCTTTGAGATACTGGCTGGAGTGCTCCAGGGAGATACATTGGCTCCCTATATTTTTATCATCGTATTGGGCTATTGTATGCGCCTTGTGCTGGAGAATCATCAGGACTCTGGCTTTACTGTAACACCGGCTCAGAGCAGGAGAGTTAAGGCGAAAAAGGTATCAGATGTTGAATTTGCCGGCGACATAGTTTTGATGACAAATACAGTGAAGGAGGCAGAGGATTTGAGGAGGTTGAGACTGTGTCGATGAGTGTGGGGCTGAGAATGAATGAGATTAAGACAAAATGTCTGATAGAGAATATTAAGAAGCCAGAGAAGATTACTAATGTAGGCGGAAAGCCGCTAGAATATATATGTATATATACATGTATATGTATATATATATTAATAAGAGGAATTCCAACTTTGTCTGATTTACTCGTTTTATTTACAATCCTTTAAAATTTATAATGGTATTATAATGAAATAGTATGATAGAATATTAAATTCTAAGTGTTAATTGAACAAGTACTTTCATGCTTTCGCAATCTTCAGGTTCATAATATGTGGTGACAGTCAAGTTTGCAATTTTCAACTGTTGAAAATTGCAAACTTGACTGTCACCACATATCATGAACCTGAAGATTGCGAAAGCATGAAAGTACTTGTTCAATTAACACTTAGAATTTAATATTCTATCATACTATTTCATTATAATACCATTATAAATTTTAAAAGATTGTAAATAAAACGAGTAAATCAAACAAAGCTGGAATTCCTCTTATTAATATAATCTTCTATACACAATCATACACACCCGTGTATATTTATCTATCTATATATGTATATATATATATATATATATATATATATATATATATATATATATATATATATATATATATACAATATATTAACAAATGGAAACTATATTGATAAAACCATATTTATTTTATTATACATATTTCAAGGCCTACCAAGGCAAATTATGGTGCGCGTTCATCAGATAAAATACAATACAGATTAGTTTTATAAAATAATATTGACACCCTGAAAAAAAGAAAATCTTATCGGTTGGAGCTTCCTGGATAAAAATATAAAAATATTTTTAAGCTTGTTGTATCCCAACAAATTAAATATAACCTCTGCATATATATATATATATATATATATATATATACCACGATAAATGATGGAGCCATAGGCCCTCGCCATTCCCTGTAAATAATGTGCTCAAAGGAGAAGAAATGCTGAGCTCTTTAAAATACAATATTTTGAAAAGGTAACACACCAGAGAGATATATATACATATATATCTCTCTGGTGTGTTACCTTTTCAACATATTGTATAAATATATATAATAATAATAATAGTTTCAGAAGATCCCGTTAAGAGTGAAAGCAGCGATTCTTTGCTTAAACTTTAATCTGTTATTTTAATAAATATATATATATATATATATACACACACATATATATATATATATATATATATATATACATATATATATACATATATACATATATATATATATACATATCATCATCATCATCATCATCATCGTTTAACGTCCATATTCCACGCTTGCATGGGTTTGGACGGGAGTTTTCCCACTTGAGGCAAGAGTGGTTGTCTTGCTCGCATAGGATTGTCTGGCGGGTTTTCTACAGCTGGATGCCCTTCCTAACACCAACCACATTTACAGTGTGGGACTGGGAGGTTTTTACCGTGTTACCTACCTGGCCACATTAC
This sequence comes from Eledone cirrhosa, assembly GCA_964016885.1. NCBI lineage: Eukaryota > Metazoa > Mollusca > Cephalopoda > Octopoda > Eledonidae > Eledone > Eledone cirrhosa. Next base: position 32,522,503 of record OZ024758.1, on the reverse strand, counting down.
AGCGTGGACTGTGTGTTTTTTTTTTTTTGTCGTGACACCTACACGACCTCATTTGTTTCGGCCTGGATGTTGTGGCACCAACATAACTTTACATTGAAAGGGGCGGTGTGGATAGGGTGGGGGTGTATTTTATATATATATATATACACACACATATATATATATACACACACATATATATATATATACATATATATGTATATAAATATATATGCAGAGGTTATATTTAATTTGTTGGGATACAAGCTTAAAAAATATTTTTATAACTGATATAAAGCACTTAACAGTTTATTGGAGTAAATATACAATATATTAACAAATGGAAACTATATTTATAAAACCATATTTATTTTATTATACATATTTCAAGGGCCACCAAGGCAAATTATGGTGCGCTTTCATCAGATGAAATACAATACAGATTAGTTTTATAAATAAATATTGATATACCCTGAAAAAAGACAACCTTAACGGTTGGAGGTTCCTATCCAGGAAGCTCCAACCGTTAAGGTTGTCTTTTTTCAGGGTATGTCAATATTTATTTATAAAACTAATCTGTATTGTATTTCATCTGATGAAAGCGCACCATAATTTGCCTTGGTGGCCCTTGAAATATGTATAATAAAATAAATATGGTTTTATAAATATAGTTTCCATTTGTTAATATATTGTATAAATATAAGAAAAATGGAGTGCTGCATGGTTGCACATGGGTTACATATGAATAAAATTAGTCCTTCATCAGTGATCTTCCAACCTTCATTGGTATTTCATCGCTTTAAAAATCATATACCTCTGGTTAGTGCGAGCAATAACTAAATAAAGTTATTGGGACAAGTAAAATAGGGTGATGCATGACATACCCTGACTTAGTAGATGGTTAAGATTCAGTCATGGCAGCGAATAAGATATGACAAAACTCAATATTTATATATCTTAAGATTGAGACATGAAAAAATTACATATAATACAGAGGGTGCGTGTGAGAAAGCTTATAAAAATAGATAATAGCAATTTACATAACTGTTAGAGATTCAAATAATTTAAATTATTGAAGAAAGACAGAGAGAGAAACAGATGAGGAAAAAGATAGTTACTAGAAGTATAGAAATAACTTATGCACGAAAGCAAGAGAGAATTGATTAAGGATAGAGAGACAAGGAAGAATAATTTTTATTGTATAAAGCATAAGGAGGGAGATTTGTATTGTCGTGGATAAATAGCGTATAATTAGATGATGCAAAAATATATATATATATATATATATATATATATATATATATATATATATATATATATATATATATATATATTGGTAAACGGAATAGAAAATGCTGACAAATTGTATTGTTCACAGTTGAAAAATGGTTTAATTAGGAATAAAAGAGTATTAGTGATTGTATGGGTTAGTATTCAGTTGTGGTTTTAAGTTTTTAAGTTTTTACCGGTTGCGCATTTCTAAATGCTTTTGAAAAGCATTTAGAAATGCGCAACCGGTAAAAACTTAAAAACTTAAAACCACAACTGAATACTAACCCATACAATCACTAATACTCTTTTATTCCTAATTAAACCATTTTTCAACTGTGAACAATTTGTCAGCATTTTCTATTCCGTTTACCAATATATAATAACTTGTGTGTTACACCTCTATTCTTTTAACTATATATATATATATACTAGACATGAAAAATGCGCAAGTTCAAAAGTGCCACAGAATGTTATAATAAACCTTCAAAAGTGTGGGACTAGAGTTGTTGCTAAAAAATATTGTAATCATTATATATCGTACATTCTGTGGCATCCTTTATAAAAATAGCTTAAACCAACGAAGCCTTTATTTTTACGCTATTTCACTTAGTTAATTCTTAGAGTGTAACATATAAAAATATGATTTACAACTATAAAATAAATTAATTAATATAATAACAGAGCTGCAGAGCTGAAATTTAGGAAATAATGGAGTATCGGATCCTGAGTTGGAGCCAGTCAATTTTTGGCCGACTCCGCAGCCCTGTATAATACATTTCATATTAAAGTTATTAATAAACCTATTTTACACTGCATGCAAATTACCATGAGATATTGATATTAGATATAAGATACAGCGCAATATCTACAGCTGTAAAAGTACGAAAGCGAAGTAATAATAAGTGGCTTAAGGTAATTCCAATATGAAAGTTTGTAGTGATAAAAATTTGATAATGCAATACGATTGTTAATATTATAGTTCTATGAAAATGTAACAATAGATAACTAAATTATTTTACTATTAGTATATTTAAGAAATTATCATTATAGATTTGATCGTTCATATAAGCATCATATTAATTTTCAACACAATTATTTTGTTACTATGAGTATATGATAATAATATTACGTAATTATTTATAGCTGTTATTACATTAAACATAGATGTATTTATTTTTATATGTTACACTCTAAGAATTAACTAAGTGAAATAGCGTAAAAATAAAGGCTTCGTTGGTTTAAGCTATTTTTATAAAGGATGCCACAGAATGTACGATATATAATGATTACAATATTTTTTAGCAACAACTCTAGTCCCACACTTTTGAAGGTTTATTATAACATTCTGTGGCACTTTTGAGCTTGCGCATTTTTCATGTCTAGTTTAATATTTTTTTAAGGCAACGCTTGTAATAACTCTAGTTAAACAGGATATATATTAATAATAAATTATCGTTGTAATGTAATTAGATTATGTAATTGTTATTATAAATTATCTTATAAATATTAGTGTAAGATGTATAAAAATATTTTCAGACTTTTAATATAAACAACTACAAAAAACAATCAATATTAAATCAATATATTATACATAATAGAAAACAAAATAAACAATACAAAAACAAAATATTTACATACAATTGCAATTATCAGTGTATATACATTTTCTTTATATTCCCTGAGCAAATTAATAAGATTTGTTTTTATTGTACATAATTTGATGACTTGTTGGAGTGTATTAAAAGATAGCAACAATTTGTGATTAAATTGTTATCTTAAGCAACTCACTTTTTAATAGTTGTTGGCTGAGCGAAATTGTAAAAGCCTATGAGCAAATATAAAAAAAAATACACAAACAACATTTCCTTGTGTTATTACAACATTAGATAAAATAATTGAGCAATGTCGTTATATTTTGCTCTTATTGCACATTAATAGTGTTTCTATTTTTCGGCACAAATCCATTACGGCAGTCCATTACTGGTACTTTATTTTATCGAATTAGTAAGTATGAAAGTCGAAGTTAACCTCGGCAGGATTTGAACTTAGAATGCAAAGGACCATAACAATACTGCAAAGCATGGTGTCTGACGCTCTACCAATACTTGTGTTGAGCTGGTCATTAATTTATGGTGGTCGTGCGTGGAGTAGAGCAATCGCTAGTTGAAATATTATGAACAAAACATTTTTATTTGCCGAAGAACATATTTTCAATACTGTTTGTGAATGTGACGAAGGAAATACATTCTGATATGGAACAGTGTACAAAGTGTGTCTGTGAATAACATAATGTTACCTCATGTTGTTGTCAAGACATAATGGATTTCGTATATCCAGTTAGAAGATGAAACCTAGCCATCTCGGATTAGTTATATTTCATGCCATGTGTAAACGTGTTTGAGAATAGCAAAATATGCGTGTTTCTTGTCTGGAAACTTTCTGCTAAACTGATTGGTTTCGTTTTTGGCACTATACAATACTCATCCAACAGATAGTTGTATTGGATCCTTGATTGGTTAATATTTAGGTGAGGGTGCTTGATGCAGAGTTAGTGCAAAATGGATCAATGAGTGTAATATTAATAATGATAATAATAATGAAAATATTGTGTACAATGCTGAGGTGCACTACAACTCATCAAAAGTGCATATATAATACATAGGGTAATATAAAAACGTCAGGAAAAAAGAACAGTGCATGAGTCATGATATACACATATGTGCATGTGTATGGAAGGGGGACATCAGGTGTAGTTTTGGTGTATTTCGGAATGTATGATGGTTTTAAAGGATGCAGTGTGTCATCAGCTAACAACTGATGCAGGAAGTTTGTTCCATCCTTCAGCAACTCTGAGCATGAAGAAATATTTCCTAAAGTCATGGGAGCTGTGTTGTTTTCCGACTTTGTAGGCATGTCCACGTGTTAGACACATGGAGATCAAAAAGGTGTTCGGGGTTGTTGTTGGTCGGATGGTTAATAACTTTGTGGGTGTTTACCAAGTCCATTGCCAGAGGGAAGCAAAATATTCAGGGTATGGTAGGTGTCTGATGGAGGGTATGCGCTTGGTTGCATGTCTCTGAACAGTTTCCAGGAGGTCAATGTTCTGAGCAAGATAGGGGTTCCAGACTGATGACGCGAACTCCAAGTGTATTCGTACCATAGATGTATACAGCTTTAAATAGATGGCTGGAGAGCAGCTAATGAAGGTCTTGCTGATTGATGCCAAGTCAATCTTAATAAATTGACTGATTTATCTGTTCACTACTGCTAATCCACCGCTGTTTGTACAATTTTTTAGATAATGTCAATTTGAGCTTGAATCATTGGCGTAATGAAATTTGAAAAGATTATAAGCAAATCTTTTTTAAAATACACAGACAACATTTAACTGTATCGTTGCAACATTAGATCTAATAATGGAGCAACATTTGTGCAGAATTATTGTTTGTGCAATAAGATATTTGCAGATCTGTACTTGGTCTGCTCTTTAGCCAACTCGGTACGTTTAGAAGCTCTACGCTCGGCTTGCTTTTGAGATATAATAGCTGAATTTGCAGATCTATACTTGGCCTGCTTGTTTGCCAACTCATACCGTTTTGAACATCTATACTTGGCCTGTTTTTGTGTTAATTTAGCAAAATTCACAGCTCTATAATCGGCCTGTTTTTGTCTCAACTTCTCCCGATTCCGCATCCGGTAAGCTGCTTTCACATCCAATTTAATACGCCCATCTAGATTATTAGCACAGGAATGTGAACAAGCTTGTGGGACTGCATCTTTGTAAGTATATGAACTGCCTGCAACATCAAGACCCAATTCACAAGTGCAGCGTTGCTCATTCACATCGGCAGTGGGGACACCAAAATCAGTGACAGGTCTCGATTCACTCGCGAGATACATCACAGCTACACTATATATTTAAACATATATACAGTGATACCTCGCTACTTGGCGGTTCAACTATCGCGGATTCACGATTTCGCGCATTTTTAGAATATATATATGAACACCTAAAATTTTTCATTAAATCCATTAAAATATTAATAATAAACACAGTTCTAATCATACGCTATATATATATATATATAAATATAAGTAATTAATACCGTATAAATGGTACAAAGACTGTTTATGTAAAATGTATTTCTCAACAGAGTATTGAATACTTAGGAGAAATTCAAAACGAAGAGTGATAAAATTTCAAGCAAAGAGTTTAATTAGGTAATGACTTACAAATTTGTTTCAGTATATAGACAAAGCCTGAAGCGCTAATTATAATAATTAGTTAATAATATTACAAAATATATTAATATTATATTAAATATATACTGAAACAAATTTGTAAGTCATTATCTAATTAAACTCTTTGCTTGAAATTTTATCATTCTTCGTTTATATATATATATATATATATATATATATATAGAGAGAGAGAGAGAGAGAGAGAGAGAGAGAGGGAGAGAGAGAGATTTATGTAGTCCTTCGCTCAAGATTAATCTATAAGTTTAGATGTCTGCCTTCGTTTAAGTAAATATTACAGTAAGATTTTTAATATAAACAACTACAAAAAACAATTAATATTAAAACGAAAAAATTATCAATGATAAAAGAAGCGGATGCAACTTTTTTTTTTATAAAGTTATATTCCTGTTTCTTTAAAGAACATTTCATTTTTGTTCTATTGTAGGCGAAATAATGCAATGGTTTAATAAGGAAGATATAACTTACCAATTATGTCTCTAACCGTGTAACGCTTTTTAAGTAGATAACTACAATTGAAAATACTAAAGAAATGGAACCAACAATTCAATTTGAAAGTCGTCTACTTATAGTGACAGTGTATTACTGGTACTTTATTTTATCGACCCCGTAACGATGAAAGGCAAAAATGCAAATGCTTAAAATTTAAATTGCCTTAATTCTATCGTCTGCTTTTTCATTAAAGGGAGATTCTCGTCTGTATTTAATTCTATCGTCTACTGTTCCACTAAACAGATATACCTCCACTATCGTCTCTATTTATACATTTTAACTTATAACTTATACACATTTGATGTGAAATATTTTATCTAGTCCCCCCTCTCAATATTATGATGATTTCTTTCGAATGAAACAGTTCTAGTCCTGTAGAAGCCATTTATATATATAATTGAACTGAGTTAAAAATTCACAATATTTATAATTAAATAAGCTCATATATATATGTGTGTATTTATCTGTTTATTGTATTATATATAATGTGTGTATATACAGGATGTCCCCCAAAAATATATACACACTTCAACAGCATTCTAATAACTATTGCCTGTACAGGTAATCAAAGTGTCAATCGAATGTTAGTTTCGTGTTTTAACAGTACAAATTTACAATACACACATAAAACCAGTGTATATACATACATGAGTGTGTATACACATACATGAATGTGTATATACAATATATATGTATATATATATAGACACATATATTCACGGTGCAACGGAACATTAAAATATAGATGCGGGGGGGGGGGGTGTATATATAGGGGCGCTGGGGATAAAGGAGTGTAAAGCGTAAGTGTGTAATTGATATATTGAAGGAGAGGAGCGTGCAGCGATAGAGTAACAAATATATAGAGAGGGGGAGAGATGGTATTGAAGGGGAGGAGTGCAAAGCGAAAGAGTAAGAGAGATATATATAGAGACGGAACAGATAGAGAGAAACAGGCGTAAGTAACAGTGGAAGAGATATAGAGAGAGGGGGGAATAAATAAATGGAAATATAAGTGTAACAGTATAAGAGATATATAGAGAGGGGGAAAGTGTCAACGTAATGTTAGATACATCGTGACATACCTAGAAGTTTCATATCTCTCTCTCTCTCTATATATATATATATATATAGATGCTAGTTAAGAATTTCACATTTGTTATCAGTCAAAATTATATTGTCCCAAAACTGAATAAATTCTTTTATTTTATATATATATATATACTGTGGCACCTCGGTTTACGAGTTTAATTCGTTCCGGCGCGGCGCTCGTAAACCGAAACACGTTTAAAGTCAGTTTTCACAGCCACACTATATATTTAAACATATATACTGTGATACCTCGCTACTTGGCGGTTCAACTATCGGTGTGTAATTGATATATTGAAGGAGAGGAGCGTGCAGCGATAGAGTAACAAATATATAGAGAGGGGGAGAGATGGTATTGAAGGGGAGGAGTGCAAAGCGAAAGAGTAAGAGAGATATATATAGAGACGGAACAGATAGAGAGAAACAGGGGTAAGTAACAGTGGAAGAGATATAGAGAGAGGGGGTAATAAATAAATGGAAATATAAGTGTAACAGTATAAGAGATATATAGAGAGGGGGAAATGTGTTATTGAAGGGGAGGAGTGTAAAGCGAAAGCGTAAGATATATATAGAGAGAGGGGGAATAGTATATATATATATATATATATATATATATATCAACACTTACTCTGATTGGTTGAAAATTAGCCAATGACATACGATCACCACCACCACGGCTATCCCCGGAAAATTTATGAAGAAGTTACGCATATATGTTAGAACACGAAAAGTGAACATTCTGTTGTTTCACACTTTTCGTGTTCTAACAGATATATAAATATATAAATATACATTTGGGCATACCTTTGTGAAAGAATAATTTTGAATCGTTGAATTATCTAGAAATAATCAATCAATCTAAATATCAAATATATCTGGGTGTAGTTATATCAGGGTTTAATTTCGAGTCCTTAAGTTAATTAGAAATAAACTATTAATCAATTATATATATCCAAACATATCCGGATGACCGTTAAATTTCGAATTATTTATGTTAGTTCAAAATAGTGAATTAATCTAAATTAATCTATATTTTGGGCTATAAAAATGTATTATTTATTTGTATAGGTAAGTATATATTACCTGTATGTTTTGTGAAGGTATGTATACTTTCTCGTATGTATATTTGCTTATATTTGTTATAGGTGTATATAATATATTATATATACTGGTATATATGTATATGGTTATGTGTATATGTGTATTTTGTGTTTGTGTATATTTGTATGCGTGCTTGCACATATGTAAGGTGTGTATATGTGTACATTGGGTTTTGGTTGACATACGTTTGGTGAACATATGTGTATTTACCTGTAGGTATGTGTGTGTTATATACGTATTTATGTGTGTATATTTATATACGTTTATATAATTATATGTATATACACACATATATATTTTTTAATGTGTATTTGATGTATACGTTCGTATGCGTGCAGGGGTTTATGTATGTGTGCACGTGTTTATATGTACGTGCATGTATATGCATGCATGGCGGGTGTTTTCACGTATGCACATATATGTACGTATATAGATGCGTGTATGTATATATTTAATTATTATTACTTTAATGATTGTAATAACCTCTGTCATTTTCGTTCTACTAATTTATTTACATTATTCTTAACTCCAAAGCCGAGAATCATTTTCCTAAATAGTATCTTAGTCTACGACTCAATATATACCGTGTAACTGTTCTCATCGCTCCACATAATGACGTACTATCTTCGCTTTTTTTCATTCATTGCCAGGGAACGTCTTCACGAACCAAAGTATCATCTTCCTGTTTTCCTTCGGTTGCAACGTTTTTCGAAATATTTACTTCTGCGTTCACAGATTGATTTCTTTTAGTTTCAGAAGATCTTGTTAAGGGTGAAAGCAGCGATTCTTTGCTTAAACTTTAATCTGTTATTTTAATATATATAATTCCACACTGTAAATGTGGTAGGTGTTAGGAAGGGCATCCAGCCGTAGAAAACCTGCCAGACAGTCCTATGTGAGCAAGACAACCACTCTTGCCTCAAGTGGGAAAACCCCCGTCCAAACCCATGCAAGCGTGGAATATGGACGTTAAACGATGATGATGATGATGATGATATATTTGGGTACAGATATTTTTGCATACACAAAAACAAAATATAAACAAACGTATTTATTTCATGAAAGCCACAGATGGTTTATCGTCATTGTTACTGCCGATATGCCACAAAAAACGTCCCAGCCTGGCCACAAGATCAGATTTTCCAGAAGAAAAATATTACTAGAGCAACCGAGATACTAAGCTTCGCGATTTTCATCAACAAAGCTCAGGGTCAAACCCTAAAAGTGGCTGGCCTTCATCTGGGAAAACCATGCTTCTCTCGTGGTCAATTGTATGTAGGATGCTCTAGGGTGAGCTCGCCAAACAATCTCTTCATCTTTGTTTCCGAGGGCCGAACAAAAAATATTGTATACTCTGATGCTCTAACAATGTAATTTATGTATTTTCTGTTACTTGGAATTTCTATTATGGTTGTACAAATTATTGTAAAGTTTGTTAAAAAATTTGTGTTCTCTGTTCAGCCTTTATTGTTGTAACTATCAATTTTCTTTAACGTACTGGCTGCTGAACTGACTTGAGAGGGCATGCGGTATCTTTGTACTGGAGTGGAGGGGGAATTCCTGAAAAGATAAAATGCCGGTATACCTAGCCAGGCGCCTGCTGGGCTGGCCAGCTAGTATATATATATCATCATCGTCATCATCATCATCACCGTTTTACGTCCATTCTTCCACGCTAGCATGGGTTAGACGGGTTGTCCTGTTGTGGGCAGTGTCCAGTCGGCTGACCTTGTCTTGCTCATACGGGAACTGATTCTGGCTTGATTTCTACAGCTGGATGCCCTTCCTAACACCAACCTCATTTACAGTGAGTGCTGGGTGCTTTTTTCCATGGTGCCTACACGTCCACTTTACAGTGTGGGCCGGGTGCTTTTTTGCCGTTTTACGGGGATTATCCATCGTCAGTTGTCTGCTAGGAATCATAGGTATTTCTTCGCATTAGAGACAAGATACCTCAGCCTAGGGTGAACAATAACTAAAATAAGTTATTGGGATAAAAAAAAAGGGGAGAGAGAGAAAAGAAAATGTAAACAGAGACGAATGGTGAAGGAACGTAAAGAGAGGAAAAATATCAAGTCAACAACTCATTTATATATATATATATATATATAGCAATAATAATAAATGTGAAGACTAAAATCCAAAGAGGGCGTGATAAGGATAAATATATATCAAATATATATGAACCATAGAGCAAATATTTATTAAAATAACAGATTAAAGTTTAAGCAAAGAATCAGTGCTTTCACCCTTAACGGGATCTTCTGAAACTCAGTGTTTAATAAATATATATATAACAGAGTGTTGTAGCTTGCTTGAAGATTGTTTAATAGGGAACACAAATTTAAATTTTGAAGACCAACACAATGCGTATGAAGAAAGCTAAATTGCCAAGATAAAAGAATCTTACCTAACTAAATTTGACCATCCCAAATATTTTCAGGTTTAAAAGCCCATTATCAAGGGAGTAATCCTATGAGAGACTTAAAAATTGATCGGATTGACATGCTTGTATGGAAGCAGATTTAAGTGATTTTCACTTAAATTGAAATTTCTGGCATTCTGCCTAAATTAGAGACATATATGAGGGTTGGCTGAAAAGTTCATAGCCTGACCAAGATACTCTCATGGAATGAAACTCCCCAAGATACTCCCCTGGAAAGAAACAATGCAGTTATTAATAACAAGAGTTAAAATTAATGCATGCACTATTTCACAGCTCTAGCATCAGTCCTTCATAGTCAGCCTATGAACTTTTCAACTGACCCTTATATAGCCATGTGTAGAGAATACTAGTTAAAGTGTGTGGTTAGGGTATTCAGCTCAAGATCATAGGGTCGTGAGTTTGATTCCCAGCGGTGCATTGTGTCCTTGGGCATGAAACTTTATTTCATGTTGCTCCCGTCCACTCAACTGGCAAAAATGAACTCATTTGTACCTGTAATTCGAAGGACCAGCCTTGTCACATTCTGTGTCATGCTGAATCTCCCTGAGAACTATGTTAAGAATGCACGTGTTTTTGTAATGCTCAGCCAGTTGCACGTTAAATTCATGAGCAGGCTGTTTCGTTGATCGGATCAATTGGAACACTCATTGTCGTAACTGATGGAGTGCCTTCCATTCCAGAGAATACTACCAAAGCTCCAGGTAAATGAATTTACCTCTGTATTTGTTGTTATTCTCTCCCTAATTTCTACCTGTTATCCATGTTTTCTATACAAAGACCCTTCTGAAGCAATGAACCCTTTACTGTTTATTGAGAATGAACAGGCTGTCAGGCAATGATGACAGTGGTAAATAGATCATCATCACCATCAGCATCAGCAACATCATCATCATCACCACCATTACCATCATCATCATCATCATCACCACCACCATCATCATCACCACCACCATCACCACTGTCAATTTCCCCGCTTCCATGGTTTATAGATATATATGTTTATGGAAACTGCTTGACAATCTTCCTGCAAACTTTGGCATATAAGAAAAATATTAAGAGGAACGGGATGTACTTTCTAATCCTAAAACTTTCTTATCCACATTCTCATGTTAAGAATCTATACTACAGCACTTTGGTATTTAAAGAATTTCTAATATTTAATAACCTTATACACCTTTTACTGCCAAGAGCAGATAATAAATTAGATTTCTCTAAGATTTACATTTTTACCATTTCTGATGTTATTCCTCTTCGGTTATTTATTGCTTATATTTATAAGTAACTTCTTTAACACGTTAGCATTTAAACCAGCCGTATATGGCCAGAATTCTCTCACCTCTTTCTGTTCAAACCGGCTGCTCATACTGAGGTTAAGGTATGGTTCTCAAAATGAATAATATAAAAATATTATGTGAGATTAATAATATAAAAATATTTTTATATTATTCATTTTGAGAACCATACCTTAATTCTACCGCAAAAATACAATAGTATATATAGAGTAATGTAAATGTTATGTGAGATATTATGTGAGATAAAGCCTTTACCATGAAAATACAATAGTATATATAGAGTAATGTGAATGTTATGTGAGGTGAAGACTTTACTGTGAAAATACAATAGTATATATAGAGTAATGTAAATGTTATGTGAGATATTATGTGAGATAAAGCCTTTACCATGAAAATACAATAGTATATATAGAGTAATGTGAATGTTATGTGAGGTGAAGACTTTACTGTGAAAATACAATAGTATATATAGAGTAATGTAAATGTTATGTGAGATATTATGTGAGGTAAAGCCTTTACTGTGAAAATACAATAGTATATATAGAGTAATGTAAATGTTATGTGAGATATTATGTGAGGTAAAGCCTTTACTGTGAAAATACAATAGTATATATAGAGTAATGTAAATGTTATGTGAGATATTATGTGAGGTAAAGCCTTTACTGTGAAAATACAATAGTATATATAGAGTAATGTAAATGTTATGTGAGATATTATGTGAGGTAAAGCCTTTACTGTGAAAATACAATAGTATATATAGAGTAATGTAAATGTTATGTGAGGTAAAGCATTTACTGTGAAAATACAATAGTATATATAGAGTAATGTTATGTGAGATATTATGTGAGGTAAAGACTTTACTGTGAAAATACAATAGTATATATAGAGTAATGTAAATGTTATGTGAGGTAAAGCATTTACTGTGAAAATACAATAGTATATATAGAGTAATGTAAATGTTATGTGAGGTAAAGCATTTACTGTGAAAATACAATAGTATATATAGAGTAATGTAAATGCTAAATAGTTAAAACTTATTTTGATAACATAGACAACAACAACAATACCAATGACAAGAACACTATCAACAACAGCAACAACACAACAATGACAACTGCAACAACAGGGATAGGAATAACAACACAACCCAAGAATGTGTGTATATTCAGTGAACGATATAGATATATTTAATATAGAAATGGCTTCTACAGGACGAGAACTGTTTCATTCAAAGGAAACAGTACTAGTCCTGTAGAAGCCATTTCTATATTAAACATTTATACTCTGCTATGTATTGAGTACCTTACTTACTGTGGTTACCCCCGATTGAACCCGACACACATACATATATATATATAGACACACACCACTGCCTAAATGTGTATTTACTGAAAACTAAATGCCATGTGCAATATATCCTTTCTGAAATAGTAAAATCTTTACCTCACATAATATCTCACATAACATTTACATTACTCTATATATACTATTGTATTTTCACAGTAAAGGCTTTACCTCACATAATATCTCACATAACATTTACATTACTCTATATATACTATTGTATTTTCACAGTAAAGGCTTTACCTCACATAATATCTCACATAACATTTACATTACTCTATATATACTATTGTATTTCACAGTAAAGGCTTTACCTCACATAATATCTCACATAACATTAACATTACTCTATATATACTATTGTATTTTCAAGGTAAAGACTTTACCTCACATAATATCTCACATAACATCTCGTATACGAGAGACGTGTGTTGACGTGTGTGAACAAGCTCGGCTACCGAGTTGGATTTACTTACTCAAAAGTGAGTTTTGATTTATTGTTTTTGTACTGTAATATATGTTAACCCCTTGCCTGGGTCGTCAGACTTTGAGTTTATTTATTTTCGCCCCTTTTTGGGGCAAATTTTACATTTAAAATTTATTACGGCAAACTGATAGAAATGGACGGAATTTTCACATCTCATCCTAACGAGAAAACCACGCTCCCTAAGAAAGGTGATACAGAGAAGCTAGAAGCACAATGCTCTAAGTCTTCCCTCCTCACTTCTGCAAAAGAAACATGGAACACGGAATTAAAAGAAAAATTTGTAAAAATGGGTGAAAACCCAGAAAGTCACATAAACGCAGACAAAAACAACAATGACAATAACAGCAATAGTCACAACACCAACCAGGGAAAAAATAACGATAACACCAAACAAAGCGAACCCACTACTGGTGCCTCCTTTGCACAGGCGGTCCGGAAAACACAGACCTGCAAGCAACTGGACATTACAACTCTGAGAGAAAAGATGAAGGAAGCAAAACAGTATGTAACTTTCAAAGAAGGAGGAGACTTCACAATCACCTCCCCACAAGAAATCAAAAGAGACACGACACTAAGAACGATATCTTTCAGAACAATTTCCAACATAACAAGGAAACCAGCTCAATTATCCCAAAAAGAAATTGAGCTGGTCCTAAAAAATGTGTGGAGTGATATATCGTTCATACAAAAAGGGCCACTCTATGGGAATATAACGGTGCTAATGAAGGATCAACTGACGGCTAGGAAATACTCTGTGTTGCCAATTGTTTCCAAGCTACATACATTTTTCCACATATATTTGGGGAAAAGAATGCAAAAAATAAGAGTCTCCGGAATCCGGCCAAATGCATGCATTTCCTGGGTACTTACAGGATTTTTAATAGACGAGGACGGAATCCTCTCAGTAGGAGAAGTCACCACAGACGTTTTCGGCGGTTTGAGCGTGGAGGTTCTGGTCTAAATGAGACCAGAACGAATAGCTAGAATACCACAGAGGGTGTCCCTCGATGGAGAAACATTTGTACATATTTCAGCCGAGGGTAGGAGGCCCATATGTTACTACTGTTCAAGCAGGGGTCATCTAAGGGCTGCCTGTCCTCAATTGACAAAAAAAAAGGCTCTTTTGCCTACACCCCACACACCACCACCACCACCACAACAACAACAACAACAAAAACAACACGGAAAAATAACACAAGACACGGTCCCACCCAAAACAACTCCAAAAACACACACAAACACAACAAAACCCCAAAATACATCACTACCCGACAGCACAGACGAGGACCCAGCTGAAATGGCACCTAGTGACGAAGAAGGGGGACCCTTCCAACCTGTAAAAAGAAAAAAAAGAAAACACCACACGAACATAAACAAAACAAACACACAACCACCAACAAAAACAACACAAACAGAACAAACAAAATCCACCCCACCCCAAAACATAACACATACAACAAAACGCAAGCACACACAAGCACAACAAACAAACACAACACAAATAAAACAGTATACATGCATTAACACAAATAACAAAGAACTAGTAAAAACAATACACAAAGACCCTTCGGTGGAAACTGAAGGGCAATTCTTTGCAAGCGCGGCCAACAAACCGCATTTAAAAATGATAAGACTCCCAATGGACACCTATGCAAAACTAAGTGAGAACTTTCCTGAGGACGTGGGGAAAACATGTACTCGACCCTATAACCGTGTCCTCTTGAAACGTTTCCCCACCCACACCTCACCAAACACCCCACCCCACCAAACAACCCCTCCATGACGCCCATGGATATTGTGCAACCTGCTCCTCAGGAGCAGAACAGGTAGGTCCTTCCTCTTTTAACCAACATGGCTGATATAAGAGTTGGGTGTCTGAATGTAATCGGCCTGGGACTGTCTTGGAAACAAGGCAAACTTTTAAACGATCTCAGGTCGCATAGAATGGATGTAATGGCTATTTGCGAGTCGAGGATCAGCAGCGAGCGCCAACTGGCGCCCCTCTTCGACGACTTTGAGATCTTCGCATCTCTCTGTCAACCGGGGGGTGGGAGTGGAGTTGTCGTTCTGCTGCGAAAACACCTGGGCCCCGCCATACAGAAGGTGCACCTGGACCCGGAGGGTCGACTGGTGGTTTTAGACGTCGGCAGTAGTGAAAGTGGAGCCCTTAGACTAATTGCTGTGTTGGGCAGCGCGGCCGAACTACTTCCAACGTCTGGAAACTTTTCTGGGAACGTACCGCTCCTTGCTTTTAGTGGGGGACTGGAATGGTATCCTGGATGCACGTTGGGACTATGTAGGGGCATGTGCCAATAGAGGGGGGTGTAAAAGCTTCAAAAGGTTAATCGGCCGATTTGACCTGGCCGATAGATATCGACTACATTTTCCGACTGTACCACTATGGACGTGGACCAATCGCAGCGGAACATCTAGGTTGTACCTAGATAGGGTCCGAGTTAGAGATAAGGATAGGGACACATTTAGCTGTCCAAAAATGTTCATGGTTGACTATTCGGATCACAAGTTAGTGACCTGCATAGCCAACCTTGATAGAACCCATACACAGGGACCCGGTTACTGGAAGCTGAACTTGTCCTTACCGAGAAGCAAAGCTTACAGTAAACGGATTAGCACATTATTTAAGCAGAGTTTGACAGGGGTAATTGTCAACAACAGGTGGTGGAGCTCTCTTAAGAGAGCAATTAGAATAGAATCGATAGGTTTTAGTCAGGAATTAGCAAGGGATAGGAACAAGACGGAAAGGGAATTAGTAGATAGAGTAGAAGAGGCGATTAGGAGTGGCAATGTAGCCAGCGTGCTGGCATCAAGAATGGCCTTAGACCAGTTCTTTGATGTGAAGCACGAGGGCTGCGTTGTCAGGAGTAAAATACGTGCTCTGGGTAATGAGGGAGCCAAAGCTGTTAGCTGGGCCCGAGTGACAGAGGCAAAAAGTGGGAACAAGTCCACGATTCGGTCTTTGAAGGACCAGGATGGGCGTGTGATCCTTGAACCTGGGCAGATGTGTGCGGCCTTTCAGCGGCACTTTGCACGACAGTTCGGGAGGGGTGGCGCGCCGGGTGAGACTATGGATTTCAATCCATACCTCGATGGTCTGCCGCGCCTCTCGGACGGGGAGGCGAAGTCCTGCGAAAGGCCGATTTCAGCTGCTGAGATAGGAGCGGCGCTGAGCCAATGCGGCAAACGCAAATCCCCGGGTCTCGATGGTCTACCATCCGAGCTATATGTAGCGATGCCGGACTTGTTCTCCGATATCCTCGAAGCGGTCTACTGCAACTGGCAGCAGAACGGGAGAATTCCCAGTTCTGTGGCCAAGGGCGTAGTTACGCTGGTGAGGAAGGACGAGAACAAGGGGGATGACATAAGTAACTTCAGGCCCATAACTCTGCTAAATGCAGAGTTAAAGATTTTGGCCAAGGTGTTAGCGAAGAGGTTGGCGCTTGTCGTCGGAAACTTGGTGGGAGAAGCGCAGACATGCGCAATCCCGTCCAGGTCCATTCACGACAATCTCCACCTTATGCGATACATCATAGAGAGGGTAGGGAATGAACCCGGCTTTGGTGGGGCCCTGATCAACTTGGATCAATCTAAAGCTTTCGATAGGGTTGACCATCATTACCTGGATGCGGTGCTCGCGGCGGCAGGCTTCGGACCCGTTTTCAGGAGTTAGATTGCTGCGATGCACAGCAGCAACGTCTGCTCAAGGGTCAAGGTGAACGGCCACCTCTCGGAGCCGTTCCAAATCATGCGATCCATCCGACAGGGATGCCCTCTCTCCTCCCTTCTGTATGTGCTGGCTCTTGAGCCACTACTGCGGAAGTTGGAGCGGTTGCAAGGCATCCCTTTGGAACCGGGATTGCAGAAAGCGGCGTTGGCCTACGCCGATGACGTGACAGTAATGGTGTCGAAAAACCTCGCAAATCGGTGAGATCGGCACCTTACTGGAGGAATATGAAAGGTTTACAGGAGCCAAGCTGAACCGGGACAATTCCATCGGTTTGCAACCCGGAACATGGAGAGGCAAACCGATGCCCTCCAATGACGTCATCGGACGCTGGACGGAGGGCCCGGTGAAGCTGCTCGGGGTCTGGTTCGGACCAGACCTCCAGGTGGAGAAAAACTGGAACGAGGTAACGGCCAGGGTGTTTGCACTCACCCAGAAGTGGGCCCAGTGCAAACTATCCCTGAAAGGTCGAGCGGAGGTGGCAAATACTTATATAGCATCCGTCATCTACTACCGCTTGACCGTCGTGCCTTGCCCAGTGAAAAGACTTGCCAAAATGGAGTGCGCGCTGTTCCAATTTCTTTGGAACAAGCGGACCCTTTTGGTGAGGAGATCCATCTGCTGTCAACACCCTTCGAAAGGAGGGCTGGGGATGCCGTGGCTACAGATGCGTAAACACGCATTAAGGCTACGGCACCTCCAGGTATTCCTCACCGGTCAACCGGTGTGGTCCCCGTTTGTGAGGCGAGCCTTTCCTAGACTCGTCTCGCTCACCGAGCTGCAATCCTGGGTCAAGCAAAGACCGAGAAAAGTGGGCGACTGGCACATTGAATGTGCCCAGGCGCTCACGGCCCTCTGGAAAGCAGACCCGGCAATCAGTGGAGACTCCACCTCGACATTCTATAGAGGGTTGGTACACAGCAGGTGCGACGATGCTCTCGGAGAAGCTCTAGGCATGGAGGAAGATGAACTGGCCAGTCTGTTCGGTAGGACGTTTGGCCCTGGACCGATGGACAACTTCCAAAAGTCCCTGGCTTGGCAGTGCTACCGAGGGGCTCTACCCGTTCGAGACAAGCTCCACAGGCATGGGAGCCTGGGTAGGGATCCTTTGAATAAGATCTGTCCGAGATGCATGCATGACGACGAAACCGTTGCGCACGCATTCGTACACTGCCCAGGCATTACTGACCTGTGGGGCTATGTGGAACGACTACTGTCGAGGGTGGGACCAATCCGGTTGACCACCGAGTCCATTGTCACGATCAAACCGCCTCCCCCTTTCAAAAACGAAGGAGAGGCGGTTTTTCTTTGTGTGATAGCCATGGCTAAAGAAGTTGTATGGTGGACGAGGCTGAAAGGGCTGAGGTCAGACACCTTTCTCTCCGGCCAACAACTGGTCCCCTTTTTCAAATACCATTTTAAAAGAAGGATCAGAATGGCGAGAGAGGTGCTCTACCCCAGCAAGTTTTATGAAAGGTGGGTGAAAGTAGGGAGAATGGCCAGAGTGAATGGGTCTTCTCTCTATATCAGCCTGTAGGTGAAAGAAGAGGAAAAAGAGGGGACGAGGGAAGCACCTACTCTTTGTGCTCCTGAGGAGAAGAGCTGCACATTTTTCCGGGGTGTGTGCGACCCATGTTAATGCCCCCTCCCTATTGAGGACTTCGTTTGTTGTTGTTATTTCATTGTTATATTTTTGTACTCATTAATTATATGTAAACTTCCCCCCTTGTATCTGTCCCTACCTTTTGTGCCCTGGTGGCAAATAAAGAAATTACTCTATATATATACTATTGTATTTTTACAGTTAAGATCCTACCTCACATAACTATCTCACATAATATCGAATGTACAAGATTTTGATATTATTAATTTTGAAAACAATACCTTAAGGGACCGGTTGGGGCCAGTTTGAACAGAAAGAGGTGAGAGAATGCTAGTCAGATATGTCCAGTTTAAATGCTAAAGGATTAAAGTTTGCATCAAGCTTTCAAATTTGAATCGTTTTATGGGAATATTTTTGAATATAGCTTAAAGATGCATGGATGTAGGTCATTTAAACTGATTATATCATCAACATTTTATATTCATCAAATAGTTTTATTGATTTTATTATTAGGTTGAACAGTTTAAGCAGGCTCTCATGAATGTCAACTGTAATATTAACTCTGTTTAATTAAATTCTTGTGAAATTTCACTATAAAATCAAAACACTTTTTGTATTTTTTATATCTATTTTCATCATTTATCATAAATATTATTTTACATATTTTCACACAGAAAATGTTAAAAAAATATATGAGCATACTTATGAAAACTGACAATATTTACTATATATTAAACTATCTTCCACGCTAGCTTGGGTTAGACGGGTTTGTCCCATTCAGAGGCAAGTTAGGTCGGATGACTGTGTCTCACTCATATAGGATAGTTTCTGGATGGTTTTCTATGGCTGGATGCCCTTCCTAACGCCAACCACATTGACAGTGTGTGCTGGGTGCTTTTTGTCGTGACCCCTACACGATCACTTTACATATATATTAATGTTTTAGAGACAGTTTTATAGCAATAAAACATTAGTAGCTGTTTGTATTATATTTGATTGTAGTAGCTCAATAAATAAATAAAATCAACTTACCATATATGGCGGCATACAAGTCGATCTGGCGCATAAGTCAACTCCTAAAATTCTGAAGTGTAATTCAGGTTTAGGCCTATATTCGCAAGATAAATTTGCAATATTAGAGTAAAGACATCAATTTTTAGTGTGATGTTGTCATAATGATGTTTTATCGCTCGCTCTGATCGATCAACAAGATCCCAGACCTCATTCACTTGCCATGTGGGGTGGACCTCATCAAATTGGACCAAGGAAACAATGTTTCCATTGGCCTTTCCATTACTGATACTCTCTACTGGTTGCAACTCCTGGCAGAAGGAGTAACATGAAATAAAGTGTCTTGCTCAAGGACACAACACATCACCCAGTCCGAGAATTGAACTCACAACCTCACAATTGTGAATCCAACTCTCTAACCACTAAGCCTTTTAGACTTGTGTATTATACTTTTCACGAATGACTTGCTAATTTGGTATTATGTGGTACAGGACTTTAACAGTTAAGAAAGAAAAATGACATATTTGATATTGTATCTTAGATATATCTAAAAAGATAGAATGATCTACAATGCCTTTCATCATATGTCTGATTGATCAGGCTTGACTGTGGTAGAACAATAAGATTAGCTGAAAAATACTCAACATCAAGAACTATATAAACATCAAGAGTTAATTATGAAGATTTTACTAATAAACTCTAACAAGCTTTTCACCTACTCTCTATTGAAGGGGAAAAGGCCACACATCGCACTAATTGAACTTAATAATTGCTTCTACTTTAGGCAAAAGGCCAACAATTTGAGGGGAAAGTCAATTAAATCAACCCCAGTACTTACTCGTACTTTATTTTATCGAGCCCTTAAGGATGAATGGCAAAACTAACTTCTGCAGGATTTGAACTCAAAACGTAAAGGGCCATACCTTTATGCTGCAAAGCATGGTGTCCGATGCTCTACTGATACTGCTTATCAGTAGCGCGTCAGACACCATGCTTTCCAGCATAGAGTTGTGGCCCTTTACGTTCTGAGTTCAAATACCGTTGAGGTTAGCTTTGCCTTTCATCCTTACGGCGTTGATAAAATAAAGTACCAGTAATGCACTGGGTCGATTTAATCGACTTTCCCCTCCCCTTCAAATTGAACTTAGCAATATTCTACAAACCCTCCATATGGAAATCATTATAGGAAATGTTTAATATATTGTTATTAGTCCTAAATCAACCCATCAACTTGCATCAAACACATTATCAAAGGCATTCTTTTATCTTACACCACATTATCCAATATGTCCTTCTTTTTCTTTAAAGATAGTAAAGGTGTGATTTTGTGAGAGATTTGGCTGTTATATCTAGCAGGTTAAGTGACTCTATAAAAGCTCTCTTATTGTTTATTTGATCCAAGACATTCCAGTTATAACTGTCCCATCTTGTTTTCAAACAGTGTCATTCATTTTTTTCAAGAAAGTGTGTTGTATAATTTTTAAGATAGTTTGGCTGATATTTTAGCAGGCTGAGCCACCATGTAGATAGATACTCCTTCAATGTTGTTGATATTGGTATTCTTTGACAATTTTACACAACTACCAATACTTTAACAATGACTTGTAAGATCAAGAATATTTGCCCTTCTATATTTGTTGTTTTGTTAAATTAACGATGATGGTGAGTGTATGTTATAGATATGTCACTAACCTTGAACTACTTTTCTTACACTAAACACAAAGATATTGATCATTTTCGAATCTAAAACTGTCTTGTATTCTTGTATGCAACAAAATAAACCAGAGAAGTGATTCTGAAAACTCCTAGAGTGTTGAGTTTCATTGCTTGCATAACGAACAATTGATACAACAAAAAAATCAATCATGAATAAATGAAAGATTTTCACTTTTCCTTAGATACACATATAATTCTGTTGGTATTATTTTTTTCAACAAACAGAATTTATTGCGACGGTTTTCTTGATTTTTTTTTTTTCAAACTCTATTACCCATTGCAAAATCTTATCTTGCACCCCTCCCCCCTAGTGTGTATGTAAAGCGGCATTCATTATAATTTAAACACTGTCCAGTTTAAAAATGAAACTGTGTAATCTAATCTACTATGTTGTTTGACTCAGATTTTAGTTATAACTACTTTTCATATTTTCTTAAGGAAAACATTCAATTTATTTTGTTTTTAATTTTTATATTCTGAAGAAATTTATGATTTTGTTTTAAAACTGGTTCAAATAATGTTGATGGCATTTTTATATAGGATAGAAAATTTTATTTAAAATATGGAAGTTAATATGAAGCATTGTGAGATATGTAATAAAAGACTGATAATTTTCAAAAATCCAGTACAATGTGGTAGAAAATACAAAGGGCAATTGATGACAAAACAGTAATGTTTCACCCAGTGTAATATATTTCAGGGCTATTACCCTCTTTTCAAGTCTGAAGCTAAAACATTGAAAAAGAGAGTTATAGCCCTGAAATATGTTGAAATATATTGGGTTAAACATTACTTTGTTCTGTTGTATTTGTCATTATTTGCCCTTTGTATTTTTCTACAGCGTTGTACTGGCTTTCTGAAAATTATTGGTCTTTTATTTGAAACTATATTTTTATTATCGTAAAATATTAAAACAATTGCTTGTTTATTTGTTGTTTTCTTTCACATTTATAATTTTTATACAGTTATAAAGAAATTACATTAAACCTTTAGCATTTAAACCGACCATACCTGGCCAGAATTCTCTCACCTTTTTCTGTTCAAACCGGCTGTAACTGGCTGTTCATACTGATATTAAGGTATTGATCTCAAAATAAATATCAAAATCTCATTGATTCTCTATATATAATAGTATATATATAGAGTAATGTAAAGGGTTAAGGTAAAATTTGGCTAGATAAGCTACCACTAAAAATGAAATAGCAATTGTTAAGGAAAATATTTTCTCTTTACTCTTCCAGTTTTTGCTATCATGGAGAAACATAGTTTGATTTGGCAATGCCAATACTGAAGAATATATTGATATTATTGTGTATTGAACTACTTAAGAAGGCACTATATTGCACTGTCAAAGAATTTAGAAGTGTCTTTATAGTATTATTTAATGGGGTCAGTGTTTTGGAGGGAATAGTATCTTAGACAACAAACTGGCAGTCATTAAGGTGTCAGATTTAATGCTTATATATTTTTCCAGTTCACTGCAGTCTGTATTCAAATTCTGCAGGCATCAACTTTGTCTTTCATCCTTTCAGAGTTGATAAACAAATAGTAATTCAGGGGGTGGGGGATTAGAAAAAATTGTTAATAAGGAAGTTTCTGATTTGGTTCTATGCATTCTGAGTTCAATTTCAACCTCCAGGAGTTGCAACCAGCAGATAATATCAACAACAGAAAGACCAATGAAGATATTATTTCCTTGGTCTGAGAACTAATTGTATTCCACACAATCTTTATTTCTATACAGACCACTATAAAGTGGTCATGTTGGTGACATGACAAAAAGCACACAGCCCACAATACACACCACACAGCCCACACTGTAAAGTGTTTGTTTTAGTGCCACAATACACACCACACAGTACACACTGTAAATGTGGTTGGCATTAGGGAGGGCATCCAGCCATAGGAACCGGGCCATAATCAGTTCTGTATGAGTAAGATATGGTCATCTAATCTGGCTTGTCTTACAACAGGACAACTTGTCTAACCCATGCTAATATGGAAAAATGAATGTTAAATGGTGATGATGGCTATGATGATACTAACAAGAGAGCATTGTAATCGTTTTTGACACATGAATATTGCATATAAATCTTTTGGCATTTTATGTAGGCATATATGTAGGTATATATACATATACAAAGGTTGGCTGAGAAGTTCATAGGCTGAATAAGATACTCTCATGGAATGACCAAATGAGGTTTATTTTTCAACATAGTTCCTGGAAAGAAACAATACAGTTATTTAGAAGAGCTGAAATTAATGTATGCAAGATTTCACAGCTCTAGCATCACTCCTTCATAGTCAGCCTTTGAACCTTTCAGCTGACCCTCTTGACATTGGGTCATATATAGAATTAAACGGAATTGCTGCATCACTCGGTCAGTGAAAACTCATCCAACTTTTGCTAGCAGGGAAGGTGGATGGTAAATGATGATGGTGATGGTGACGTTGAGGATGATGGTGATGATGATGGTGATGGTGATGATGGTGACGTTGAGGATGATGGAGATCATGATGATGGTGATGGTGATGGTGACGTTGAGGATGATGGAGATGATGATGATGCCAATGATTATATTGGCGATGATGATGACGATAATGACGAAGATAATGATGACTTTATATCATTAGACTTGAGTATCTTTAATTGGTGTGTTTGGAAATAACAGAACATTTTATTACACCAAAATCTGCATTTATTGATCCAACTGTATTGCCTGCGATATTGTATGGAAATGGTAGAAAATTAGAAATATTGGTCAGAAATGATTTGAATATGTGGAAAGACTTTCAAAGGAAATATGGAATAACTGTTTGTAGAATGATTACATTCAACAAACTTGGTTGTTGGTGTTTTTTTCAGCCAACCATTTATGAATAATTCAGAAACAGTGGCTTCACTAGTAAGGCCATGTGAATTGAATGGATCTTTCAAGTTTCCCATGCAAAACTACTTACATATCTTCAGCCACAGCAACTAGCATGTACACAAAAGAGCTCACAAAATAGTATGATTGGAAATGTTTTAATATGATCCGGAAAAACCAAATAAAAATACATTGAACTTCTGGAAAAAAAAAAAAGACAGACAAACATTGAAGTAAATTGTCATTGAGTGACAGGCACTTACCTAAATATAGCAAGGTTTTCAGCAAATGATAGGAAGGTTTTCAGCAGGAAACTGTCAAAGATCACTTCCTGACTAAAGGATTCATGAAATTAAACTATTAATTAATTCTAATTTAATATCTCAAACCTTGATTATTATATCTTATATTAATACAATTCAGTCAGATCAAGAGTATTCTGCCTACTACTGGTACCATGTACCCAAGTACAACCTGCTTCATGGTTGAGTGGCTGATGACTAGACCGTCTCCCTCCACCAGACCCTGGTCTTGGGAGAAGGGTAAGTGGAAACCCAGCTGCACAAAAAACAAGAGCTGTAAAAAAGGCAGGTGAACTCTTCAGAGTCAACAGCCATCCACCCCAACTATGGGTTAAATAGCCTCACCAACCCACAATTGACCAAGCATGGCCAGTATGGCTACACCCCTGACATGACCAAAACTAAATAGAAAGTGATGGAGGTTGACGGAAAGTGATGGACCACAAGAGGGGCGAGAAAGCCCTGGATTAGATTGGGTATTAATATAATTGCATCATTTATTTAGATCCCTTTTATTTGTGTAATTGTTTTAGAAGTTGTTGACACATTCCTATCCTAGCAAGAAATTAAATTAGAATAATGAAGTAGTTGTTAAACTATTAATTGCTTTCTGATAGGCTTGTCATTGAAACTATAGCAGTGACAGAGGGAGGAGTTAATCCTGTAATGGACTAGATCCTGTCCAGGGGGGGGGGGGGGGGGGGGTTGTACTCTCAGTCACTTAACGGTACAGAAACCTTGATAAGCACTGGCCTAATGAGCCTCCAGGCTTGAGACAGACTTTAGTATTGGAGACTTTTGGTGTTCTTGATTCTTGGACCAACTCCCTATTCACTGCAGTCAAGATGGAGTCCCTCAATTTAGAATTGCTATATCAACGTGCCTCCCTCGCTATCCTCTACAGTAAGGCTTTCTCTATTCTGCTGCAATGGTAGCATGTACCTCGAGTTCTGCATATTGTGAAAGTATATTGTGGAAACAATGGTGGTGGTGGTGGTGATCTGTGAATTATTCTTGGTTTTATTTGTATTATTGTCACACTGTTTGTCATCATCATTGTCATCTAATGTCTGCTTTCCCTACTAGGGGTATTTATATATGATGTTCCAGATAGAGTCACTACTTCTCTGAATTCAGAGATCACAGCTCCGATACTATGGACATGTGGTAGACTGTCTGAGGAAAGAATCGATGGACAGATTTTACAGGCAAAACCAACGAGTAGGAAACCCAGGGGTAGACACCAAGCAAGATGGTTGGATAGCATCCATGAGCTTGGCTGGTCATGCTTGGGGATCCAGCTGGATCAGTTGGAGATGGTTGCTTCTGCCAAGACCCGCTGGAGGGAATGTTTGAGGACTCTTCCCCCCACGACCCTCTCGGGAATAAGTGGGCGAAGAAGAAGAGAAGTGCTTCCACAGAGTTTCCCTCTACCAATTTTATTCCCAAGGGATTGGCATGTCTAAGGTTATAGTAAAATACCCTTGCTGAAGGAGTTTGAAACCACATGGTAGCAAAGCAAACCTTTTAACCACCTAAACACATTGGCAGAACTTGAACTCAGAATGTAAAAGGCCAAATCCATATAGTATTATGTCCAATGCTGTTATGATTTCCTCCATGAAAACTTCTTCTTGTTACCTTTTTGGTTTAACCCATTAACATTTACATTTCTCTATATATACTATTGTATTTTTGAGGTAAAGGCTTTATCTCATATAATTATCTCACATACTATTGAATCTATGAGATTTTGATGTTATTTATTCTGAGAATAATGCCTTAATCTCAGTATGAACAGCTAGTTTAGGATAGTTTGAACAGAGACGGTAAGAGAATTCTGGCCAGATATGGCCAGTTTAAATGCTAAAGGTTTAAGGAAGCTTTTATGCCATTAAGTTAGCAAGATTAAAGTTATGTCTCTTAGTTCTTGGTAGTCATTAGTGGTTGTATGATTTAGGAGATTCTAGACAAACAGCAATCTAACCAACTTTGAATGGTTGTGTATGTGGTAGATGTTACAACAAATGTGGAGATAAAGAAAAGCTTCCTTTTTTTTTCTTATTCTGAAACATCATTTTCAGTATTGATGTCAAAACTTCATAAAATGACTTTCTGTATATTTCAAACGATGACACTTTTGATTTTTTTGAAAGAAACTAAAGATTTATCATTCTTTAATCATTATGTATAACATTTTTTCTTATTAACATTTAAAAAAACATTTTATTTAGCATCTATTTACTCTGATAATTGTTAAGTAGTGGAAAACATCTCACTTCTCATGTGAAACTTGCAATTTATACCCAGCTATTCCAAACTCTTCTTCTTCTTCTTCTTCTTCTTCTTCTTCTTCTTCTTCTTCTTCTTCTTCTTCTTCTTCTTCTTCTTGAAATAATGAAATTATTGTGTACAGTGCTCAGGTGCACTACAACTCATCAAAGGTGCTAGTATAGTACATAGAATAATATACAAATGTCAGGAAAGTGAATAGTGTATGAGTCATGATATACATGTGAGTGTGTGGATGGAGATGGAATATTAGGTGGTGTGTTAGCGAATCTCAGGAAGCATGGATGTTTTAAAGGATGCAGTGTCTCAACAGCTAATAACTGATGCAGGTAGTTTGTTCCATGCTTCAGCAACACTGAGCATGAAAAAATGTTTCCGAAAGTCATGGGAGCTGTGCTGTTTTCTGACTTTGTGGGCATGCCCACGTTTGTTAGACACATGGAAATCATAAAGGTACTCAGGGGTGTTGTTGGCAAGATGGTTAATAATTTTGTGGGTGTTTACCAAGTCAGTTGCCAGATGTATCCATGCCCAGGGAAGCAAGGCAGAGTATGGTAGATGCCTGATGGAGGGTATTCGCTTGGTTGCACGTCTCTGAACAGTTTCCAGGCAGTCAATGTTCTAAGCAAGATAGAGGTTCCAGACTGATGATGAGAATTCTAATTGTGGCCGCACCATAGCTATATACAGCTTTAAATAGATAGCTGGAGAGCGGCTGACAAAGGTCTTGCTGAGTGATGCTAACACACTCTCGGCCTTCCTGACAATTTTAGAGACGTGCTTCGTCCAACACAAATCACTGCTGACAGTAATTCCCAGGTCGCGTTCACAAGAAATTTCTTGATATTAGTGTTGTGGAGGGAGTAAGTGGACACTGGGTTTTTACTCCCAAAATGCATGGTGGTACACTTGTCCACAGCCAGCTTGAGTTGCCAGTCCATGATCCATTGCTCCATTGCGTCCAGGTCAGATTGCGGGAAATATCTATAGTGTTCGGGATCTGTCTTTTCTATCTCAAGGTACAGCTTGATGTCATCTGCATATTTCAGTACTGTGGCATTCTTTAAGTTGGCATCTATGTCATTAATATCTGCCACAAACAAAAGGGGGCCAAGAACAGATCCCTGCAGTACACCAGATGACATCTCATATGGTGAGGAATGCTGTCCTAGAACCATGACTACCTCTCTTCGACTGAGAATGAAAGACTTCAACCAGTTAAAAAGATCATCCTTCACACCCATTGCAGAGAGTTTTGCCATAAGTCTTTTGTGTGGCACAGAATTGAAAGCTTTAGCAAAGTCAAGGTAAACAACATCCACCCATGAGCTGCCATCAGTGATCCGGGTGATGTCTTCAAGAAACTCGATAAGTTGATCACAACAGCTGGAGTTAGGGATACATCCAAATTGTGAGGGCCGGATAAGACTGTGAGAGTTCCAGAAGTTCCAAAGGGTTTCTCTGACACAGGATTCCATCAGTTTGGCAATGCAGCTAGTAAGACTGACTGGACGATAGTTCACAGGTGATGTGCAGTCACCCTTTTTGAACAGAGGAATGACACTGGCAGTTTTCCACTGTTCTGGAGTAGCACCATTGTTCAAACAGAATTGGAAGAAGTGTGATAGCTGGTGCAGAAGGAAGTACCCACCACGTTTAAGAAGCAGGTACGTAACATCATCAAGACCAGGAGAGGCATGGTTGCGTTTATTTTTAAGGTGACGTCGCAGCATTGCAGGTGTAAATTCCATAGTTGTTATGGAATTTGATGTTAGAGATGGTGGAGATGGTACACTCTGGTCTTCAACAGTAAAAATGTCTGCATAGCATTCAGTAATGAGTTCTGCGCATTCCTTGGAGTTGTCAGTAACCTGGCTTGTGTGGGGATTGCGAAGAGGACCAACTGGAGAGTGAGACCTCTGCTTTGGGTGAACATACTTCCAGAACATCTTACTGTCAGGGTTGGTTGCTATGCGCTGCTCAAATTCAAGCACTGCCTTTTTTGTCACCTACATGAGATGGTTGGATGATTTATTTTGCTTTTTCCTATTTGATATCTGATTTATGCAGTTTGTACTCACGTTCAGCATTACAACGTTCTTTCCTGGCAAGACGGACTGCTGCAGTCTCCCAAATTGCACTTTTGGGATGTTTTTTCTGCTTATGTGGCACCGATGCTGCACATGCTGTCCATATTGAGTTCAGGATGTTCTGGAGTACAGTGTTGACATCTCCAGAGTCGTAGAACTCAAGCCAGTTTGGACGTTGCAGCTCAGTCCAGTAACAGTTCCAGTCTGCTTTATTCCAGTCAAACTGAGCAGTTTGGAGATGGTTGTGGTTTTTGTTACTGCCCACGAGGGATAGATTGGCAATGATCATAGCATGATCAGAGTCACCTAAAGGTTCCTCAGTAGTAACACTAATAACCGTTTCAGGAGTAGTGGTGAAGAGTAGATCCAAAGTGTTGTCACCTCTTGTTGGGGAGGTGACTACTTGGGACCAATTCGAGTCCAGCACTAGCTCAAGGAAGTCATTTGCACTTTGCGGCCAATGAAAAGTTTCCCAGTCAATCTCAGGGTGATTGAAGCCCCCTGCAATAAAAACATAAGTGGCTGTTTTCCTGGCAGCAGCTCTGAGGATATCAGAAAGTTGAGTGTCCTGATGGTAATTTGAGGGACGGTAAACGACTCCAAGTAGCAGTGTTGACATGGTCATATGCAGAAAAATACCTCTTGCTGTGATTGGTTCAAATCAACACTAGGAATTGCTGAAAAGTTTCACCAAACATAGACCATTACACCACCACCACCACGACGGTTAATGCGGTCTTTACGAAACAAGTTGTAACCAGTTATGCTGAAAACCTCATCACAGAGTAAGGGATGTGCCCAAGTTTCCGTGACTGTAATGAAGTCAGGGTCAATACTTTTGATGTAGGAGTCAAAAAGATTTATCTTATTACATAGACTACGTGCATTCAAGGACAACAATTTGTACCTTGATTCCTCCTCCTCCTTCTTCTTGTGGGAGCAGAGTCCTCAAACAGTCCTTCTATCAGGTCCTGTCAGAAGCAACCATCTCGAGCTGGATCCCTAAGCAAGACCAGCCAACCTCATAGATGTTATCTAACCATCTTGCTTGGAGTCTACCCTTGGTTCTCTTGTCAGAAGAGTGGTAAAAGATTTTGGGATGTTGTATACATAGTTAAATTCCTTCATAGCGGTGGGGGTGGGTGGGTGGCTGAACTTGTCTGTAGTGGAGGGAGTAAGATGACATTCTGACCTGTGGATGCTGGTCATGCATTAAAAGAGAATTCTTTACAGTTATCAGTAAAAGGAGGTAAGAACCTATGAGAAACAAGGAATGTTGTAGAGTTACTATGGGTATGCCGGGTCTAGCGTTGGCTAAAGAGCAAAGCAAATATAATTTAATAATAATTAAATTCCCAATTAATAAAATTTAGTTATTAGTTACTCTAATACACTAGCACAGCACCTCAATGTAGTAAGTTATCAATATTATCTTCCATAATGATACGCCCAAGACTAACCACCACCCCCAAAACACCCTGGCTATGTGTTCGGCCAGTGCTATGTATATAATAGTGCAATGATCCACCTAAGTGTAATTAGAGTGTCTAACTAATGAAGAAAAAAGAAAATAAGAGAAGAAGAAAAAAATTTCTACTTCTACCTAAGTATACTTGGGGTTTCCTCTATCTTAGTTTGTAAATAGGAAAAAGAAACAGCCGGGGTCTACCAACCTGGGTCGTGAGGGTGGGTGAAGGTAAGATATGTCCTATGTATTTTGTGTTTACATGAGGTAACAAGTTCATCCTTTTTGTTTAAGGAATTTAACTATGTATATGACATCCCAAAACCTTTGACCACTCCCCGTAACAGGAAAAAAAACAACTTTTAGAATTGTTTGATATGATACTGCTGCTATGTTTTCATTCCATGCCCATATATGGACTGTACTCCTTGATAAATTCAGCTAGATTACTATCGTCATAACACTACTGGGTTAGTTCAGATCTAGCTGTCGAAACGGCCGGAGATCAGCCGTCTAGTCCTATATGAGCAAGACAACCAATCTTGCCTCAAGTGGGACAATTCCCATCTAAACCTATGCTAGCGTGGAAGATAGACGTTAAACAATGATGATGATATATATATATATAAATATATATATATATATATATATATAAATATAAATATATATATATATATATAAATATATTAGTTTTGCGAGGTTTTTGATATGAAATCGTGTGTTATACTTGGGGAGGGTCATATTTGTGTAATAATATTTCCAGAATTAATAACAGAACACACTCACTGTTTGGTTGGTTTTCGCTTCTGTGTCTTTTATATTGGTTAATTTAATTTATTCGGTCCTCAATGTTACCATTGACTGACCAATACAGATACAATATAAGACACAAACACATATATATAGTCTAACAAAGTTCTTTCGTTGCACATCTGCAACATCGTCAGTGGTGCTATTATGTTTCCTCCCGTTGTATTGTATGCCTATGCCATCTTTATTTAGTCTGTTTATTTATTTATTTTTTTTTTTTTTGTCTTCTTTGCGGGTGTGTAGTGTTTGATGTGTGTTCGTGTTTGGGTGACTGTGTATTGGTTATTGTATTCTATCTTAGTTTACTAGTGTGTGTTTATGTGTGTTTGTTGTTATTGTGCTTGTGTATGTATTTATTTATTTATACTTCTCTTAGGTCAGTATTGTTTGTTTGGGTGTTGTTGTTATTCCATTCATTTTTTTCTGTTTAGCCTTGGCCTTCTAAGTTATATTTCACTGGCCTCTCTGATTTGCTTATCTGCTGGGTCATTTCTATGTTTAGATATTCTAATTTCTATGTTGTCTATGTTACCGTCATGTTGTTGTCTGGCATGTTCGTATAGTACTGACCCGTTTTTTTTGTCCTTTTAAATTAACCGATATAAAAGACGCAGAAGCGAAAACCAACCAAACAGTGAGTGTCTTCTGTTATTAATTCTGGCAATATTATTACACAAATATGCCCCTCCCCAACTATATAAATATATATATATATATAAATATATATATATATATATACTGTATATATATATATATATATATATATATATATATATATATATATATATACAACATAGAAAACAATCAAATTTTGTTTAATGCATTTAATTGCTGACGATCGTTTCTTCCAGACACAGGTCTGGAATCATTGGAGCATATACAATGTTAAATAAATAAATTCTTAATCCTTAGGACATTTATTAAGATACATTATATTTGAGAAGACGAATTGTTAGTGTCAGTTACATTGTATAAATGATAGCATAGAACATGCAATAAATGTAAGACAAATGTGTAGTGATAGCATAACTAAAGGTGTTATATATTAAAAGTATTATAAGATATATTAGTTATAAGATATATTAATTACAGGCGAAGGTATTATTTCATTTCATTTCATTTCATTTGAGTTTGAGTCCATGCTCAGGCCAAGTCGAAGACTCCACCCTCAGAGTCTGGTGTGGTTGCCAGGTTGGATTCTCTGTTTAATTTTGACATGTGTAGGAGCGAGTTTGAGTCAGTTTCTGCTCGTTGTGTATATCCTGGGAGATGGGGTTCATCTCTAATGGTGCTTAAGTATCTATCCAGCTGCAATTTGAATGATTCCACACTGCATCCTGATAGATTTCTGACATGTACCGGAATGGAGTTGAATAGTTGTGCCCCTCGAACCAACAGACTTGACTCTTGCAGGGTTTTTGCTGCCTGGCCAGCCTTTTTGTTGATTGGTGGTAGCTGGCAGCGTCTTCCGTGGCGCAGTGAGTGGTAGGTTTTGATACCAAAGTTTGGCACCTTTTGCTCTATCATTTTCCAAATGTATATAATTCGGTCTCGCTCAAATCTTCTTTCTATTGAGTACATCTTCAAGGTTTTGAGTCTTTGCCAATAGTCCAGGTCCCTCGTTTCTGAGAAGTATGAGGTAAAATTTCTTTGGAGCGATTCCATCTTAGATAGTTGGCCCTTTGTTGTTGGTGACCACAACTGAGAACAGTAGTCAATCCTCGGAAGTATCATACTGTTCCAGAGGGTTTTCATTGTTGAGGTATCTCTTGATTTGAAGGTGCGCAAGATCCACCCGCTGTACTTTCTTGCAGTAAGACAGACTGAGTCAAGGTGTTCTCTGAATTTTAGGCTGGTTCCCATGTGGATGCCTAAATCTTTCACATACTGTTTTTCCATTATTTGTTGTCCTGATGGGTTTCTGTAGTTTGTTGTATTTTTCAGATCTTGATCTGTTCAAACTTCTTATCATTGAACAACATGTTGTTTGTTTCCTGCCATTTGTATATGGTGGTTAGGTCCTTTTGTAAGGCCTCTGTATCCACCTCATCTTTGATTTGTCTCATGACCCTGGTGTCATCAGCAAAGGATGAGACGTTGCTGGTTGTATCTTCATCTATGTCAGAGATGAGGATGAGAAACAGGATCGGGCCGAGTACTGTACCCTGAGGAACACTGCTGGTCACAGGTGATGGTGTTGAATGGGTTCCATTCACAGTGACTGTTTGAGTTCTATTTGTAAGGAACTCATATTTCCATGTACCAACTTTTCCTCCTACTCCTAGCTTTCGAAGTTTGTGTCCCAGGATGCCATGATCTACCTTGTCAAATGCCTTGGCAAAGTCGAGGTAAATAACATCTGTGTTGTATCCATTCTCTAGATTTTCTAGGATTTGGTCATGGTGTGCCAGTAGTTGGGAAAGACATGATCTACCTAACCTGAATCCATGCTGATTGCAATTCATCAGATTGTTGGATTCCAGGAACTCAACCAGTTTTCCACGAACTATTCTTTCGAAGACCTTGATAATGTGTGATGTCAGGGAGATTGGTCGGTAGTTCTTTGGTTTTGATTTTCTGTCCCCTTTATGTATTGGAGTTATGTGTGCTTCTTTATATGTATTTGGTATTTTGCCATTCTCCATAGATTCCTTCCATATCATGTAAAGGGTTTCAACAATTGTACCTTGCAGTTTTTAAGTATCATGGCATTGAAACCATCAGGCCCCGCAGCCGAGTGCATGGAGAGCTTGTCTATGGCTCTTTCTATGTCTTCTGGGTTGAAATCAATGTCGGATAGGGTAGGTTTAGTATGGTCGATATCCTTGAAGAATTCTCCTGGGTCATGGATCTTCATGGTTTTAGATGGCTCACTGAAGACACTTTCATACTGTTGACCCAACATTTCTGCCATTTCAATAGGGTTATTCACTACATCCCCATTTTGTCTCTGGAGAGGTCCTATTGTTGACTTGGTATTCGAGTATTTCTTTGCAAAACTGTAGAAATATTTTGGATTTTTCTTGATGTTTTCTATGGCTCTCTTTTCTGCATTGTTACGTTCTTCATCATAGTGTTGTTTTAGATTGTCTTCTAATCTGTATATTTGGTCAAGGACTTTCTGTAGTTCATGTTTTGATGTCAGCTTAGATGTTTTGTTTCTTAGTCTTGACCTTTTGCACATCAGGATCTTTCGCTCCCGTGGTACAGGTTTTTTTGTGGATTTGGTTTTCTTAAGAGGAATATTTTTTGCACATATTTCTTCGATCTTGTTTAAGAATTTCTTGTGTTTATCTGGCCCAGTAAGGTAGAGATCCCAGTCAATGATTTGTAACTGGTTGTTAATAGTTTCCCAATTTGCCTGGTGATAATCATACCTACATAGCTTTGGCATGTCCTTTTGTTTAAGAGTTGTGGCATTGGGCTCATTACCAATGTGTAAATGCATTTCAATAATATTGTGGTCTGAAAGGATTGTTGGGGTTGAGTGAAGGTCAAATAGCGTATTAAGGCGAAAAGTTTTATAATGTTAGTCATAAAGTTTATGTAGAAAATGGTAATATCTATAGTTGTGAGGTGTGTAAGCAATAAGTATAGAATTATACAGTTCAAACAGATATATGCAAAAAATACACAGTCCAAAAGTATGGAGTTTAAAGTCCTTTTTCTTTAAAGTTTTAGTACTAATTTAGTGCAGTTTCTCTTGTGTCATATTGAGTGTTTCAGTTCCATAAATGCGATCAATATTATGATTTATAATCAGTTAGTTATGTTGATTGATTATATATATATATAGTTAATATACTTGATGCTTGACATTTTTTAAAGTGGTACACCAAGCTAGACTGCGTTGAAATTCAAATATCAGCTTACAAAAAACATCAAACATTAAGACTGTGTGATTGTAAACAAATTCATATTGACCATTACAATTTGAAAGGAATAGATGTATTAAGACAAAGGGAGGTAATTAAAAAAAGGGGGTGGTAATTAATAAATTTATTGAGAAGGATAAGATATATTAAGAACATTTTCTGCACTGTAGTATATCTGATATTTTACATTGAACTAATTATCTTACTGGAAATTGGGTAATACACAATATTACCCTTATCTTATTTATATATATAGGTATAACTATTATTATAATATATATATATATCATCATCATACGTCCACTTTTCCCTGCTTGCAAGGGTTGGATGGGTCCTATTCAGCACAGCATCTCTCCACTTGTCACGGTCCTTCGTCATCTCCTCGGTGAGTTTCAGGGGTCTGAGGTCTGCTCTCACCACCTCCGCCCATGTTTTTCGTGGTCTACCTCTACCACGTCTTCCTTCTACATACATATATTATAATATATATATTCATATATATACTTGTATATATACATTTATATATTATAATATATATATACATATATATACTTGTATATATATATATACATTTATATATTATAATATATATATATATATACATGTATATATTATAATATATATATATACATGTATATATTATAACATATATAGTGAAATAAGATAACAAGGATGATCGGTTACTTCTTCATTACGTTTATTGGTTGGTGACGCGCGTTTCACAACCAATAAACGTAATGAAGCAGTAACCAATCGTCCTTGTTATCTTATTTCACTATAATACACTCTGTCTAGCTCTACACCTCGACACTGAAGTGAACCTAAACACTGAGTGCTCACCCGGGTGAACCTACAGTAACTCCAAGTTACACTCCCTGGATATATATATATATATATATATATATATATATATATATATATATCAGCAAAAGGGATATTTAATTTGTTGGTAATTCAACAAATATAAATGTTTATAACTGATTCGAAGCACTTGACAGGTTTTCTGGCGTATAATATCAATGATATTAATAAATGAAAACTATATTTATAAAACCATATTTATTCTATTATATATATTTCAAGGGTACCAAAGCTTTGGTACGCTCTCATCAGATAAAATTCAAAGTTTGTT
This sequence comes from Eledone cirrhosa, assembly GCA_964016885.1. Classification (NCBI taxonomy): domain Eukaryota; kingdom Metazoa; phylum Mollusca; class Cephalopoda; order Octopoda; family Eledonidae; genus Eledone; species Eledone cirrhosa. The sequence goes on along the minus strand of OZ024758.1, from coordinate 32,485,836 downwards.
TTATAAATATTGACATATCCAGGAAGGAGATCTTAACGGTTCAAGTTTTTCCTGGATAGTAAAAGAAAAGAGGGGAAAGAGAGGAAAAGTCAAATATTTCAAATTATTAAGATTAATATGCAAATGTGGTTGAGGTATAGTGCCAAAAAAAAAAACGTTATTTTTAGACGGTAGGTAGATTTTTTTTTTTTTATATAATTAACTGTCAAAACTCTATTAATTTAAAAACCAAATTATTCAGTTCTTGCAGACATCGCCAAAAATCCACTTTCCGAAGTATTTTTAATCTATAATATTCATTACACTTGACTACATCTTAAACATCATTAAAATGATCCTGTTATTTACTGAGGTTTTCTTTTAAAAATTTAAATTTTTTAAATGATCTTCCTTCTTAAATTTAGTATTTTTACCAATTGATATTATTTTCCTAATGATACACTTCTTAATCTATTTTTTAGATTTATATATATATTTTTTTAGATTGATACTTTTTAATTGACATTCTGAAAGATATCCTCTTTACGATAGTTCTTCTAAATGCACTCTCGACTTATCTAATAATACATTTTTCTCTCTTTAATCTTCAAACTTTTCACACATCTTTCGACGTAGATAATATATAATTGAAATTCCCATACTTGAAAAACATGTAATATAAAATACCTTATAATCTCACACAAAATAATATATAATTTTCTCTACATGATTTCTAAGAAAATCATTCATCAAATTTAATGGTTAGCAAATAATATTGGAGTTATCTTTTCCTTTACAATTGAGCAAACATAGACATAATAACTTGTATGATAAATTATATAATTTTGCTAAATTAATAATGTTCTGAAAATATTTTCAATGTTGGATGAAAATATTTGAATCTACAAATTGTTCTTCCCTTACAACTTGAACTATGTCTTTTTCTTAAATTTTTTATGTAAAATCTAAAATCAACATCCTTCGTAACTCATATTAGAAATGTAAACAATTAATAATTGTGGTTTATTTCTATAAAATCACCAATAATACTTATACTTGCACACTTATTAATCTATTTAGATATTTATATACTTACAACCTGTTGCAATATAATAAGATAAAATGTACTTACAACCATAATTCTTCATATAATCTAATTGATTATATATATAATAATATAGCTCATAATTTAGCTAAATAATTTTTTAAATTCTGGAATCATATTCCACCATTCCTACAAACTGTTAATTCTTTTTAAATTCACGTAAATACAAGCTTTTCTTTCTTTCTCTTTCTTCTTCCTACACATACATATCATCATCATTTTTATGCCCTCTTTTCCCTACTTGCAAGGGTGGGACAGCAACTAATTCTGGCTTGATTTCTACAGCTGGATGCCCTTCCTAACACCAACCTCATTTACAGTGAGTGCCAGGTGCTTTTTTCCATGGCACCTCCACATCCACTTTACAGTGGAATGGTAGGGACCACAGTCCATATCATCTCATTTCTACAGATGAGTAAACTGGAGCAATGTGAAATAAAGTGTCTTGCTCAAGGAAACATATATCCTAATAATTACTTAAATCTACCTAGCATCTAAAATTAACGTGTTTTTTTTCAGCCCTATACCTCAACCTCATCTTAATAATTTGAAATATTTGACTTTTCCTATCTTTCCCCTCTTTCCTTTCATTATCCAGGAAAAACTTGAACCATTAAGATCTCCATGTCAATATTTATAAAACAAATTGTGTATTTTATCTGATGAGAGCATACCAAAGTTTTGGTACGCTCTCTATAATAGAATAAATATGGTTTTATAAATATAGTTTCCATTTATTAATATCATTGATATATATATATATATATATATATATATATATATATATATATAGTTATGTAATAAACAACATAAGATAATTATTTCATTTACCAGTGGTTTCTTAAAAGCAACCCAAATTGCTTTCATTCATCAGAATGAAAAAATCCTGGAGTCTTTATTGACAGTGGATTTTTCAATAAAGACACTGGTAAATTAAATAATTATCTTATGTTATTTATTACATAACTAATAAGCTCTGTAACTTACATAGAGCACTCTTTTTTTCCTGGACCTTTCCGACGGAATTACTTCATTTACACACACAAATATATATATATATATATATATATATATATATATATATATATATATATATATATATATATATATGTGTACTAGCCGAATTACCCATGCCTTGCTGCATTTCACACATTTTTTTTTGTAAGAAAATGATGATTTTATGGAGAAAAACTCTGCATTTCAATATTACTCAATGTAAAATGTAATGCATGAAAAATTGGAAAACATTATTTTTTGTAATATATCTAATCAAAATTACATTATTAAATTTTATTCTTATTTTGTTTCTTGTAAATAATTTTTTCAAAATATCAATTCAAAACTTTTGTGAATAGGCATCATATCGTGGTTTCAGAATATATATGGTTATAATGTAGTTTCAGAATATATATGGTTATGGGGGTCTATATCCAAAACTATAGGAATAGTTTGTGAACAAACAGACAGGAATACAACTTTATATGTATATATCATCATCGTCATCATCGTTTAACGTCCATCTTCCATGCTAGCTTGGGTTAGACGGATATATATAGTGAAAGATTTAAGAGTAACATGGTTGGCTGTACATAACTTGTTATCCCATATACACATGTATATATTTTATATGTATATATAATTTATATATCATCATCATCATCATCACCGTTTTACGTCCATTCCTCCATGCTAGCATGGGTTAGACGGGTTGTCCTGTTGTTGGCGATGCCAGGTCAGATGACCATGTCTTGCTCATACAGAACTGATTCTGGCTTGATTTCTACAGCTGGATGCCTTTCCTAACACCACACACACACACACACACACACATATATATATATATATGTTCTTCCCCCTTACTCTCAATATTAAATAATTTTCATAAGTTAAGAATATCAACCTTGTTGATTGTGTCTTTTCTCCTCAAAACAACAGTTTTCTTCACATCTGCTAACAGATTAAGCCAATTCAATTCTAGTAAAATCAAATCAATGTATTTTGTTACCAATCTCAATGCAAGTAATTACTTCACATCACAATTTGTTTACCACAAATTTCTAATTCTATGAATGCAACAAAAAAGAAATAATTAAATTTTCTTTTCCCTGATGATATAGATCAAAAATATCAATTAGGTATTTTATCAAAGTTACTGACATTTTTTTCTTCTTAAGCTTTTGTTGTTGTTGGTGTTTGTTACTTTTTACTATACATTCTATAAACTTCTTTTTTTGTAAATAAAAGTTATAGAAATTAATATATTATTCCTATTACAAGTAAAATGAGATTTTGTTGACAAATTTACCTAACAAAATCATTTCTAATTACTATCTTAACTCATTAAATTCACTTGACAGTCATAATTAATATCAGTCTGACAATCCTAATTAATAAAAGAAAACACAACTTTAACCATTTTATACTAACATTCGAGGTTAACTTTGCCTTTCATCCTTACGGGGTCGATAAAATAAAGTACCAGTAATACACTGGATAATTGCTGGCCTTGTGCCAAATGTAGAAACAATTATGAAGTATATCAGATTGTATTTTAGTTCTTGCTTTTGTTTCTGAAGAATCTACCATAATGCAAGCATTCTGTCACTAAGGGGTTTTTGAGGCTTAAACCCCACCAATAGGTTCTATATATTTGTGCTTTGGTTTTTACTACACTAATTTTCTATACACTAATTTTCTATTGACTGATATGTTAGTATGATCATGTTTTTAATTTATTTCTTAGTCTTTATTGGTGATAAATAATTGTTTCTACTTTAGGCACAAGGCCAGCACTTACCCAGTGCATTACTGGTACTTTATTTTATCGACCCCGTAAGGATGAAAGGCAAAGTCAACCTCGGCGGGATTTGAACTCAGATCGTAAAGGGACGTAACTATGCTGGAAAGCATGGCGTCCGACCCTCTACCGATACTGCCAATCCACCGCCCTTTATTGGTGATAAATAATGATATACATATGCAGTGGAAACGTGGTTCATCAACTTAATTCCTTCCTGGTGGCCATTTGTCACCAAAAATGTTTGTAAACCGAAATTATTTTTCCCATATGAAATATTGAGAGCGAAATACAGTGAGAGAGAGAGACTGTGTGTGAAAGACAGATATCACCACAGTAACTAACTACACAACAAGTAGCACTTCCCACTGATGCTCCAAGCTTGTTGCCAACTGTTGTTGCTGGCTTGTGTGTTCATTACTTGAGATATTGTTCATCACCCAAGATGTTTTATGTTCAGAAAAATTGTTCATGATGAAAGATATTTGTGAACTGAGGTTCCACTGTATATATAATTAAGCTCTTCCAATCCCTGCAACAGAAGCTCTATAATGCAATTGGTAATATTCAAGAGACAGAAGTGAATCAAGTACCTTCTCCAAGTGTCAATTGGCTGGTAGTTTCAGCAAAAAAATTAAAATTGACAAACTACAAGTACATTCTATACTATCATGTCTATTCTTACTTGGATTTTATATATTCTCTGTAGAACAGTCATGGGCAAACTGCAGCCCACGAGCAGCATGTGGCCTGTTTGGCTTTCTGAAAGGCACGCCTAACTTCAAAATTGCCTTGAATTCTTCAGTAGTGTGGCCTGCCTTACACATCCTATGTGACTCACTGCTTGACAAAGGCTGCACATGCCTGCTGTAGGATACACCTAAATGAAACTATTCAAATCTGTTTCAGCTTCTGTAACCCATTACCATTTGCATTACCCTATATTTACTATTATATTTTCACAGTAAAGGTTTTACCTCATATAATTATCTTACATAATATCGAATCTATGAGATTTTGATATTATTTATGTTGAGAACATCAGTATGAGCGGCTGGTTACAACTAGTTTGAACAGAAAGAGGTGAGAAAATTTTGGCCAGATATGGCCAATTTAAATGCTAATTGGGATTAAAAAGATGCAGGTTTATTCAACAATAAAATATGGTGTCTATGCGGGCTTCACAAATACCTTTAATCTACTCAATTTTATAATTATTGATAAAACCCTTTTTATAAAAGTGTTGCTAATCATTCAGACTACATTTGAGTCCTTCTTATCTTCATTTATGCTCGAAACACGTTTACCTCCATTACTATATTTCTTTTTCAGCAATCCATATTAAACATATTTTTATAATTTTCAAGAACTATACAGTGGTAGTAGAGTCGGTAGAACATCAGGCAATGGTCAGCAATGTTTCTTATGGCTCTTTACATTCAACATTCATATTCCAAGGTCAACTTTGCCTTTCATCCTTCTGGAGTCAATAAAATAAAATACCAGTAAAGTACTGGGGTTGATGTTATCAACTTTGCCCTTCCCTCAAAATCTGTTGTCATTGTGCCTAAATTAGAAATCATTATTTTTTTGGCAGTGGATTGGCAGTATCAGTAGAGGGTCGGACATGCTTTCCAGCATAGTTACGTCCCTTTACAGTCTGAGTTCAAATCCCGCCGAGGATAACTTTGCCTTTCATCCATACGGGGTCGATAAAATAAAGTACCAGTAATGTACTGGGTAATTGCTGGCCTTGTGCCAAAAGTAGAAACAATTATTTTTTGGGCAGTGGATTGGCAGTATCAGTAGAGGGTCGGACATGCTTTCCAGCATAGTTACGTCCCTTTACAGCCTGAGTTCAAATCCCGCCGAGGATAACTTTGCCTTTCATCCATACGGGGTCGATAAAATAAAGTACCAGTAATGTACTGGGTAATTGCTGGCCTTGTGCCAAAAGTAGAAACAATTATTTTTTGGGCAGTGGATTGGCAGTATCGGTAGAGGGTCGGACATGCTTTCCAGCATAGTTACGTCCCTTTACAGTCTGAGTTCAAATCCCGCTGAGGATAACTTTGCCTTTCATCCATACGGAGTCGATAAAATAAAGTACCAGTAATGTACTGGGTATTTGCTGGCCTTGTGCCAAAAGTAGAAACAATTATTTTTAATAATTACAGTACCAACAGAGCAAGGGTTATGAATAAATATGTATATGCAGTCCCACCCTTGCAAGCAGGGAAAAGCGGGCGTAAAATGATGATGATGATGCAGTATCATATCCATATGTTAAATAAACATATACAGTGTATCAAAAAGAATCATCTCATTTTATTTACAATTTTTACAAATGGTCAATATGATTAATAATTTCATAAAAATTTAGAAAAGTTATAAAAAGAATAAAACTTTATATTCAGACAAGTATTGTACAAGTTTCCACATGATTATATGGTCATTTAAAAAATATAGCCTCTTGGAATATAGCATCTTTTGTGGAGGTAAATCTATGACAAATTTTTCATCAGCTTATTTAAGAATGTATCAATATTCACTTACCTCCCTTTTCAAACTGTTAATGGTTGTAGCTGAAGGTTAGTTATTAAAATGTCAAGAAATATGTACAGAGTCACATAATGGTACAAAATTGACAGACAATAATTATTTGATTACAATACAGAATGGAATATAGATATGCTGGCTCAACCCTCATCCTAAGCCTAGCTTTACAGTGAGACTAAATATTTGTGGATGTCAGTTTGTATGATTATATACAGCTGGGTTAGGGTTATGGTTGTGATGGTGCCATGAAAATGCACTCAGTATTCTCTGTATGGATGGTTGGCAACAGGAAGAGCACTTCACTGTAGAAACCATGCCTAAAAGGGTTGAGAGGACCCTTCAGCTGTGTTAAAGACACAACAACCTCTCTAGTGTTGGTGATCTATATGATAAATGCACCCAATACATGCTGTAAAGTGGTTAGAGATAGGAAGGGCATCAAGCCATAGAAAGCTTGCCAAATGAGGGGTTAGGATCATCTTTCAGGTTGTGTCAAAAGATACGACAACTTCACCTCTGCACTCGATAATGACAGTATGTAAGCCGGATACAGACCTCCCCGAGCTTGTCTGGGATGTCAGTGGCCCCACTTCAGTATTGACTTGGTCTATGTAGACCCATCCAACCCTTATCAGTAGGGAAAGCGGACATTAAGTGATGATGATGATAATATAATTATTTTTATTGAAAAAATGTTATGGGTTTTAAACCTGCAGAAAAAATTAGTGAAATATCAGCTACATCATTCTTTGTCTTGACTCAGCAACAGATTTTCACCAGATTATAAATTCAAACCTTCCTCTCCTGTCTGATAATCCAATTAATTATATTACGATCAATATTGCCTTGTATTGATTTGTTTTACAGACTTAACATTTGATTTATTTCTCTTAGCCTTGGTTTTAGAAATAATCCTAATGTCTCCATGATGTTTCTATCAAGTTTGAAGGAATATCTTTGTATTGAATGATATTTTCTCTAATTAAACATTATCTTCTCATTGAAATATGTTGGCTTCATTTCACTGTCTACAATTTCATCTTCTTTGAATATCAGAAACCAAAACAGTTTTGATAAATTGATAATAATGCACCAAGTCATATTTCCCTTAATTTATACCAGATTAAGAATTTCAATGAAGAAGCCTATATTATACTGTTTATGTCATAAAAATCTCTGTTTGCCATTTATACTCTTGTCATGTCTCCATTTCTCAATTCTCTGATATCATTTCAATGAATTGACATTTTTTCCTTCCAGTTTTTTTGTTTGTTTTTTTGCATTCATTTATTTCCTTTAAATTTTTACATGAATGTTTATAAATGTTATGCATCTTGAGTTGAATTATTACAATGCTGCTGCTGCTGCCATTGTATCCAGTCAGAATCTCTCTCCCCATACATATATATGATGCATGTTAAATGTTGCCTTAGACAAAAACGTTTTTCAAATAACAAGCTGAAAATACAGTTGAAAATAAATTTAGGAATGTATTTGTGTCTCTGTATGTTATGCATGCATACACATACAGACATACGTACATAATTATATGCACACACAGACATATATATATATATATATATATATACAAAAGTATTTGTTGAGATTTGAATGTATACTTCCACTTTTGATATATATACATAGACATACACACATACACACACGCGCACACACACATATATTTATATATACACACATGCATATTCATTTACTCTCACTCTGAAAAATCACATCATTCATCTTTTTTAAACCTTATATTATGTCTCAGGGTGATTTTTTTACTATGCAAATTGCTACTTGACAAGTTATTCATAACCTTTTTTTTTTCTATATGCAAAAACCTATATTTATTGCTCAACTCTGTGCATGTTGTCTATGTCTCACTGACAAGGGCTAATAAGATTGAAACATGTTCATTGCTATCACCATCCCCACTAACAAAGATCAGATTTTCCTTTAATTTTTAAAAATTCTTAATCTATTGAATTTATTATTTTTTTTATTTATATGTGAGTCATTAATGAATGCCACCAGGCTAATGTTTTCTTTCTCTAAGAGAAACATTTCAATTCATTAAGAATGTTTGGCATATGCCATTCATCACATGTATGCGTAGTAAATTTTTTTACTTTTTCTCTGCTCTAAATATTACAAAAAAACTTTGGTTTGCAATAAAAGTAAGGTTGAAAGAGATAATTGATGATCTAATATTCTAAATAATCAAGAAGTAAATTAAATTGAATTAAAATCAATAACTTATTATCAACATGTGTTCATATATTTATTTTTGTCTCTGTTGCAGGATGAAATGGAGGATGGCTGCCTCAAAGTTGGACTCGGTAGCCATCCCGAGTCAACTCTGTCTGACACAGCCCTCAATGAAGCTCCAGGAGTAGGTTCTGTTAAGGAGAACCCAGTAAATCAGGAAGAAGTGGAATTACAACCACTAATCTCACATATTTCTGCAATGGACCGGGGTGCTTGCATGGGCCATATCTCCACACTGCATGATGAGGTGGAAAAAATATTTGAAACTCCACCACGATTCAACATTGATTCTCTATCAACAGGAGAAGTCTGTAAAGATCAGCACCGGTTTGGAGAAGATGATTATAAAAGTAAGATTGTTTATTTTAAATGCTATGTCACTTTATCATAACCCTCTTTTTCTTTTGTTGTTGCACAACTGACTCTCTTCAAACATATTCTCCATTGATCACATTCCTCTTAGTTACTCTATTATTCTATTACACGTTCCAGGCTGAAGTCATGCTGGGGCACGGCCATACATTACTTTGTATAACATTTACTGATCAGTTCTCGTTGCTTAAATTCATCAGGTATCTTATATTATAAATATAAGGTATTTGTATATGGATTTGGGAAATAAATATTTTTGTAGATGGATAACCTTCCTATAAGGAATCACTTGACCACAAACATTAAATGATATCCATTTTCAACTATGTTGGCTGAAACAAAAAACTGCATTGTTGTGTATAGAAGCTATATTTAAATTTGAACCCCTTAAACCATTACTTCAGCAACTATTATTGGAATGTTCCAAAACATTATTTTAGGTCATTAAGTTGTTTTTGTTTAGGACCAAACTACTATTTTTTATGGTATTTATTCATTCTAGCTATGACCATCTTATTTTGCATAGCAAGGACTACATTTTCCAGTGTGTCCTTTTTTAACCTTTAGCACGCTGAATTTTTTTATGTATTGCTTCCCTTGACAATGTATTATGTATTAAGGGGAGATTACTCTTTTGTCATCAACAGCGTGTTATAGGTTAAAGTGAAGTTATAGGATAAAGTGAAGTTTAAAGGTGGTTGGGCTAATATTTCTAGTATGTAGAGTAGTGGTTCTTAAATGTTGTGCTCCATGCCCCACTATAATATCACCTTGTAAATGTAGTTGGTGTTAGGAATGGTGTCAAACTGTAGAAACCATGCAAAAAAACATCAAGAGGACTCTTTAGTTGTGTCCAGTGCACAACAACCTCTCTAGTGTTGGTGATCTACATGGTAAATGCACCTAGTATACTCTGTCAAGTAGATTGTGATAGAAGAGCAGCCAACCATAGGGATCTTATCAAAAAAACATGTCAAGAAGTCTTTAGCTCTGTAAGTAAGAAGCAGTCCCAATTTGTGGTGGCTAAAAAGAAATGTAGCATGCATACTTTGTTGGATATGTAATGTACATGAATGAAAGGGCACAAGTCTATAAGACGAATTACCACATATACTCGAATATAAGCCAAGGAATATGTGACCAAAATATCAATGGTTAAATTGGTGGGGGTCGGTTTATATTCACCATCTAAACAATATGTTCATTAGTTGCCTTGGCTTATAAATGGGGTTTAGATTTTTGCCCATTTTTCAGACATAAAATAGAAGGGTCTGTTTATATTTGAGTATATACAGTAAATAATTGGATTATGAATAGATAAAGTAAAATATCCTGGAGTCTTTATTACTATCCACTTGCTTAACCCTTTAACATTTACTTTATTTTATATATACTACTGTATTTTCACAGTAAAGGCTTTACCTCACATAATATCGAATTTACGAGATTTTGATGTTATTTATTTTGAGAACATTTATTTTGAGTGGCCAGTTATGGCTGGTTTGAACAGAAAGAGGTGAAAGAATTCTGGTTGGATATTATCATAATTGTTTCTACTTTTAGGCACAAGGCCAGCAATTACCCAGTACATTACTGGTACTTTATTTTATCGACCCCCGTAAGGATGAAAGCAAAGTTAACCTCAGCAGTATTTGAACTCAGACTGTAAAGGGACATAACTATGCTAGAAAGCATGGCGTCCGACCCTCTACCGATACTGCCAATTTTCATAATCATCATTGTTTAATGTTTATCTTCAATGTTAGCATGGGTTAGATGGGAATGTCCCACTTGAGGCAAAATTGATCGGGTGACCGTGTCTTGCCCATATAGGACTGTATCTGGTAGGTTTTCAATGGCTGGATGCCCTTCCTAACACCAACCAGATTTACAATGTGGACTGGGAGCCTTTTTACCGTGTCTCCTACATGACCACTTTACAGCGTGGACTGGGTGCTTTTTGTCATGACACCTACATGACCTCTTTAGATTTTACTGGATGTTGTGGTACCAACAGGACTTTACAGAGAAAGGGTGGTGTTGCTGGGAGTTGTAGGCTGGAGTAGGAGTAGTGAGTTGGGGTGTATATTTAGTTAAGAGGTGCCTACTGACTGTAGGTTTAACTTTGTACGAAGGGAAGGCGGGTCTTCTGTATTACTGCGTAGCGCCATTTTAAATGCTAAAGGGTTAAATAATCTCTACTACAGGTGTGATATTGCTATTAATATTTTAGCAAATTGATTCAGTCAAACTATAGATAACAAATACAGTGGAACCTTGGTTCACAAACTTAATTTGTTCCTGAAGGCCATTGTCACCCAAAATGTTCGTAAACCAAAACTGTTTTTCCCATATGAAATGTTGAGAAAGAAATACAGTGAGAGATAGTGATTGTGTGTAAAAGACAAATAGATATCACTATTGTAACTAACTACACATCAAGTGGGGCTTTCCTGCCAATACTCCCAGCTTGTTGCCAACCGTTATTGCTGGCTTGTGTGTTTGTTACTTGAGACACTATTCATGAACCAAGGTGTTTTATGTGCGGAAAAATTGTTCATGAACTGATTTGTTCACGATGAGGTTCTACTGTACTTTGCTTTTTGTGACTGTTCTACAGATCCCTTTTGTTCACGAGTGACCATGAGATTTGCACCTAGAAATTTCCCCTCCGAAGCACAAGTCTGGGCAAGGTTGTTTGTGGAAGACCATTAGTCACCCATGCATACCAGTCTCCTCTCTCCACACCACCGATGTTGTCAAAGTTAAAGACAATGACTGATACCGCTTGGTACCAGTGATGTCGCAACTCATTTCTACAGTAGAGAAAACTGGAGCAATGTGAAATAAAGTGTTTTGCTCAAGGATACAATGCATCACTCAGTCTAAGAATCAAATTCACAACCTCAAATTGTAACCCAAACACTCTAACTACTAAGCCATGCACCTTCATTACACAACACAACATCATAAATAATAATGGTGCAAATTTCTCTTTTGCTTTTGTAAAGGTGTGTGTCTTAGTGGTTATATTGTTGGACTCACAAGTCTGAGGTTCTGAGTTCAATTTCTGGACTAGGTAGTGCATTGTGTACTTAAGCAAGACACTTTATTTCATGTTGCCTCAGTTCACTCAGCTGGAAAAAATGAATCGTGACATCACTGGTGCCAAGCTGTAACAGCTTTAGGTTTTTTTCCTTTGGACAATATTGGCGGTGAGGAGAGTAGACTGTCATAGGCGACTGCTGATCTTCCACAAAAATACCTCGCTCAGGGGAATTTTCTAGGTGAAAACCTACGATCAGTCATGACCAAAGGGGAATATACTTTGGCCTATACTTTGTTTTAATTCAAAATGAAATTACCTTTGCCTAAATCCAGTATTTTATTGCTTATAATATAATTATATAAACGATGATGATGATGATCTTAGTCTCCATTATATAATCTTCTCATTATTATCATCCTGTTTAATGTATATCACTCAATGTAAAGTTTGTAACACTTTACGTAATAATTGTTGAATCATTCATTATCTATATTATATCAAAAGACTGCTCAATCTTCCAGTCTTTGATTGCTTTTGTTCACATTGTTACATCTCTGTTATGCTACTACCTGTTAGATCTTACTTGAATGAAGCGTCTTTTTCATTTGTAAGGTTTTCCTATTTTAGAAACCTAGAAACTAGATTCTTCAGTATTTATCATTTTAAATCATAATTATTTTCTTTAATTCTGCTCTGAACCCAATGAAAAAAAACATACAACTAATAATAATCAGGAAAATATTTCTTTCTTTATTTCTTTAAGTTTATTAATGGTGCTGTTGTTATTATTTGATTAGTGGGTTTCTGTTGAGATATTACCAATTATTGTATTAAAATATCACCATTTTTTCTATATTGCTTCTAATTTAATGAAGAAAGTCATTGGTTTCCATAAAAAAAAAAGAATTAGAAAGGAATTAAAATTTGAAATTGCCTCTGTTGAGATTATTTAATGAAATTATATATTTTATTTTTCGATCCTAATTGAAAAATTATTTTTACATTTTGCATAAATAAAATATTTTTTTTTTAAAATCAATATTCTGAACTGTTTTTCTAAAAGGAATATAAAAGCATCTTATCTAAATAACTATATATGTTTGCAAGGAAAACAAGCATTAAATGATTGTGGTGGTGATGATGATGATGACTGTATTTACTTTCTTTATCTTCCTTGGTTTTAAAACAGTCACATACTTTTATTATCCACCATTTATGTATTTTCTCTATAATACAGACCATCGCCGAATGTCTTTTCCCCACGTCCACCATCCATTGAAATCAATGACCAGCCGCTCATTCAAATCTATGAAAGGAATAAAAAGAAAAGTGAAAAAGAAATTTCAGGGAGCCAGAAGTTTTCCATCCAAAATAGCTGCTCAGTCACCAGTTATTCCTGAAGTAGATGTTGAAGAATATCAAGAGGTGAATTTCAAACCAATGTGTTTTAACTAACGTTCCTAGAAATGTATAAAATGTCATTTATTTATTCTTATCCAAAGGAAAGAAAAAAGTTCTTTCTTGGCTATATTTCAAATGTTGTTAATGTCTTCATACTTCTCTTTATTTTTAGCATATTCAAGGTTTTGGAAGAAGTTGGGGAAATATCTCTAACTTTATCTATTGGTTTATTAACATGCTTTTGAAATACCGAACTGTCGTGTTATCCTTCATGTTATTAAGATATTTTCATAAAGATTTTAATTTAATTATGAACACTTTTGTATATGCATTTTGAGGTGGATTCATTCATCTTCTTCTTCCACCTCCTCCTCCTCCTCCATCCACTTATTCCTGGGAGGGTTGTAGGGGCAGGGTTCTCAAACAAGCCTTCCAGTGGGTCCTTTCAGAAGCAACTATCTCCAATCATCTTTCTCAGGGTCTCCTGCCTATTGGTTTCCTGCTGGTTGGTTTTGGCCATAAAATTTGTCCAGTGATTCTTTCCTGAAACATTTTAACCACTACATGTTTCTAATATCAGAGCTATGATCTCTCAATTTGGAGAAGTAGTGGCTCTACATGGAGTGACTTTCTGATCTCCAAGCTAACCCCTCTATCGAGTAATGTTACTTCATAGACCCTTCAGGGAAACCTCATTTTGACTGATTGTATTTGTGATCATATTCTTAAAAAGGCAAATAGATTCTTAGAAGAAAACATCAATTTCTGTTTGACATTTTTCAATAGATTTAATGATGTGAGTTAACTATTAATAAATATTTCTCACCAATAATTCCACCATTGCTATAATATTTTGTTGGTTTGATGAATTGATAAACAAATTCCTAGTGTAATATATGTACGTACGAGTGTCTACTGAGAAGTTCATAGGCTGACTAAGATACTCTCATGGAATGACCAAATGAGGTTTATTTTTCAACTTAGTCCCTGGAAAGAAACAATGCAGTTATTTAGAAGAGTTGAAATTAATGCATGCAAGATTTCACAGCCTATGAACCTTTCAGCTGACCCTCTTGACATTGGGTCATATATAGAATTAAACAGAATTGCTGCATCAATCGGTCAGTGAAAACTCATCCAACTTTTGCTATGAGGGAAGAACTTTTCAGTTGACCCTCAAATATATTGTAAATATTTCTTAGATAACTCTAGAATTTCATTTTAATTTAGTTATATTTATTATATACTGCAAAGTTTCTAAGTATGATAACTATTTTTTTATCCCACACATGAATTACCTCATTGTATCTCTTAAATATGACATTTTTTGCCCCTTTGCAGGATATTGATTCTGATGATGCAGATTTTGATATGGCTTCCAATATGTATTCAATTGAAATGCAAGATTCACAGGCTGATATTCCTGAATTGGCTGTTGGTTTCTACATTGGTGAAGGTGATCGTGGTGCAGATGTAGCATCTTTGCAAACTTCATTTGAAGATTCACCTCTTTTGATGAGGCATCAACCATCAATTGAATCATATGCATCTTCCAAGTCTGTTGCTGCACAAAAATTCAATCGTCAAGCCTCTGGCTCACCCGAGCCAACATCGATGTTTGAAATTGATGAAGCACCTCGACCCTCTGAACAAGCAGCTCATCCACGACTATCATTAGAGGAGACAGATGAAATGAGAGGCAGTCAACCATCTCTTAAAGTAAACTTTCAGTTAGGTTAGTTTTTTTTTTTATATTCAACAATTTTGTGGACTGTGTTGATGAAATTACAGATAATTAAGATTGCTTAAACTTTGAGAACTCATTTTAAAGTTTACACTCAGAAACCTAATACTATTTTATTTGTAAATGAGGGACCATATATTCTTCTAATATATATAATATGTATGGAAAGGTATGAAAGAAAAGTAGCACATTTCTTTTATAAAAAAAAAGATGCAGTGCCCATGACCAATACTGGTTGTAAAAAAAGTAATATATAATATATATGATATCTTGAAAATTGAGATGAAGTGTTAGTGTATTTGAAATTCATAGAAATAATTTGAAAACTGCAAGAATGGCTGTTAAAACAGCCAAATAATGTCAATGACAGCAGACAAGTAAAAAAATATTGATTTCTGTCCTTTGTTTTCAACTAACACTTTGTCTCAATTTTCAACACAACAATGTTTATATATCACATGTTACATTCTTTACAACCAGTTTAGATACACATGCATTGGTCTTGAGCCCTGCATCTTTTAGATTTAAAAATGTTCTACTTTTCTTTCAAACCTTTCCAAACATATTTTATATATATCTATGATTTCTTCAATTATTTGTGGTAAAAAAATACTTTTTTTAAAATAATGTGCTTATGTACATGCATTTATTTATTTTAAAATAAATAGCATTTACTTATTTCAAAACCTATTAAAGTCATGTTTATGTTAGAATAAAAAGTAATATTTAAAAAAATCCTATTTTGCAAAGAAGATTTCCTTGGTGAATTCTGTGTTTACTTTATTGAATTTTATTATCAATGGGCAAAGAATATGATTCTGCCTCAATCTCGTTCTTTATATTCTGTAGTGAGAGATATATTTGTGAAAAGATAACTCTGAAATTCCTCTAATAAGATTTACTAAATGAAAAACTAATTAAGAAACAGCTTTCTTTTTGTTTATCATTATTTAATGAGATGCTTTGCTTTGAGAATTTTATTATAATTTCTAGACATGTAATATTGATCACAATATATTTTATGATTGAAAAATCTTCTATAATCCAATAATGGTATTTCAGGAGAAGAGGAGGCCAGTCAAGAAGATTTATTGTGGGTTAAAAGGACAGATTCAGATGTCAGTAAAGGAGGGTTAATGAAACAGACTACACCATCTGCCTCTTCATCTGCACCAAGGTATACTATTAACTCTTATTTCAATGTTTATATTCCTCCAATTTTTACAAAATAATTACTGTATATACTCGAACATAAGTTGAGCAATATGTGACAAAAAATTAACTACTAAAATGTGGGGATCGGCTTATATATGTCATCTAAACATAATGTGTTGATTAGCTGCCTCAGCTTATAAATGAGGTTTGGATTTGTGCCCATTTCTCAGACATAAAATAGGAAAATGGGGGTCAGCTTATATTTGGATCTGCTTATATTCAAGTATATATGGTATATTGTAAACTATTTCTATAATCCAAACAATTTAAAAAATATATAAACATTTAAACAAGACTTTGTTGACTTACAAATCATTGGGTAATTTGAAGATACAGTCTCTATTCACTCTCTCCATCTCTAGGAGTACTTTATTCAACTATTATTTACAATGAAAGCACATGGCTGAGTGGTTAGAGAATTGGGTTTGCAATTGTGTGGTTGTGATTTCAACTCCTGGACCGGGCAATGCGTTATGTCCTTGAGCAAGACACTTTATTTCATGTTGTTCTTTCTGCCTGGATTTGTGACCGGCAGATAGTATTAGCAATTGGAAAGACCAATGGAAACATTGTTTCCTCGGCCCAATTTGACAAGCTCCACCCCACTCGTTAAGTGAATGAATTATAAAGAAATAATTGTTCTAAATAAATAATAAAGAAATAATTATCTACAGTTATTGACTATTGTTATAGTTATCTGCATTGTAGCAACTATATTTTGAAATAAGAATATTTATTATATTGTATAAGCATGTCGTTCTGTGTGTCAAATAAAGCAAATTGCAATTTTGTTAGAACTGAAGTGTCATAAAAATGTCATGTCCAACATTCTCTTTAATTTCTGGCAAAAGTTTATTAATTATAGCAACAATGAAAATAAATACTAGTTCTTTATTTTATCTATACTCTTCAAATATGTCCCCTAAGTTATAACATTAATCATCCTCACCATCATCATCACCATCTCTGTTTTATGCCTACCTTCTTCTCTAGCCTTTTGGTATTGTTCTCTGCTTCCTTCATTCTACCAGTCTATCTAAGCTTGTTTTTTAACTTTAATTGACTCATCCACTCTACTATTCCACCACCAAGTCACACTCTTTCATCTTGTAACCTTACTCTGACCACAGATCATTTATGTGGCCTTCAGCAGACTGTCTTCTCTCAGAAACTCCCACTCTTGTCTCTTCTCTTCCTTACTGTCAAAAGCATCAAGCAGGACACCCTTGAATTTGTAACCAGTCAAGAGCTTCCTTAGATGTCCTGCTCCTCCAAATTGTTTTCTGTCCCTGAGTTTCTGCAGCTCTAACTCTAGAGTTTCCAATTACTAAGTTATGTTAGAAGGTGCACTCCTCACCAGAAAGCGACTTTTGTTTACAGCCACCTTCTGATTGTGTTTACAATCAACTTCTGGTGAGAATAAAATCTATCTGGTTAGTGTGCTCACCTGACTTATAAATTATCAATGGCTGGGTGGTTTAAGTCAGATCATTGACATCACAGAACTTCAATAATATAAATGTTAGGAATGGTGAAAGTATTTTGTTTATTTGTCTTATCAATATATGACCCTTCACTGATAAATTCAATATTAAATCCATTTGCCAGTCCTTTATATTTATTTGATGTGTGAAATATTATTCTCCATGAAAATATATGCTTTTATCATCTACTAATACATTTATTTAATGCCTTCTTAATAGCAATATAAAACATTTTCTTAATGTTATAATGTAGAGCAACATTTTCTAGTCCATTAATATAGTTTTATTTTATTTTTAAATTTGTTTAAATTCTGAAAGCTTTTGTCCTGCACTAACATACATTGATTGACTTTTTGTGATAATCAATGTGTTTATTTGAGGGATAGTTAATAAATGTGTTTATTTGTGGGATAGTTAATAAATGTGTTTATTTAAGGGATAGTTAATAAATGTGTTTATTTAAGGGATGGTTAATAAATGTGTTTATTTAAGGGATAGTTAATAAATGTGTTTATTTAAGGGATAGTTAATAAATGTGTTTATTTAAGGGATAGTTAATAAATGTGTTTATTTAAGGGATGGTTAATAAATGTATTTATTTAAGGGATAGTTAATAAATGTAGTTATTTGAGGGATAGTTAATAAATGTGTTTATTTAAGGGATAGTTAATAAATGTGTTTATTTGTGGGATAGTTGATAAATGTGTTTATTTAAGGGATAGTTAATAAATGTGTTTATTTAAGGGATAGTTAATAAATGTGTTTATTTAAGGGATAGTTAATAAATATATTTATTTGAGGGATAGTTAATAAATGTGTTTATTTAAGGGATAGTTAATAAATGTGTTTATTTGTGGGATAATTAATTCATTATATATAGTTTAAATAGTAGAGAACACATGTTCAAAATATCTTTCTTTCAATTTCTATACTCATTTCTACTCATAATTCAGAATTTAATGAAGTAATTTTGATCAATTTTTGAAACCAATATTTATTGATTGTTCATTGTATTATGAGGTTATTTTTACCTTTCATCCTTATGGGGTGGATAAAATAAAGTACCAGTATTGTACTAAGGTAGGTTTAATCAACTTTCCCAGCCCCCCTCCTCCCAAATTCTTGGCTTTGTGCCGAAATTAGAGACCATTATTATCATGGTGGAATGGGTGGTGGATTGACAGTAATGGTAGAGTGTCGGACAAAGGTTTTGTGGCATATAGTTACATCCCTTTATTTTCTGAGTTCAAACACCACCAAGGTTAGCTTTGCCTTCTATCCTTACAGGGCCGATAAAATAAAGTACCAGTAATGCACTGGGCGTAGATTTAATCGACTAACCCCCTCCCAAAAAAATTCTTGGCTTTGTGCCTAAATCAGAAACCATTATTATTTAAAATGACCCTATGCATGTTTCTTATAGTATTGTTAACCCCCTTAGCACTGCGGGCAACTGAATACGCCGGTAGAGTAATCTCCCCTTAATACATAATACAGTATCAAGGGAAGCAATTCATAAAATAATTCAGCCTCTAGAAGGTTAAGTTATATTTTCTACTTCCCTTAGTTTCAAACACAAAACACCAGAAATGTCTCCAGCTCGTGATAAGGCAAAAGACAAAATCAGTGATAAAGAGGGCAAAGGTCACAAGCACAAACATGGTCATCATCATCATGAACATCATGGACATCATCATGGCCACCATCACCGGCATCATGAGCATTTTCGAATGCAAGACTTGTTAATGCGCAGACAGGCAGGAAGTGAAGTTGATTTGGATGAGAAATTGCACAGGGTACCTACAGAGTCTGAAGAAGCATTAACGTTACAGAAGTCTGATCTTGATCAGATGGCAAGTAAGTAAAGAACTCTACTCTTTCAGTATGCTCAAAAGCCAGCAGGCAAGGAGATGGTGGGGTTTGGGGAATTGAATTTTGCATTTGTAACTTCCCATATAGTATCACAATAGAAAATAATGACTTGACCTCTTCAGTACTGTTGATGAAATAACTTGTCCTAACATGTTTGAACTCGTTTCCAATAGTTCATCACTTCAAAGCTAGAGGGGATTACTAGTTTATTGATGTGACATTTGTCAATCATTCAGATATGTGTTGTTGATAAATGTTTGTTTAAAAAATAGTCATTTTACTGAAGAAGAAAAAAAGCGGCACAGCAACTGTAGCTGTGTAAAATATATGCAGCAGTCAACAGGTTAAACATTTTTTTTGTTTAATATATAAAACATATTCTGTTTTCTATCTGACTCCATTGATTCAGTTATGTTGAACTGAATTTGAATCATAAATCAAACATGGATCTAGACAGTGGATCAAGAATTACATATCAAGGATATAAGTGTGCCAGAATTTACATTTATTGAAGTTGCATGACAATTCCCCTTCCCCACAAAATTTGCTGAACTGTTCCTCATGATGTCTTATTATGAACCTTTATATAGATGTTCGCATAAAATAATTTAGCCATGACTTTTACAGGACTTTAGCTCCAGTTATCATCATCATCTTCTTTATTGAGGCAATGTTTTACAGCCAGATGCACTTCCTCATGTCAATTCTTTTACATCTGTAGCTTTTAGAAGTTTCTACTTACATTGGCAACATTTCTTTTAAATACTGTATAATATATTAGCTATAACTTTGATAACAGAAATATTTGAAAGCTGAGGTAACAGAGAGGAGTTCCAACTAGATCCTGTCAACAAAATTTCCATACGGTTTAAATAAAGAAAAAGTCTCCAATCATTACGAAAATTTGCAGTTTTAGAGTAAAGATTTTAATTTTTAATGTGATTGTTCTTTTTTTATACTTTTAAAAGAATATTTTGCTAATGCAGTTTCATTTCAGTACAGGACACTCTTCCTCTTCTTCGCCTATGTATTCCTGGGAGGTTTATGGGGATAAAGTCCTCAAACACTCCTTCTATCAGGTCCTATCAGAAGCAACTGTCTCCAACAGATCCGGCTGGATCCCCAAGTCATACCAGCCAAGGGCATGGATGTTATCCAACCATCTTGCTCGTGGTCTACTCCTGGGTCTTCTACTGGTTGGTTTTGCCCATAATATCAGAGCTGTGCTCTCTCAAGTAGGAGAAGTAGCAGCTCTACCTAGACCAACTTTATTATCTCTGAGCTTGTAATCAGAACAAGGGGTAGGCGTAAAAGCTATTTTCATTCGGTATTTGTGCCAACCCTTACTTATGGTCATGAATCTTGGGGAATGACTGAAAGAATACAATTGCGAATACAAGCAGCCGAAATGAGGTTCCTCTGAAGAGTCTTCAGAGTACAGGGCCTTAAGAATTAATATATTGCTTGTGATTAACAATTTTTAAAAAAAATTACTCATATTTTGATTTAATTATGTGAACAGGTCATCGATGGGGTGATGTGAGAGGTATCAGAAGACACAAAATTGCTAAACATAGTGCAATAGCATCCGTTGTACACCTCAGCAAGACAGAAAAATTAAAGAAGAAAATTTTAAAGCCAAAGAAAAAGTTTGACCATAGTCCACATGAGGTGAGATATATTAATTATATGAGAAACAGTTGTTTTTAATATCTTCTATTTTGCATTATCTTGGCTAGACATTTATATAAACTGTTTAAAGACATAAATATTTCTCTGTTTATTAAACTGAAAATCAGAAGTTTGCCATTATTTGCCAAATAAATAAACCATAAATCTGTGGACTACTTTCTATGATTTCATAGAAGAGATTCAAAGATACTGTTTATCTTACAGTATGTTATTTATTAATTGAAAATGTTACAATCCTAGTAATAATACATATTTACAGTTGAAGATTAAAATATACTTTACAAAAATATACTAGGATTTTTTTCAACATGCTGACGTGTGTTTATGTGTGTGCATGTGTGTATGTGCATATGCATACATTTATATGTATGAGTATATAAATATAAACGTGTAAACACAGACACACTTACAAACACACACTCACACAAACACACACACACAGACACACATTCACACAAATACACACATGCATTCACACAAACACAGACACACTTACACACACACATTCACACAAACATACACAGCATAACAAATAGAAGGCCAGCTGCTATTTTGCTATAGTTTTTTCACCACCCCTTCCTTCCTTCCTTCCTTTTACACATACATACATTCACACAGGCAGCAGATGTAAAGAGAGAGGAGTAGTATGAGGTAGTCAAATACTTCTCTCTCTTTATATGTTGTGACAGAATCAAGAAATTTATATATAGATTCAATAATATTGAGCTTAATAGTTATTTTTCAATCACTGGTCACACAATATGATGTTTTATTACTAAATTATGACTAATACTGGAATTTGAAAAATGTTTAATGTCATATGGAGTATTAAAGTGTAAATCCAAGTGGAAAGAAAACCCAAAAAAAGATTTGGGAAGAAGTAAAGAAAACCTAGCTCAAGAAATTGAACCTTATGAAGGACTGCAACTAATTGTATTAGACAATATCCATATAATTCATGCTCATGCAAGCATGAAAAAGTGAACATAAAGTGACATTGATAATTGTTTCTACTTTAGGCACAAGGCCACCAATTACCCAGTGCATTACTGGTACTTTATTTTATCGACCCCGTAAGGATGAAAGGCAAAGTCAACCTCGGCGGGATTTGAACTCAGATCATAAAGTGACATTGATAATGATTGTTGATA
Organism: Eledone cirrhosa; assembly: GCA_964016885.1. NCBI lineage: Eukaryota > Metazoa > Mollusca > Cephalopoda > Octopoda > Eledonidae > Eledone > Eledone cirrhosa. Next base: position 32,463,148 of record OZ024758.1, on the reverse strand, counting down.
TGACAGCACTGAGTTTGAGTTTTTCTGATTATCTTGCTAAAACAACCTAACCACTTAGCAGCAAATGCATGGCTGTGTGGTTAAGAAGTTTGTTCTGCAGCTGTATGAATTAGAGTTCAATCCCAGTGTGGCATTTTGAACAAGTCTTCTATCAAAGCGTTATGAGGGAAGTAGGTGAAAACTGTATGGAAATCTGTCATAGGGACTGTTCATATTTTTAGATAGTAGACTTTATCACCACCACTTTGCTCTTGAGTACTTTTAGCTGTCCAATTTTATTGCAAGCATTCAGGTCTACTCTGAAGGTAACCTCCACTAATCACAAGACCCTGAGAATACTTATGAACACTGCCATATAAAAAAATAAATGGCCAACTCTTCTCAACTGGCAATGGCTAGCTTCTTCTCATCTTAATTTGTCATTGACGTTAACATACATTTTATTACTATTGTTATTAGCAATATTTATTTTTCCCTTCTTTGTAAAATTTCAATTTATTTGCTGGTTTTGTGCAGCTCTTTGTAGAACTTGATGAACTTCATGTTGGAGACCAAAATGATTGGGACTGGGAATGGAGAGAGAAGGCTCGTTGGATCAAATTTGAAGAAGATGTTGAAGAAGGTGCAGAGAGATGGGGCAAACCTCATGTAGCTTCATTGTCTTTTCATAGCTTAATAGAACTTCGAAAAGGGCTTGAACAAGGTAGGTGTATTCCTCACAACATGAAATTTATTTCACTGTTTCTCTAGCTTCCTTGTATTATTTTACTATTGGCAGTATCGGTAGAGGGTTGGACGCCATGCTTTCTAGCATAGTTACGTCCTTTTACGGTCTGAGTTCAAATCCCGCCGAGGTTAACTTTGCCTTTCATCCTTACGGGGTCGATAAAATAAAGTATCAGTAATATACTGGGTGATTTGCTGGCCTTGTGCCAAAAGTAGAAAATTATTTTACTAAGTATATTCCCTTGTATTTTCAAATGAGTAAATTTTAATGCTGATGAAGTCAAACATGTTTTTCTGCTCACTTTCCCTTCATATGAAAATTAACCCACTTTATTATTAGTAAATATTTCATAACACTTGATAAGCAACAAATATTTGTTGATTTTTGTTATGTTATCATCATCATCATTCATCATCATTTCATTTTACGTCCGCTTTTCCCTGCTTGCAAGGGTGGGACGGGAACTGATTCTGGCTTGATTTCTACAGCTGGATGCCCTTCCTAACACTAACCTCATTTACAGTGAGTGCTGGGTCCTTTTTTGCCGTGGCACCACCACGACCACTTTGCAGTGGAATGATAGGGACTGGGGTCCCTATCATCTCATTTTTTCTACAGCTGAGTAAACTGGAGCAATGTGAAATAAAGTGTCTTTCCCAAGACAAACAACACATCACCCGGTCTGAGAATTGAACTCACAACCTTTCGATTGCAAGGCTCTAACCACTAAGCCATGTGCCTCCATTATATTTAATTTATCTTTTATTTAATAGCTTCCTTGTGTATTGAATTTTATTTGATTTTACACACTTTATCACCTCACACCTTTTACTCTTAGCTTAAGATTATAAACATTATCACCTAATCTCTACAGCTTATTTTCTACATTTAGCCACACCTAAAACTAAAATATTGGAAGCAACTCTTAAATTCTCAAGACATTTATATTCTTTTTATTATTACATTCTTGTCGATTGGCAGTATCAGTAGAGTGTTGGACAACATGCTTTGCAGCATATAGTTATGGCCTTTTACATTCTGAGTTCAAATCCCAACAAGATTAGCTTTGCCTTTCATCCTCATGGGACCAATAAAATAAAAACATAGTCCCTGGAAAGAAACAATGCAGTTATTAATAAGAAGAGTTGAAATTAATGCAAGCAAGATTTCACAGCACTTGCATCTCTCCTTCATAGTCAGCCTATCAACTTTTCAGACAGACCTCGTCTTTATGTATAAATAAAATAAGGATTTCTAGTTTAGGTACAAGACCAGCAATTTTAGGATAAGGGATAAGTTGATTACATTGACCCCAATACTTGACTGGGGTTTTATTTTATCAACCAAGTAAGGATAAGAATAAAAGTTAACCTCAGTGGCATTTGAACTCAGAATATAAAGAGCTGGATCAAATGCTACAAAGAATTTTGACCAGCACTCTAACACTTTTACCAATCCACCATATCAGACCTGCCAACCTCTAAAAACCCAAATGAGGAGTGCCATGAACAAAAGTTCCACAAAATGGGGAGATTTTACATAATGAAAGCTATACCCATTTTCACAAGAGAAGACATCTCTCACCCACCCCAAAGGAGAGCGGACGGGGAGAGTTGACAGGTCTGATATATATTTTGGAAGATTAATTTATGAATTAATTCAATGAGCCCCAGTATTTGATTGGTAGTTTTATCGATAAAAGATGAAGTTAACTCTACTAATCAGATTGAATTCATATACTACACTTTTGGAGTTTTCTCCAACACCTAAAACTCTCTTGTGAAGAAATACCTTCTTTTGACTGGATGATATACAATTTTAACATTTGTCACTTTTCTTAAATATCCTGACCACTTTCTACTTGGCTATTTCATGTCATATGTTTCATAACCAACATGGTCGTGGGAACTCAGGGTTCTTTCAAGCCTTGATTATACTATCACAAATCATCATCATCATTTGCTTTTTCTTGCTTGCAAAAGCAAATATAAAATGATGATGATGTTTAACCCATGCTAGTGTGGACATTAAATGGTGGTGGTGAGCCTCCCACCTCCATTTACATATTGTAAAATATATGACATGAAATAGTCAAGTACAAAGGGGTGAAGATATTGTTGGGTTTTTTTAAAAAACTTTTGTTGATTTCTTACATTTATACTTAAAAAGATATTTTCTCATAAAATTTCAAACTTTGGCATATTTATTAAACATTCAATAATTTTCAAAACATTAATTTCTGACTGGTGGTTTGTTGTGTTGCTAACAGCTTATTGTTGATAATTTGTTGAGTTGTGTTGCTAATAACTTATTGTTGATAATGTGTTGTGTTGCTAACAGTTTATTGTTGGTAATGTGTTGTGTTGCTAACAGTTTATTGTTGATAATGTGTTGTGTTGTGTTGCTAACAACTTATTGTTGATAATGTGTTGTGTTGCTAACAGTTTATTGTTGGTAATGCGTTGTGTTGTGTTGCTAACAACTTATTGTTGATAATGTGTTGTGTTGTGTTGTGTTACTAACAGCTTATTGTTGATAATGTGTTGTGTAGCTAACAGTTTTTTGTTGATAATTTGTTGTGTTGTGTTGCTAACAACATATTGTTGATAATGTGTTGTGTTGCTAACAACTTATTGTTGATAATGTGTTGTATTGTGTTGCTAACAACTTATTGTTGATAATGTGTTGTGTTGTATTGTGTTGCTAACAACATATTGTTGATAATGTGTTGTGTTGGGTTGCTAACAGTTTATTGTTGATAATATGTTGTGTTGTGTTGCTAACAACTTATTGTTGATAATGTGTTGTGTTGCTAATATGAATAGGTCCTATTTATTAACATTGTTTCTCTATCACACCTTTTGTATTTTCAGGTGTGTTTTTACTAGATTTGGAAAGTACTGATTTAAAGTCAATTGCTCATAATATTGTTGAGCAGATGGATATATATGATCTTATTCAGCCAGAAGACAAAGGCAATGTTCTCAGAACTTTATTGCTGAAACACAAGTAAGCATTTTATTCTTTCTCACTTAAACAACAATGATATTTTCAGTTGAAATAAATAAATTCCTTTATAATGATTAATCTTTTCAAAAAAAATTTAAGTAAGTAAAATAATTCAGTTTAACTATCTTCATTCTTGTCCAATCTTAACAAATTTCTTATCTTGTTTCACACTCCATCTTTTCTATTTAAAGTATATTTGCCTATATTTTTCTATTATCTTCTGATAAGAAAAATACTTCTCATCTGTTAACTTAACTAATTTATATTTGTTGTATTATTTACAAATAAAGTTTTTTTTCTGTCATTTTTTTCCTTGTGCTATAATATCAAACCCAGTATCTCTACATTAAATATTAAATTTTATTTCAGTTATATTATCAAGCCAGTTACAGAATAGACTAGTTTGTTTTCTATGAAATTATGTTAATATTATAAGCTTTTTCACTAATAATATTTTAAGCAATTGTCTGTATTTTAATTAGTTCTGTTAATTGTATTTTACTGTTGTATTTTTTCACAAACAGAAATCATCAGTTTACACTTTTATTTAGTGTTGATCTATAGTTGAATGTCATTTTTAAGTTAAGCTTCTTTTATGTTTAATGACTGTTATTAGTTCCAGGAACAGTGAGAAGAATTCATCTCCATTTAAGCAATTTGGTTAAAATAATTTGATATTTATGTGACATTCGTCTTAATTTAATAATTCAATATTCATTAATTGCGAGGAAAACTAGAACACATTTCTCATGTATTAAACTAGAACACATTTCTCATCTTTACATAAAAAAAGGAAAACAGATTGTAAACAACTGGTTGACAGCTTGTGATTCCATTTTGTTGGATGTTGCCTTAATTTGTTGGTTCTTAGGACATTGGTAAATTGATGGCTGTTGCTCTCTCACACAAATACAGCAGAGTACCTTGAAATAACTAATCAGCTAACAGTTTTATAATTCACATTTTTATTTATTTCTAGATTCTTTCACAGTTAGTTGACTTATATTGACTGTCTGAGAACTTTGTATATAACACTCATATAGAAAATATAGATTAATCACACTGTAAAGTGGTCCTGTAGGTGTCAAAAAGCACCCAATACACACTGTAAATGTGGTTAGCATTAGGAAGGGTATCCAGCCATAGAAACCAAGCCAAAATCAGTCCTATATGAGCAAGACATGGTCATCTGATTTGGTTTGTCTCACAGTGGGACAACTCATTTAACCCATGCTAGCATGGAAAAATTAACATTAAACAATGATAATGATTATCAAGCAGGTATCTATAACTTGCCAGTGTACTATAAGTTCAACATTGTTGATCTTGTGAAGAGTTATTGTTTTATTATTGAATATAATTTATATGAGTTCTTTAAGTTTCTTCATTTACTACATAGCATTTTTTTTAAAATAAACTGTAGTCATTTTCTCATCCGATTCTGCAGAAAACATATCAATTGATGATATAAAGTTGTTTTTGTTTATTACATAAACATCCCATTTAGGAATGTTAGATTACATTATTAAACAAATATAATTCTGTCTTAAGTAATGAATAACTAGTGCCAAAACAATATTTCTATGGAATTTTAAATTGAGATCTGTGGAAATTGTCATGATTTCTCTACAGGCAGTAAATGAAAAATAACTGAAAAACTAATTCTTATTAGCGATCAATTTTATAGAATTCAGACAACGCATTTTGTAAAATATACTCCTCACTAATGTATTTTTAGGCTTTTAATCAATTATCATTTATTTTCAGATAAGTATGTTTATATATATGTGTGTGTGTGTAAAAGGTAAACAAACAAAACAGTACATTGGAGAAATATATTAGTTTAATGCGTGAAAAGAGTCTTAACATTTCAGATACTAGTCCTTCATTGTAAGATAAAGTTAGAAATAAAGATAAAATAGAAAGAGAAGAGGAAGGAATGGCAGAAAAAACACATCTGCATTTCAATATAAGCATACTTATTGTGTGCGTATATATACATACATATATATCATGACAAAAAGTACATACTGTAAATGTGGTCGGCATTTGGAAGGGCATCCTGCCATAGAAACCAAGCCAAAGAAACCAAGTTTTGTATGAGCAAGACATGGTCATCTGACCTGGTTTCATTCACAACTACACATCTAACCCATGTTAGCATGAGAAATGGACGTTAAATGGTGATGATGATGATATTCTTTATTGTGGCTAACTGCTGAATCTTGTTACTCTGGTGTTATCATGAGCGAATATATTCCTATTCAGAGTTACCTCTCTCTCCCCACACTCGCACAAATAGATTAGAGATCACATCTCAATCATAAATTCTATTTTCAGCATGTTTTCTATAATTGGATGCCCTTCCTATCAGCAGTCACTTTCCAAAACTACTTGGTGCATGTTATGCTAGCACAAGCAACTATAGAGTTTGTCATATTGCTAGCACTAGCAACTATAGAGTTTGTCATATTGCTAGCACTAGCAACTATAGAGTATGTCATATTGCTATCACTAGCAACTATAGAGTATGTCATATTGCTAGCACTAGCAACTATAGAGTTTGTCATATTGCTAGCACTAGCAACTATAGAGTATGTCATATTGCTAGCACTAGCAACTATAGAGTATGTCATATTGCTAGCACTAGCAACTATAGAGTATGTCATATTGCTAGCACTAGCAACTATAGAGTATGTCATATTGCTAGCACTAGCAACTATAGAGTTTGTCATATTGCTAGCACTAGCAACTATAGAGTTTGTCATATTGCTAGCACTAGCAACTATAGAGTATGTCATATTGCTAGCACTAGCAACTATAGAGTATGTCATATTGCTAGCACTAGCAACTATAGAGTTTGTCATATTGCTAGCACTAGCAACTATAGAGTATGTCATATTGCTAGCACTAGCAACTATAGAGTATGTCATATTGCTAGCACTAGCAACTATAGAGTATGTCATATTGCTAGCACTAGCAACTACAGAGTATGTCATATTGCTAGCACTAGCAACTATAGAGTATGTCATATTGCTAGCACTAGCAACTATAGAGTTTGTCATATTGCTAGCACTAGCAACTATAGTGTATGTCATATTGCTAGCACTAGCAACTATAGAGTATGTCATATTGCTATCACTAGCAACTATAGAGTATGTCATATTGCTAGCACTAGCAACTATAGAGTTTGTCATATTGCTAGCACTAGCAACTATAGAGTTTGTCATATTGCTAGCACTAGCAACTATAGAGTATGTCATATTGCTAGCACTAGCAACTATAGAGTATGTCATATTGCTAGCACTAGCAACTATAGAGTATGTCATATTGCTAGCACTAGCAACTATAGAGTATGTCATATTGCTAGCACTAGCAACTATAGAGTATGTCATATTGCTAGCACTAGCAACTACAGAGTATGTCATATTGCTAGCACTAGCAACTATAGAGTATGTCATATTGCTAGCACTAGCAACTATAGAGTATGTCATATTGCTAGCACTATCAACTATAGAGTATGTCATATTGCCAGCACTAGCAACTATAGAGTTTGTCATATTACTAGCACTAGCAACTATAGAGTATGTCATATTGCTAGCACTAACAACTATAGAGTATGTCATATTGCTAGCACTAGCAACTATAGTGTATGTCATATTGCTAGCACTAGCAACTATAGAATTTGTCATATTGCTAGCACTAGCAACTACAGAGTATGTCATATTGCTAGCACTAGCAACTATAGAGTATGTCATATTGCTAGCACTAGCAACTATAGAGTTTGTCATATTGCTAGCACTAGCAACTATAGAGTATGTCATATTGCTAGCACTAGCAACTATAGAGTTTGTCATATTGCTAGGACTAGCAACTATAGAGTATGTCATATTGCTAGCACTAGCAACTATAGAGTATGTCATATTGATAGCACTAGCAAGTATAGAGTATGTCATATTGCTAGCACTAGCAACTGTAGAGTATGTCATATTGCTAGCACTAGCAACTATAGAGTATGTCATATTGCTAGCACTAGCAACTATAGAGTATGTCATATTGCTAGCACTAGCAACAATAGAGTATGTCATATTGCTAGCACTAGCAACTATAGAGTATGTCATATTGATAGCACTAGCAAGTATAGAGTATGTCATATTGCTAGCACTAGCAACTGTAGAGTATGTCATATTGCCAGCACTAGCAACTATAGAGTATGTCATATTGCTAGCACTAGCAACTACAGAGTATGTCATATTGCTAGCACTAGCAACTATAGAGTATGTCATATTGCTAGCACTAGCAACTGTAGAGTATGTCATATTGCTAGCACTAGCAACTATAGAGTATGTCATATTGCTAGCACTAGCAACTATAGAGTATGTCATATTGCTAGCACTAGCAACAATAGAGTATGTCATATTGCTAGCACTAGCAACTATAGAGTATGTCATATTGCTAGCACTAGCAACTATAGAGTTTGTCATATTGCTAGCACTAGCAACTATAGAGTATGTCATATTGCTAGCACTAGCAACTATAGAGTATGTCATATTGCTAGCACTAGCAACAATAGAGTATGTCATATTGCTAGCACTAGCAACAATAGAGTATGTCATATTGCTAGCACTAGCAACTATAGAGTATGTCATATTGCTAGCACTAGCAACTATAGAGTTTGTCATATTCTTGGCACAACTAAAGGTGTTGTTTCTGTTCATTCACAGTGTGTTCTGGGTGTATCTAATCATGGCACCAGTTCTCTCTATCTCCTCTCTCTCTCTCTCTCTCGTATGTATATATATGTATATATATGTAGGAGGTGAGTTTTATTGTAGTACAATAAAGCAATGCAGATATTGGATAAGAAGCACTCTACAGTTTGTAGGACTGGAGTATACATAATATATAAGAACAAAAGATGGTTAAAAGAGTTCCATGTATGTTGATTTAAAACTGCACTATCCACAAGTGTCTTTAACCTTCATATCATGTCTTCCTGTTTTATCTGATAAAAACACAAATATTATTGCATGATGATATTTGTTTTTGAAATGCGCATAATAAAATACATGGAACTCTTTTAACCATCTTTTGTTCTTATATATATATATATATATATATATATATAGGTTAGTTTTAGTTAGTTTCATTTTACATCCGCTTTTCCCTGCTTGCAAGGGTGGGATGGGAACTGATACTGGCTTGATTTCTACAGCTGGATGCCCTTCCTAACACCAACCTCATTTACAGTGAGTGCTGGGTGCTTTTTTGCCGTGTCACCTCCACGACCACTTTGCAGTGGAATGATATGGATCCCAGTCCCTATCATCTCATTTCTACAGCTGAGTAAACTGGAGCAATGTGAAATAAAGTGTCTTGCTCAAGGAAACAACACATCACCCGGTCTGAGAATTGAACTCACAACCTTTCGATTGCAAGGCCAATGCTCTAACCACTAAGCCATATGCCTCCATTCAGGTTATTGATGTATAATGTTTAGTTACTGATGATTCACGATTTTGAGCATGCAATGCTAATATTTGGGTTTGGCTGCTGAAGTGGAATTCTACGTTTGGTATTTCACCATAGTCGGTATCTTTAAGAAGCAGAGTGTTAATAATAATAATAATAATAATATAATAAACGGCAGGAACTAAGTATCAATATAACATCATTATATTTATTCACACGAATAAACATAATGATGTTATATTGATACTTAGTTCCTGCCCTTTATTATTATTATTATTATTATTATTATTATTATATAATGGGATAGCGGATGTTAAATAATGATGATATATAATTAAAAAGATGAGCGACTAAATGTATAATGGGTTGTTGTTTTTATTATTTGTTCTTTCTAATCAGTCTCTTTTACATTTTGCTCAGAACAGTAAAATTCTTAGTTTCTATATTTTTACAGCGTAATCTACAGGATAAAGTCACGTGAGCCTGTTATTGCCATTTTATAGTAAATGACAATCATATAATTGATGTGTTATGTCATTATTGCTGGATATTAAATTTTGACTATTAATTTTAAATTTCTTTCAGGAATCAGGAAATGATCTTTGTTTGTTACTAGAGTGTTCTATCACTTTCTGGATATTTGCCTTAGATTTTCTTATTAATATAGCTTCCACAATTAATCTTCTGTATTATGTATTAGTAGGGATTTCTATATAAGATGGCTAATTTCCAAATAATGTTTTTCTATCTGGAGTTGTTTTTTTATGTTATATGGGTATCATATGTTAAAATAGCTCCTTCCTCTACATCAGAGGTTCTTAAAGTGGGTGCTACCTGCCCCCTCCCCTGGGAGGCATTAAGAAGGTTCGGGGGGCTGCAGAGATGATATAATAGTATATTAGATATCAAATGATACATATTATATATAAATATAGTAAAAAAATATATATATAATATTTATTTATACATAGTATATATTATGTTATTTGTTATAGCTTTGCAATCGAAAGGCTGTGAGTTCAATTCTCAGACTGAGTGATGTGTTGTTTCCTTGAGCAAGACACTTTATTTCACATTGCTCCAGTTTACTCAGCTGTAGAAATGAGATGATAGGGACTGGAGTCCCTATCATTCCACTGCAAAGTGGTCGTGGAGGTGCCACGGCAAAAAAGCACCCAGCACTCACTGTAAATGAGGTTGGTGTTAGGAAGGGGATCCAGCTGTAGAAATCAAGCCAGAATCAGTTCCCGTCCCACCCTTGCAAGCAGGGAAAAGCGGACGTAGATGATGATGATATATATGTATTGCAGAGTCAGCTTCGATCATCACATCGATCGTGCCTCGAGCTGGTCGCCAGAGAAACGATTGTAAATTAATGATTTTATTTATTATATATTATTTATAATTTGTGAGTAGGTAGGTCTCTCTGGAAATAGGGGTAGGAGCACTGAGGGTATTATGTGGTCGTGAGGGTGGAGGGAGGGGGGAAATGTTTGAGAACCTCTGTTCTACATCATGATGAGCTAGTGAGAAAATGAATTTGTATTGCTAATATTGTAGTTAGATATGTAAGTGTGAGAGAAAGGCAGAACTTGGACAATTTGAAGGAGAAGATGGGTTTAAGAGGAATCTGAGGTGGTGTACAGGAGGGAAAACTGTGTTGGTATGGACAATGATTGTTAGGTGAATAAGTACCAGGAAATGCCAGTGGAAGGAATCCACAATAGATGTAGAAAAGAAAGATCTGGGCATTGGTTGTGATGACCTCAAATCACTGAGACTCACAGAGGAGAGGACAAAGGATCATGTCAAGTGCATGTGTGGGAAACCAGACGTAAAAACGTCAATATTTTGTCTAATGGTTATCAATAAATATCAAAATATAAAATAAAGATAGCACACTCTGCTAACAAAGAAAGACTATGTCCTGATATCTGAAGTAAAATTTAGTAATAATTGTTTCTACCTTTGGCACAAGGCCAGCAATTATTCCAGTACATTACTGGTACTTTATTTCATCAACCTGGTGAGGATGAAAGGCAAAGTGAACCTAATGACAATGACACATGCCAGCAATAACAATTTCATCTAGATGAAACATTTGTGTACCTGGGAACTATGAAGGTCAGTTGAAAAGTTCATAGGCTAACCAAGATACTCTAATAGAATGACCAAATGATGTATATTTTTCAACATAGTCCCTGGAAAGAAATAATGCAGTTATTAATAAGAACAGTTGAAATTAATGTATGCAAGATTTCGCAGCTCTAGCATTATTCCTTCATGGTCAGCCTATGAACTTTTCAGTCTACCCTGATATATATCCTGATATTATTGGACTATTTTATTTAGTGAAAGTTATAGCTAAGTCTTCTAATTCAATTTTCAGACTCTGCTCTCCACTTTCTAAATGTTCTTTTCTTTACAATATATTTATTTCGAACTTTCACAAATACTAAGTTTCATTTGCTAACAAATAGTTTTCTTTTAATAGTTTTCTCTCTTAAATAATGAGATTATGCCACTTCCTTAAAGTATTTGTTTAGCCAGGAAATAGCAAGTCTAGTCGAAACATACACATCAATCTAGATTCCAAACATGGATCAATGTCTCTTTAAATTTCATGTTTAAAAAAAAAAGCAAACATTATTTAAAGAACCAGGAAAACCCTTGGATTGGCAGAATCGTTACAGCATTGGGTAAAATGCTTGTGGCATTTATTCAGGCTCTTTACATTCTCAGTTCAAACCCCATTGAGGTTAACTTTGCTTTTCATCCTTATGGGTTTGATGAATTAAAGTACCAGTAATGCACTGGGGTTGATTTAATTGACATTCCTTTCTCCCAAAATTGCTGGCCTTGTGCCTAAATCAGAAACAATTATTTGAAGACCCAGGAATGCAGAAATATTTCTGATCACACATTTTTGCGTGGTACATTCATTCGTATACAGGAAACTGACTGGCCTGTCTGCTGAAATACAAATCTGGCTAATCAGTGGATCTGCTATGCAGAGTCAGGCTAGATCGATACAGATCAAAACTACGAATGAAGGACTGGTTATCTGATGCCTGTGTGAGATGCTCGATGCTGCATGGCAGTGAGACATGGGCAGCAACTGTGGAGGATATGCGACGGCTAGAGAGAAATGAAGCAAGCATGCTCTGTTGGATGTGCAATGTCAATGTGTGTGAACGACCAAGCATAGACGAGTTGAGAGAGAAACTGTATATAAGAGGGATAAACTGCAGTGTGTGGGAGAGAAGACTGCGCTGGTATGAACATGTGATCTGCATGGAGGATGACCGCTGGGTAAAGAAGTGCCAAGAAATCCTAGTGGAAGGAAGACCACGAAAATCACGGGCGGAGGTGGTGAGAGCAGACCTCAGATCGCTTAAAATCACAGAGGAGATGACAAAGGACCGTGGCGAATGAAGAGATGCCATGCTGAAAAGAACCCGTCCCACCCTTGCAACCAGGGAAAAGTGGGTGTAAAATAAAATGATGATGATGATGATGATATATATATATGTAGATTCCAGAGTAGAAAAAGCACCCAGTCTACACTATAAAGTAGTCGTGGAGGAGACACGGTAAAAAGCCTCCCAGTACACACTGTAAATGTGGTTGGTGTTAGGAAGGGCATCCAACCGTAGAAAACCTGCCAGGAACAGTTCTGTATGAGGGAGACATGGTCTACCGACCAATCTCACCTCATGTGGGACAAAACTGTCCAGCTCATGCTAGCGTGGAAGATGGACGTTAAGCAAGATATTCATTTTAGTCAAAATTCTTGAAGCTGGTAATAATTTGGAGTAGTTCCTCTCTGGTGTCATTCTAATGAATGTTTATCAGTAATAAGAATGATAAATTTGTGAAAGTTGGCAGTTTTCTTGTTTATTTCCCGTCTATTTTTGATGTTGAGAGAAATTATTGTTCATTTGTTTTTATGTTGAGAGAGAAAGAGAGCTCACTTTTATTCTAGCCAGTGTGAACAAATTTAGAAGACTTATTTCTTCTTTATTATTTCATCACTAGTAAGGGCAATAGTTTGGCAGAATTGTTAGAGCATCAGTCAACAAGGTTTGTGGCATAGAGTTACAGCCCTTTACATTCCGATTGCAAATCCTGCCGAGGTTAGCGTTGCCTTTCATCCTTACGGGGTTGATAAAATAAAGTACCAGTAACACACTGGTCTCAATTTAATCAACTTTTCCTTTCCTCCAAATTGTTGGTCTTTTGCCTAAATCAGAAACCATTATTTCATCACTAGCAGAATATTTTTTATTCATATTTTTCTTGTTACCTTCCTTTCTCATTTCATTGTTATTTGCCAGGAAATGAACAGTTATAGATTTCCTGATAAGAAAAAACATAATAAACAGGAATTTAGTTTTGCTACAAAAATTGCTGTTTCACAAACATTGATGTCTTTGTACTTTTTTTTCTCTCTAGAGAAACATGGAATATATATTCCAGCTTTTGTTCAAATATGCTGTATCTAAATTAAGGAAGAGCTTATATCTCTATGGCCTTATTTTTGGATAGGGAAGGATGTTAAAACAAAAAGAAATCTTGATTTTGATCAATGAATTATTAGTAATTCATCATAAGTATCTATATCATAAATTGATTAATATTTGGTTGAAATTTGCATTTTCAGACAAATATATCTCTAATGCAGTTAATCATTTTATTTTTATTGTTGGAGAGATAATATGTATGTGCACATATGCACATATACATGCATATGCATAAATTCTCTTTCATCAACTACTAAGAGAAATCACAAATATTGATTAAGTCACATTAGAATTTCCAATAATGCTTTACAAAAAATGTTGAAAGTTTTTGTTTGATTTGCTAAATAGTACAACTTTAGCCTTCATACCAAATGGTCTCTCACTCTCATTAAGATTCCAATTGAGGACCAGCTTATTTGCTTTATTAATAACTAGCAGATTTACCCGGCATTGCTCGGGGTTTGAAATTATGCTAAGAATATACAGCTAGGAAATAAAAGAAGAACATTATTTGTCAAAATAAGCAGAAGTCTTCAATAATTAATGCAAACGAATATTTAGTGCAATCTTTGTACACATAAAACTATGTTGATAATGAAGGAAAACACTGAACAGGATGTAGTTATACAAATGATTAAAGACAATACAAGTCGCAAATCTATAAAAAAAACAGGCAGTTTTGCTAAAGTACAAAAAGTTGTAATGAAAGCAGAGTTGTATACAAACAAAAAAACAATGAGAGTAGAATAAGAGAAAATCTATTCTTTGAGAGCATCCTTTGCTGTGTATGGTTAAATTTTTAACTTATAATCCAAAATATCCTGCATGACATATTCATTGGTATGTTTTGTAATGAGTAAGGTGAAGTCAAGGCAGAGCTGTAATAAGTTTTTTTGTTAACACTAAAGCACTTCAGGATAGATGATTCTTTTTCTTCGACAGATAGCCAATATGTGCATACTTTCTTTTATGGGGCATATTTGGTGAAAAGGTTATCTCCCTTTTTTATAAGGATTGTCAATAAAGTTTGTTATCTCCCTTACATCAATTTTTCTACCGATGATTTTGAAATCGATTTTTTATTGCTCAACGTGGGTCAATTTGAAAAATGTTTGTGACGTGACAATCTTAGCGACCTGTGCAACGTGCACAGAAAATTTGGTCAAATTCAGTTGGTAATTGTGAAAGCCTTATGCATGCAAAGTTGTACACAGACACACACACATCCTCGCTTTTATATATATAAAGATAATCACTGTGTTGCCACGACTCCTTATTTCAGACATGTTGAGAGAAAACCCACCATTCTGAGGAGAAATTTTGCTTATTACAATCTGACTGGTTTGGAGAAAGATGACCGTGAAAGGTTGGCTTAATTTGTACTGGTATTTGCATGCCTCTCATACCTCTTCTTTTCTACAATCAACGAACATTCATTACCCACTAACTTTGGGAACTACTATAACTCTCTACTAAGGAAGTGTGTGGTTTGATTAAAACTATTTTACATACCCCTTTACCTTCTTCCAATCTAACAATATGTTTCTTTTGTCATGATTTTTTTCAACTGTTTATTTTATTATTAAACTCACTTTTATTTACAATTTTATTATGGAAAATTGGAATATTCTGTGTTCCATATAAGGTATACCAGTAATATTGTGTGTATTATTGCCCAGACCATATATATATACAAAAGTAATTATTTGTAATGATAGTTTTGGAGAAGAATAATGGCTCACATTTGTATCTAAAATAATAAAAAAAATTTCTCTCCCTCCCGCTTCTACATAGACATTTGCATTTGGTTTTAATAGAACCTTATTTAAAAGTGAAGATCTTTAGCATTTCTAGAAATCTGTGGTTTACTTTCACAGAAAATATGCAAAACAACTAAGTAAATAATTCTACAATGTAGTCCACAGTACAGTATACATTATTATTAATATATATATATATATATATATAGGTTGTGAGTTTGATTCCTGGACCGGGCGATGCATTATATCCTTGAGCAAGACACTTTATTTCATGTTGTTCCTTCTACCTGGAGTTGCAACCAATAAATAGTATTAGCAATTGGAAAGACCAATGGAAACATTGTTTCCCCAGTCTGATTTGACAAAAGTTGATCGATGTCGATATATTTATACATATATATATCATCATCATCATTTTACGTCCGCTTTTCCCTGCTTGCAAGTTGTATATATATATGTATATATATATATATATATATATATATTTTAATATAGATGTGATTCTACAGGACTAGAACTGTTTCATTCTTGAGAAATCATCACGAATCTCATATATATATATATATATATATTTATTAAAATAACAGATTAAAGTTTAAGCAAAGAATTGCTGCTTTCACCCTTAACGAGATCTTCTGAAACTAACAAAGTCAATCTGTAAATGCAGAAGTGGATATTTCAAAAAACGTTGCAACCGGAGGAAGACAGGAAGACGATACTTTGGTTCGTGGAAACGTTCCCTGGCAAAGAAATATTTGCTCAACGGTTCTTATATATTTGATATATATTTATCCTTATCGAGCCCTCTTTGGATTTTAGTCTTCAAATTTTTATTATTACTATATATATATATATGGATGTTTATATATATATATATATAAACATCCAGTTGACTGGATATATATATATATATATATATATGTAAACATCCATTTGGAAAATTTCAAATGTAGTCATCCCAACGCAAATGACTATAATTATAATAGGTAATCCATAGAAATAATAGTTGAGAAAATTGGATAAAGTATCCTTGGAGACTGAAAAGGTGGACAAGTATAAACTGTAAAAGGCTCAAAGCTAAAGTAATTGTAATTTAGTAATATCTTAAGTTTACATTTCTTTAAAATATTCTTCTCAGGAAGATTTGCATTAGAAAAGTGTTTCTGTGGTTGAAAAACAAATGGCTATCTTTTGTACTTTTGTCTCTAAACTATCGCATGCCATATTTCCTTATTGGTTTATTTGGTTCTTCTGGTCCTCGTTCTGACTTTCTCTTCAATCTACTGCACTCCTGAAGAAACATTTTTTTCTATACTTGATTTTTAAAATGTTCTCCTAGTAATTAATTGATACTTTGATAATTGTAAGTTTTGAATAAATTTGAAACTACCATTATTAAAAAATATCATAGCAGGTGTATTTTGAAGTTAACAATGTTCTCATTCATTCATTGTTATCAAACAAATACATAACTAAATTATCATTCGATACATTTATACAAAAAGTTAACAAGGAAAACCACAAAATACAGTACAAGGATTATATATATTAGTTTGATATAAGGGTCTTAATGTTTTTGACAATAGTCCTTCATCAAAAGATAGAATAAGCGGTAGAAAAATAGAAAGATAGATGAGAGTAAGAAAAGCAAGAAATTCTTTCAACCCTATGCTATCTCTTTCTGCTAAAGGATCATAGTTCTCCTCAAAATATCATTTAATAAAATAACATTTATTTGTAATATCTCCTCTAATAGTAAACAGGATGGAAATGTTGCAATCTTTTGATTTGAAATTTTGAATACAATCAGTTTTAATTTACAAGGATTTCCATTTGATTTACAAGGATTTCCATTTGATTAATCAATAACATTAATAATTAGCTCTTTCAAATCGAAGATTTTCATTTAAACATGTAAAGATAATTTTATTTAAATTTCAAGAGAAATTATTTTAAAGATTATATATTTTGTTTTTTTTATTTCTTTTAAATGAGGAATCTTCCTATTTTATTATTCTAATCTTTTCATATAAATATGGAACAATTATAGGTTTGTGCTGAAGTACAATTAAAAAAGAATACTATGTGTGCAAATGAAAAGGTTTAACAGAAAGACATCTTAAGTTGAAGTATTTAAATATATGACTTCATTAATAAAATCTGTATGTGTGAGTGTGTATGACAACACATGAAAGAGAATAAATCCTTAACTTTTATAGGAATTAGGCATTTTTAAAGAGATTATCTGTTAATCTCCATTTTTGAAGGTCTACATAATAGGGTTAAAGTCAAGTAAAATGTTCAAATGTTTGATTTTTCCATACACTATTGCAAGTTATTTAATGTCTTACTTAGGTTCAGAGCCATAGATTTTATAGATGAGAGGAATGACATTATATAATGTTAATTTGCTTCAACTAAAATTTGAAACTTAGTCACAAACATCTCTCAGAGGTTATCTTCTAGTAGCTTAATACTAAATTTGTATATAATGGCCAGCTCACAAAATAGACCTGTCAAAGGTAAGACAACCTCTCTAGTGTTGGTGATCTACACAATAAACACGCCCAGTACACCCTGTAAAGTGGTTGGTGATAGGAAGGGCATTCAGCCATAGAAAGCATATCAAACAAAAGGTCAGGATGACTTTTCAGCTTTGTCAAAGACATAACAACTTCGCTAGTGCTGATGTTAAGATAAAACACAGTTAGTAAAGTGTGGAATTGCATGTAAGCCAGATGTAATCTTTCAGTAACCCTGCTTGAGTACTGAATCAATCTGTGAAAACTTGTCCAACCCTTGCTCACAGGGACAACAGTCAGTGAATGATGATTATTAACAATAGAAGTGCACATCAAAATAGATTAATCAATTAATCAATTGAAAATAGATTTTAGCTGGTTACAGATGTGGTGGTGGGGCTGGTCCCTAGAAAATAGATTATAATGGAATTTTGGTGACTAACTTCTGTTAGTAGTGAGAAGATTACTGCTCTCACCAATATCAATTATTGAGTTAATAAATTATCTGATCATCACATGTCAAATAATTTTAATTTGCATGTAACAATATGTTCTAACTTCACCAACAAATTATGATAATAAATTGATAGAAATTTAGTTACTTATTTTGTTATTTATAATATTGTTAATATCCAAGCAGTAGATTGGCAAATAGTAAAGCATGTGGTGAGATGGAAAACTACAAGATGGTCGCTGTGTACAGGAAGAGTGTTGGAATATAAAGGGACAATATGTATTAGGTGGGTTCATAAAAAATGCAGCTGCGTCAAGGGATTATTAACCCTTTAGCATTTAAACCGGACATATCTGGCTAGAATTGTCTCACCTCTTTCTATTTAAACCGACTGTAACCAACCAGCCACTCATATTGATATTAAGGTATTGTTCTCAAAATAAATGATATCAAAATCTCATAGATTCGATATTATGTGAGGTAAAATGTTTACTGTGAAAACATAATAGTAAATATAAAATAATTGTTTCTATTTTTGGCACAAGGCCAGCAATTACCCCAGTACATTACTGGTACTTTATTTTATCGACCCTGTAAGGATGAAAGGCAAAGCTAACCTTGGTGGGATTTGAACTCAGAACGGAATTATTATATATATATTCCAACCTTTTACATTTTGAGTTTAAATCCTGCAGAGGTCAACTTTGCCTTTTATTATCCTTCTGGACTTGATTAAATAAAGTAGCAGTTAAATGCTGAAGATTTAATTAACCAGGTTTCTTCAGTCTTGAGATGATGCTAGGTCAGAGAATACCAAATTAGGCAGCAAATTGGCAGAGTCGTTAGGGTATCTGATTAAAAAACCTTTGTATTTGTTCTAAATCAATGCTTTGTGAGTTCCAATCCCACTGAGGTTAACTTTGCCTTTCATCCTTTTGAATTCGATAAATAAAGAACAACTCTACTCAGGCTGTATTTATTTACATGTGTGTACAGAGATGTGTGTCTGTCATTCTATAAGCATTTGAATTAACAAACCAGTTCTTAGATATTATCTACTAAATCATTACAGGATGTTAAGAGTTAATAAAAGTTTAGGGATGGTATACTTTGACAAACAACATGTTGTTGATGACCTATGAAATTTGATCATTGCCAGTGGCACTTAAGGAGAAATTTTCCATGACTGTTTATACCATTTCGAAATGTCAATATCTGTTGTAAAAGTAAGTACAGTATGGCAAAGAACCAAATGTAACAATTAATAACACTTGAATTGTCAGTTAATAATCTAAGAGTGTATCTCTGAACTCTTTACTCTGAGAATTCAAAATTATCTTTGAATAGTTTTGAAGATAAAGAGAGAACAATATCTATTTGGATATTAGATTAAACAGAAATACATTCTGTATGGATTTTTACAAGTGAACTAGATACACTCAAATGCAAAACAAATCTTCATACTGAGTAAGTTTAATATTTAGATGTGCAAAGTCAATGTATAACACATTGAAATATTATAACTTAAACATATAATAATCACTGGCGCACATTTTCAAAACCTGAATCAACTGGAATGTTCCTGAAACATTAGATTTCTTTTCTTCCTCTAGGTATCAAATTAATTCCACTATTTCAATAGCTGGTATCAGTTTTTTGCCAATGTAAACCATCACAGATTTTCTCAGAATCTACTATTTTATGACTGAAAGTATGTTTCAGGAATATAAAAACAGTAAACTGTTTAACTAATGAAAACAACGACTATAACTCTTCTAAAATATTTTAAAATTTTACTTGAATTATTCTCTTTCTAAATACAACCTAGTTCTAATTCAAATAGTTTAACCCTTTCATGACTGTATTTCTAATGAAATATATACTATCTAATTAATTTATGAAAAATTTTGAGGGATTTACTTGAATTATTAATTATTTCATTACTAACATAGTAAATCAATGTAAGTTTTTTTTATATATAAAATTATGTTGGAAATTTTAATTTAAATTGGAAACCTTTAAAATGAGGGTTTTATTTCATAGAACCAGATCCAGTTTTGGCTGGGTTGGTAACAAAAGGGTGAAGAGAGTGCAGTAAATTTTTTTTAAATCCTTTTTGTTTGCAAATTTTTGGACCCTATTGTAATACATGTTTTCTGAGAAAAATATGTGCATGACCACCTATCTACCTACCTTCCTGGTACTCCGCTTAGGTTTCACCTTTTGCATTGACTGTAACCTTCTGCATGGCCATCTGCTTCAACTTGTTTCTATTGTGTGATCATTATTTCTTAAGACCTGCTCAATTTTGAATCTCTCTCTATTTTCCACATAAAAATGCATCAGATAAAAAATTGCTACTAAATAATAATATTTCTGATAATGAAGGGACACGTGACCCACACAAACATAGGAAACGCATGTACATTTTTACTTACATGCATATAAGTAATATGTGTATGTTTATGTATATATATACATTAACATACACATAACCAAATGCAGAGACAAAGACAGAAGGTCTATTGTCACAGTGTTAGCGACAGGATGCGATGTCGGCACTTTAAGGATCAAGGAGGCACTCTGGATCAAACGTCTTGGACCACGAATTAATAATCGATCCGAGAGAAGTAAGACAAGATGGCTGGTGTAAATAAATGGAACACACACACACAGTGACAATCGAGCAATTGTTATTTGGTGTATATCATGTCCACCACGCACTGACCGACAATGTGCAGGCAGACTACTATCACCATGCCTACCACTGACAAGGATTTGACAGGGATGATATGTACACGCAAATCCACTACCACCACCCCACTACTCTAGTATAGAAGAACTGCTTTGAACTTTACCTGACAATTCCGCACAACAATTTCTCACGCACACGTGCCCAATAGAGTATTTCAGTTGTACGCTCATGGTAAACAACGAAGGCCATGTGTTGTCCTTCTCCGACACAACTTTTGCCCCCTCGTAAAAACCCCCTGTTGATGGATGTGAAATCCGAAATATAGGGACTATAAAATCGCTTCCAAGGTAACTCTATCTTGTGTTATTATTTTTTACACTTTTCCTACGTTCCTTTACGCTCTCTACGTCTCCTTCTACGCTTCCTCGTACATCTTTCTCATTACCACCTGATTCTGTTAACCGGAGATTTACCCATCTGCATTGTTGAGGCTTCCAAAACGACTAAATATACTGAAGAAACAAGTAGAGCTCCAACCTGTGATGTGGTGGAACAGCACAGTAGATAAGGCCATTAGAGACAAAAGACTAGTATGGAATGCTTGGAAAATGGTGGGAGTAGAGAAGGATACACAGCTGCTAAGAGAGAAGCTAGACGTCAGGTGTACTTAGCACGCAGAGAGGCTAAGAGTAGGAGGTTTCCCAATGTTCTGCGACGGGAAGATCAGAGGCGTGCGGTGTTCCACATTGCAAGGCAGTGTGTCAATGCAAATCAGGATGTTGTTGGAGATAAATGTGTCCGGGATGATGCCGGTGTACTTAGTGTCACGAATGATCAGAAAAAGGAGGCCTGGAAATGTCATTATGAGAGACTGATGAATGTAGAGAACGAATGGGAGAGAGAGAAATTACCCTTGGTAGATCTGACAGAGGGACCAGCTATTGAGATTAACGAATATAGGGTCCAAGAGGCAATTAAGGAAATGAAAAATGGTAAGGCCGCTGGCGGTGTCATACCCAAAGACTAGTACAGCAGTATTCTCATAAATTGCTACAAAGGTAAAGGGGATGCTCTGGAGAGGAGCAATTATAGGGGTATAAAACTGAGAGATCAGGTTATGAAAGTGGCAGAAAGGATATTAGCACAACTAATTAGAGAAAGGGTCAAACTAGACGAGATGCAGTTTGGTTTTGTGCCTGGGAAAAGTACAACAGATGCCCTCTTCTTAGTGAGACAACTACAAGAGAGGTTCTTAAAGAAGAATAAGCCACTATACTTAGCTTTTGTTGACCTAGAGCAGGCCTTTGATAGGGTTCTCATAGCAGAATCAGTAGAGGAGCTAGAGCATAAATTCTGGCTATGGAAACAGCAGTTGGAAGCAAGAGGACTGGGAGTGAACCTAGCTAAGACAAAAGTGTTGATGAGTAGAAGAGAGGACAAAACTCTGATGTCATCAAAGCAATGGCCATGTTCAAAATGCAGAAAAGGAACTGGCATAAATTTTATAAAATGCACACAATGCAGATCTTGGGTACACAAGAGATGTAGTGGGATAGCAAGCAAACTAACAGATAGGGAAAAATACGTATGCAGTAGATGTACAGGGAAATTAGACAGTAGAAGTCGCATTGATAGACCCATTTCTCAAATGCAGGTAGGTGTTATAGAAGTGGTTGATAGCTTCCAGTACCTAGGAGATCAGATTAGCCTGGGAGACAGGTGTTCCGAGGCCATAGTATCTAGAATAAGGATGGGTTGGAAGAAGTTTAGGGAGCCTGCGTACGAAAGGCCGGTTATATGATGCCTGTGAGAGGTGTGCAATGCTGCATGGTAGTGAGGCATGGGTAGTAAATGCAGAAGATATGCGACGGCTGGAGAGAAATGAAGCAAGCATGCTCCATTGGATGTGCGTGAACGACCGAGCATGGATGAGTTGAGAGAGAAACTGTATAAGAGGGATAAGTTGTGGTGTGTGGGAGAGGAGACTGACCTATGGGTGAAGAAGTGCCAGCAAATGCCAGTTGAAGGAAGACGTAGTAGAGGTAGACCACAGAAAACATGGGCACAGGTGGTGAGAGCAGACCTCAGATCGCTGAAGCTCACGGAGAAGATGACGAAGGACCGTGACAAGTAGAGAGATGCTGTGCTGAATAGGACCCGTCCCACACTTGCAAGCAGGGAATGTAAAATGATGATAATGATGATGATAATATATATATATATATATATATATATATATATATATATATATATATACATATACATACATATATATATATATATACATATATATTTTAATAAATATATATATATATTTTAATAAATATATATATATATATATATTTACATACATATATATATATATATATATATTTACATACATATATATATATATATATTTACATATATATATATTTATATTTACACACACACACATATATATATTTACACTAGAAGAGGAAGACCAAGGTTAACGTATGTTGATGCCCTAAGGACAGACACTGGTCTCTTGGAGATACAGGACATGGCAGCGATAATGAGGGACAGAGACCGCTGGAGAGAACTCGTCCATGGATCTCGGGAATTTTACCCGCCTTAGATAGATATATATATATATATATATATATATATAGTGACGAAACATAAGTCAATTGCATGAACTCATAATCCTTTATTTACTGCTATATATATTTCGATGATAGCCATTGAATGGCTATGAACTCATCAGGCAGTTAGTCAGTTCTTAGATATGCCAGCTCTGTGTGTATAGTGTTGATGGTATCAGAGCCTTGGGACATATGTATATATATATATATATATATATATATATATATATGCACACAAGTCGTCAAATGGTGTCTCAATCTGAAAGATATTCTGAATTATATTATATTAGAATAACAATTCCAAAATGTCTAATAGAAAGTCTTAATTGGCTCCACTTGATTTATCCATGACACCCTTCAGGTTGGGGTGATATTGTTTATGAACGGCTGAAACCTTTGCTCTCAATTACTAACAATAAACCTTAACCTAATATAAAACAGCATTAAAATCTTCAAACTACATCATTTATTTATTCAAGATTATTAATAAGTTAGATTGTACATTGATACAATACTTATATTTCATGTATGTGTGTGTGTGTGTCATTATCTTCATCATGCGTCTTTCCTAACATGTAGATGTTCGTTCATTTAGCTGATTTTGAAACTTCTGGATGAATGTGTATGTTTTGCAACCATCAATACACACACACACATACATACATACACACACACACATACATACATACACACACACACACACATACATACATACATGGTGGCTGCCAACTCGTTTTCGAGTACGGCCACTATTTCATATCCATGTAGGAGAACCCCTACCAATGCGCTGAACGAGTGTGACTTTTTAGTCCAGCCAGCGACTTGAAAACTCTGGTACAAACACTACACTTGTAACAATTAATGACACATAGTGCTGGGCCCTTGGTACCATGTGATGACAAGTGCAGAGAGATCTCCAGATATAAAGCAATGCCTGTGCCATGAAGCTTTTATAGTGAGCAAAGGCACTGCACAAAGTCAGTCCCACTCTCTTAACCAAGATGATATTTACCAAAAAGAACAACAAGTCAACATCATTGGATACCATCAGGGTTGCAGGTGTTATATCAGAGTTTTCCTTCTCCTAGAATTCTGCCTTGATAAAGGCTAAGGGGTCATCTCTCCCGGTGATTTTGGATGGCTATTAACTCTTAAGAGTTCCTTTGGCCTTTGACAGGTTTTTTTTTTTAGTCCTGCAGGATGTCCAAAGTCACCCAACATGCCAACATACATACATACAAAGTCATTGCAACAAACATACATACATACATACATACATACACACACACACACACACACACACACACACACACACACACACACACACATGCATACACACCCACACATACATACATACATACATACATACATACATACATATGCATATTTACTTACATAAATATGTCATCTGCTTTAGAAACACAAAGTTGATATTTAGTCCAGCATACAGAGAAAACAATTTATTATTGATAGCATTTGAGAAGTGACTCTGCACAGTGTGCCAAAAAAGGGGAATTAACAGGAATTCTATACTTAATTTAGACTATGGATGCACAAGAAGTGTCATGGGATCTCAGCAGGTTAACAGAAAAGAAGGACTTCATACGTAGGAATTGCACAGGTGTAGTTAGCAGTATTAGCACTCATGGAAGAAATTCTTTCAAATGCTTGGAAAGGTCCTAAGAATTACTTAATAGCTTTTGTTACTTTTGTGGCCTTGTTAGCTGTAGAGTGAGTGTTTTGAAAGCATTGTTACCACCATAAGAACATAAGGATTCTCTCTCTGACTAAAGGATAGAGTGTATGATGCTTATATATGAAGTACAATGCTGCATTGTATCAAAACATGGACATTGTATTTAGAGGCTTTACAAAGGCTGGAAAGAAATTAGGGAAGCTTATTAGAGTGCCTAAACAATGAAACAGAAGTGAACTGATAGAAAAACTAGGAATAAAAGGAATCAGAAGTACTGGAGAGAATAAGGGGCTTCTATTGGCATTGTGGAGGATGACAAATGTTAAATAAGTGCCAAATGATCCAAGTGGAAAGAACCTATGGAAGAGAAAGAACATGGATAGCATAAAAAGAAATAGTGACAGCTGATCTCAAGAAGCTGAAATTCACAAAGGATATGTCAAAGAACTGCAACAAATGGTAAGGTGTTGTGTTGTAGAAAACCTATCTAATCTATATGCAAGCATGGAAAAACACATAAACTAATGATGATATTATTATTATTATTATTGGCAGTATCGGTAGAGGGTTACACACCATGCTTTGTAGCATAGAGTTACGGCCCTTGCCATTCTGAGTTCAAATCCTGCCGAGGTTAACTTTGCCTTTCATCTTTACGGGGTCGATAAAATAAAATACCAGTAATGTACTGAGTATTTGCTGGCCTTGTGCCTAAAGTAGAAACAATTATTATTATTATTTACTTGATTCACAAAACCAAAACATTGCATTACCTTCATTTCATTTGCCTGCTGCTATCAAAGCAGAGTTGGCTGCCTGCAGGTGTGAGGTGGAGTGGTTATTCCAGCACATCTCCCTTGCCATCCTCTGGGGCAATATATTCTCCATCCTGTCAGCCAGGACCAAGAGGTGGAGGATATTCATTCAGACATCACACACACATACACAAAAGAGCTAAAAAAATCCAAAACAATATTTGTAATGTTTTAGTGGATAAATTTCAGTTAGTTGATTGATAATCATCTGGTGAGCAAATCTGTCTTTATTCACATAACTTTTCTGCATTTCCATATATATTATTTATTTGATTCTTTCTTTTCTATGTTCTTTTTGAGTTCCATGTTTCCTGTTACTTGTGTCCTATTTTTTGAGTTCCATGTTGCTTGCTACTTGTGTCCTATTTTTTTCCCCTACTGTTTTAAAAATTTGTTTTGTGTCTTTAATTTAATCACTATATGTTCCAATCCCACCACTTTTACCTTCCAGTTGATACTACACTAATTCCTGAAATCTCTTTTGATTTAGAGGACTAAAAACCAATCCTATTTTAATCCTAGTGCAGCAAAATTATTTTTCACTCATCAATTCAATATCCAGATGAGATGAAATATTCTTTGTGTAAAGCCATACTGTCAAATACTTCACTCAAAACAAAAACAAACAGAATATCTGTATCGCCAACCCTCCTATTAAAAGCCTGATTTCTTTATCTCCACTGTTGATGACTTCTGACCCTTCAATAACACTCAACTCATATTACTCATAGATCGATTATTGGTCATGTATCTGAGATTGGGATTCCAAATTTCCAATATCATGTCTAAATTAATCATCCTTACTGTATTTGATGTAGAAGCCTTTAAATTTGAAGAACATACAAATAGGATTTGGACTCTGCAATATTTATAAAGTGGCTATTTGGAGTGGGAACATTTGGTACTCACAGAGATATAACAGACAGATCAGGAGATTCTGATTACATAAATCAAACATGGCTATTGACAATGGGAGGTTAACTTATGTAAATAGATATATGTGTGTATATATATATATATAAAATCATAATCATTTTGTATACAATATATATACACACACACATATGTGTGTGTGTATATATATATATATGTGTGTGTTTGTGTATGTATATGAATTATATTGTATATATCATATACACTTGTGTGTAAGTAACATCTTTTTCCACAAAAATATGACCTCAAAAACCAGAATGCAGCTTACCTACAGGATACTACAAAACTTCAATTCAAAATATATTGTAAATGTATTAAAATGGAGGACTGACTTACACATAACACAGACGTTTCAATACATAGTATTGAAATACAATGTTCTTTTAATACATGTTTCAACTCACGATTTTCATTTGATACTTCATTACAGCACTGTTTTTTATTGTTTTTTTATTTGTTTTTTTTGGAGAGGGGTACATTAATCCCAGTTGAGGATGGGGGTATATTAATCCCAGTTTATCTTATTTGTTTGTACTGCAGGTTTAATTGTTATTTTCTTTATTATTAATTGTATATTTTGAACATTGCATTTCAGCCATTTCAAAGTAATTTATATTACAAAAAAGTCATATATACATATAAACAACATTATACAATGTATCATCTGCATATTTACTATGTATATATATTATATACACTATATATAGTTATATAAACAGTATACACACATATATATATATGCATATATAATATATATATATATATATATAAAATAATTAAGTCAAATATGTAAAATTTGGCTTAGTTTATTATAAATTATAGATATACAGCTATATATATTTCGGTGACAGCCATCATTGGCTGTCACCTCTGAGGAACTGATTCCAGTTCCTCAGAGGAATAACAGCACAACTAGGAGCTGGACATATCGATGTATTGATGGAGTAAAACAGACTTCAACAACATGTGTATCTGTCTTTCCAATGATGGCTGTCACCAAAATATATATAACAGTATATCTATATATATATATAACAGTATATCTATATATATATATAACAGTATATCTATATATATATATAACAGTATATCTATATATATATATAACAGTATATCTATATATATATATAACAGTATATCTATATATATATATATAACAGTATATCTATATATATATATAACAGTATATCTATATATATATATAACAGTATATCTATATATATATATATAACAGTATATCTATATATATATATAACAGTATATCTATATATATATATAACAGTATATCTATATATATATATAACAGTATATCTATATATATATATAACAGTATATCTATATATATATATAACAGTATATCTATATATATATATATAACAGTATATCTATATATATATATAACAGTATATCTATATATATATATAACAGTATATCTATATATATATATAACAGTATATCTATATATATATATAACAGTATATCTATATATATATATAACAGTATATCTATATATATATATAACAGTATATCTATAATTTATAATAAACGAAGCCAAATTTTACATATTTGACTTAATTATTTTACATTACTCCGGAGTAAACAAACCAACCTGCGTACTACGTCGAGTGCTCCAATCTGCATACTGAGGTGTCGGTCAACCACCAACATATACTCAAAATTTATATACATATATATAGTTGTTGACTATTGCATAATAATTAATATCTCTTTGAAATTCTTTACAGTCTCATTACTTAACCAATATAAATTTTTTTTAAATGAAATCAGTATTTCACTTCTGCTAATGTTTTTTTTATTAATTAGTTATATTTTTTGCAGTTTTTTTTTCTTTTTTCTTTTCTTTTTTTGTGGAGAAGATTGGCAGAATTAGTAAAGCAGATGCTACATTATTTTGTTTTGAACTTTTACATTCTGATTTCAAATCTTGTCAAGGGAATCTTTGCCTTTCATTCTTCCTGATGTTACTAGTCAAATACTCCCTTTTTATAATTGATTATACCTCTCCCTAAATATATATATACCAGACCACCCGTGACCCGGTGGGTCATGTTCACTTAAAAATAATTTTTAAATAATTAAAATATACACAGACATGTATATAATGTGAAATGAAACTGGAAGGCCCATATATATATACGTGTGTGTATACATGTGTATATATATGTGGATGTCTGTGATCTATATACACTGGTCTAGACACACACACATATATATTTACACAACACCACCACCAGATCGCTCTCTCTCTCTCTCTCTCTCTTCCATTCTCCTTCTCTGTCTCCTCTCCCTCTCTTTATGTCTCTCTTTGAATCTACTCTCTCACAACCACTATCTCTTCCTCCCTCTCTCTCTCTCTCTCCCTCTCTCTCTCTCTCTCTTTCTCTCTCTCTCTCTCTCTATTTATGAAGGTACCCAGAAACCCCATATCTCGGGAACACATGCTCCAATTTATGCGAAACTTGTTTTACTATTTGTATTCTCTTTTCAGGGTCAACTTCCTTTCAAAGTATTTTCCCTGTATTACATTAGTATTTTGGCTGTATTACATTACAGACAAGCAAGCAATCACAGACTTTTAGTAGTATATATACATATATAATATGAAAACATATAATATGCTGACATATAATAAACATATAGGTAATGTCGCTGCTGAAGAAAAATACATATTTTTGTAATGAAATGAAAAAAATATTTTTCACTATATTCCTTCCACCAATTATATATATATATATATTTATTAAAATAACAGATTAAAAAGTAAGAAAAGAATCGCTGCTTTCACTCTTAATGGGATCTTCTGAAACTCCTGTTTCAGAAGATCCCTTAAGGGTGAAAGCAGCGATTCTTTGTTTAAACTGTAATCTGTTATTTTAATAAATATTTGCTCTATGGTTTTTATAAATTTGATATATATTTATCCTTATCGAGCCCTCTTCGGATTTTAGTCTTCTCATTTATTATATATATATATATATATATATGTAGAAGTGGTTACACAATTGTTTCACCTTAGCGGATCCTCAGCTCGTAATATATATATATATGTATATATATATATATATATGGCCTTCTCCCTATGTTACAATCAGTATTTAAATACTTAGAATGTTAGAATCAGTTGAACATTAGACAAAATATTTTGCCTAATTTTCATTCGATGTTCTTTTGGATAAATGAAAATATCACACATGTGTTGCAATTGATTGAATTGGCAAAATACTTTGCTATAAATATGTGCCCTTATGTCAATGTGAGAAGTCAGTATTAGAGGGAATATCACATTCCATATTCTCTCCTTTTCAAATCTGACTTCAATCCTATATATAAAATTAATATCTATTAATATCTATGGAACAGCAATTAATTTTCAGCTATGGCATTTACTTCCTGGTTTTGATTGTCAGTTGGAGCCTCTCCTCCTGTTAATGGAAGTAGTAAATATGTGAACACCACAACTTCTCATTTTCTCTCGTCTGTAATTTTGAGGTTTCTTACCTAAGAATATCATTTAGGGCTGCTTTCTGCCACTAACTTACCTTCAAGTGACTTTGTAAAGTTTCTAATGCTAGATAAAAATGTTCTGTCTTATAATTTCACATTAATGTCTTATTGATGCAATACCAATAATAATACCTTGTGCAGTAATAATCCACAGGAAGTCTGTAATATCTACTATGATATCTACTATGTATGACATCATCATCATCATCATTTTATGTCCACTTTTCCCTGCTTGCAAGGGTGGGACGGGAACTGATTCTGGCTTGATTTCTACAGCTGGATGCCCTTCCTAACACCTACCTCATTCACAGTGAGTGCTGGGTGCTTTTTTGCCATGGCATCTCCACGACCACTTTGCAGTGGAATGATAGGGACCCCAGTCCCTATCATCTCATTTCTACAGCTGAGTAAACTGGAGCAATGTGAAATAAAGTGTCTTGCTCAAGGAAACAACACATCACCCGGTCTCAGAATTTAACTCACAACCTTTCGATTGCAAGGCCAATGATCTAACCACTAAGCCATGTGCCTCCATGACAATATCTAACATTTCCACAGCAAATATTTTATACATTTGAACACATGAAATATTTATTATATTTAATTTAACCCTTTAGCATTCAAACTGGCTGTATCCAGCCAAAATTCTCTCACCCCATTCTGTTCAAATCGGCCGTAACTAGACATTCATAGTGATGTTAAGGTATTGTTCTCAGAATAAATAATATCAAAATCTCTTAGATTCACTATTATGTTAGATAAAGCTTTTACCATGAAAATACAATAGTAAAAATATTTTTCACTATATTCCTTCCACCAATTATATATATATATATATTTATTAAAATAACAGATTAAAAAGTAAGAAAAGAATCGCTGCTTTCACTCTTAATGGGATCTTCTGAAACTCCTGTTTCAGAAGATCCCTTAAGGGTGAAAGCAGCGATTCTTTGTTTAAACTGTAATCTGTTATTTTAATAAATATTTGCTCTATGGTTTTTATAAATTTGATATATATTTATCCTTATGTAAATGCTAAAGGGTTAAACCCAAACTCCTTTGCTAAAGTTGTGGTTGTTGGGAGGATTGGGGGACAAAAAATAAACCTGCAACAATCCCTGTAATATGTTGACTAAGATTTGGAACAATTACCATATATATATAATAATATATGTAGACATAAACAATAAATTCTGTGTCTAAAATTACGAGGGTAGAGAATGCCACAAATGTTTTATATATTTAACCTGAAACATACAGTAGGATATAAAATTATATACAGACCGTATCAATAACCATTTCATCTCTCGGACAGATTAGAGATTTAATCTGAAAATTGTGTTTGTAAAAGATAATCCGTAGGCTTTCCTCAGCGAGAGATAAGATCAAATGAAACAAAACACATCTAACAACAACTCACAGGAATAAATAATACAACTCGTGGGTTGCACGCTATATGTGGTGTGAGTGGGTATGCTAGAAATAATAGCCTTATTACACTCAACTTATAAGCTCACCTAGTTAGGGAGCCGAATACAAATAAAATACAGAGTTATTAACTCATATTGATACCCTACAATTAACAAGCTCAAAGTATCTGTGCACCTATATATAACCCTATCAGTCAAGCAGTATCCTCTAAGGGGACAGCGTCCCCTGTCACGGTCCCTTCTAATTCCCACGGTAAGGCTATCATTATTGCTATCTACGTTGTTATCTACGCTCCCGCACCTGTCGTTAGCACCATTATAACCCACTGTGCGCGGGGTGGTACCATTATTATTCCGCACATCATGTCCTGCATGTTCCCCAGTCATGTGGCAGTTATTCTGGTTGCGTCTGTAGAGGCTGTTGCCAGCACTATTGGATGCTGCTAGGGAGTCATTAAGGCCGATATAGTTATTGTCAGGTGTAGGTGCGTATATGCTAAGGTGCTGTGTCTTGGTGATCTTACTGTGATTAGTTGTTCCTATGATGTCTGCTAGGTTAGGAGTAGTAGAGAAGGATATTTTTATATTGTTCCTATTAAGGATTTATCTATACCTATGGTTGGGCGGGAAGTTCTTCTCTAAGGCTTCGAAGAATATCCGGGGTATGTTGGAGGCCACACTTCGAGAGAAGGGGGGATGGAACCATAGGACGTTACGGTGGCGATTACGTGTCCGTGTGCGTTTGCTACGGGTGGTTCCATCAAGGTGACCATTCTTATGCATGTTAATGCACTGTAGCCCGTTATGTGCCCCTTTCACTTTATGCTCGGGTGCACTCTTCCTACCTCTTCCATGTACAGGAAGATGTTGGTTGGAAGGCGTTGGTAGTAGGCCGTCGCCTTTGTTGATTTTATAGTAGGGGAATCATTCGAGTAGGCTACAGTGGTCACTGTCGCCGGGGTCGTGATCTTTATTGTGTGGTAAGTTACCTATACCATCGCCAGTGTAATTAACATTGCAGCCGTGTTCCTTAGTGCGATTATCTATTCTATTTTATCCGACTCCTACGAAGTCGCCGCGTGATCGGTTATAGGTATGGCTTACTATAACGTTCGTTTTATGAGGGGGGTGGTTTCTGGAGCTAGCATTAGTGATGTAGGAAATTCCTTGGTTAAAGCCAGCGCTTATCAAGGCCCTATTGTAGTAATCTGCCGCTTGGTTGAAGATATTCTCATTGGCGGAGAGCCTCGAGATTCTATGTGAGATGCTCTAGACTATGGAGTTGAGTCTGCTTAGGGTGGTTGGAGGCATAATTAATATAAGAAAGGCTCTCTCCAGGCTTATGGTATGGCTTGTATAGGCCCGTACTCATCTCCAGGGTCACGTCCAGGAAGTTGACAACCTGGTGGTTGAGGTCTATAGTTACGGATAGGCCATATGACTTGAAGACCCTGTGTATATGCTTGTTAAGGTTCTCTATCCTACGAGGGCTATGGCTCCTAACGGTAAACAGGGTGTCGTCCCTATATACACCTCCTTGTAGGGCCGGTATCTCGTCCCTAAGCTTATGGAAAAGGTATATTCCAACCAGGTAAGTTGCTTGCGCTGAGTTGCTGGACCCCATCGTGATATCAAAGTTATCAGGACGGTTGGTTCTGGTCCAGTGGGAGACTTCGAACTGGATAATGGTTCTACGTGCCGCTAGAACTATGTCTATTTCTTTTTTTAGTGAGGCTAGTGTTAGATTTAGCTAATATGAGTGCCTTATTTAAGAGTATGGGGGAGATAGAGGCGTAGTAACTATCTATGTCAAACTGGATGAACTTCAGGGTCGAAACCGATATTGTTATTCTTTGGGAGGGTCATGTTGCCAATAAGAAACACACGCACCAGTTGCTTTCACTCCAATTTATTATAAATTAAATTTATAAATTTCCAGTTGGTTGGTTCCACAACCGGACGGTTGTTCATATATTGTCAAAGTTCTTTCGTCACACATTCTGGGACCTCTTCAGTGACTGGGGATTCTTTTCAGAACAGAATAAAGGAGAGGCACAAAACAAAGAAAAGAATCCCCAGTCACTGAAGAGGTCACAGAAAGTGTGACGAAAGAACTTTGACAATATATGAACAACCGTCCGGTTGTGGAACCAACCAACCAACCGGAAATTTATAAATTCTTAAATTTATAAATTTAATTTATAATAAATTGGAGTGAAAGCAACTGGTGCGTGTGTTTCTTATTGGCAACATGACCCTCCCAAAGTATAACAATATCGCTTTCAACACACGTTTTCAGATAAAGAATCTTGCGAAACAAATTCAGAAACGAAATATATGAATATATATATATGAATATCTATTTATATATATATGAATATATCATCATTATCATCACCGTTTTACGTCCATTCTTCCACGCTAGCATGGGTTGAACGGATTGTGCGGTTGTGGGCAGTGTCTGGTTGACTGACCTTGTCTTGCTCATACAGGAACTGATTCTGGCTTGATTTCTACAGCTGGATGCCCTTCCTGACACCAACCTGTGTTTACAGTTAGTGCTGGGTGCTTTTTTTCCATGGCGCCTACACGTCCACTTTACAGTGTGGGCTGGGTGCTTTTTTGCCATGGCACCTCCACGACCACTTTGCAGTGGAAGGGTGTGGGGCATATTGTCTATATGCTTCAGCTTTGGCTTGTATCCATGGGAGGTCGGGTACTCTGTGACGCCAGAGGTCACGGTCGTGTGTCATCGCCTTTGAGAGGTGTAATTGGGTAAGGTCGGCTTTTATCACCTCATCCCAGGTCTTCTTGGGTCTCCCCACTCTGCGGTTTCTATCGACTTCTAGTGCTCTGCACCTTTTTATGCAGCTGTCATCCTTCATACGCATCACATGTCCATATATCTATATATCATTATCATCATCATCATCATCGTTTAACGTCTATCTTCCACGCTAGCATGGGTTTAGACGGGAATTGTCCCACGTGAGGCAAAATTGGTTGTCTTGCTCGTATAGGACTGTCTGGCGGGTTTTCTATGGCTGGATGCCCTTCCTAATACCAACCACGTTTACAGTGCGGACTGGGAGGTTTTTACCGTGTTACCTACACGGCCACATTACAGCGTGGACTGTGTGTTTTTATTGTCGTGACACCTACACGACCTCATTTATTTAGAAATGGATGTTGTGGCACCAACATAACTTTACAGAGAAAGAGCTGGGGTAGGGTTAGTGTGATGGGAGTGTATTTTTGGTTAGGAGGTGCCTACTGACTGTAGGTTTCACTTTTTACTTAGGCAAGGCGGGTCTTCTGTATATGAATATATATATGGAGGCACATGGCTTAGTGGTTAGAGCATTGGGCTTGCAATCGAAAGGTTGTGAGTTCAATTCTCAGACCTGGTGATGTGTTGTTTCCTTGAGCAAGACACTTTATTTCACATTGCTCCAGTTTACTCAGCTGTAGTAATGAGATGATAGGGACTGGGGTCCATATAATTCCACTGCAAAGTGGTCGTGGAGGTGCCATGGCAAAAAAGCACCCAGCACTCACTGTAAATGAGGTTGGTGTTAGGAAGGGCATCCAGCTGTAGAAATCAAGCCAGAATCAGTTCCCGTCCCACCCTTGCAAGCAGGGAAAAAGCGGATGTAAAATGAAATGATGTGTATATATATGTGTGTGTATATATATATATATATATATATATATATATATATATATGTGTGTGTGTGTATATATATATGTGTGTATATATATTGTTATACTTGGGGAGGGTCATATTTGTGTAATATTGCCAGAATTAATAACAGAACACACTCACTGTTTGGTTGGTTTTCGCTTTTCGCTTCTGTGTCTTTTATATCGGTAATCTAACTTACTCGGTCCTCAATGTTGCCATTGACTGACCGACGGTCAAAAATAATACAGATACAATATAGACACAAACACATATATATAGTTTATCATAAATCTGTCGTTGCACATCTGCAACATCGTCAGTGGTGCTATTGTTTCCTCCCGTTGCATTGTATGTCTACGCCATTTTTATTAAGTCTGTCTATATATTTATTTATTTATTTGCTTGTTTGTTTATTTTATTTTGTCTTCTTTGCGCATGCGTTTAGTGTTTTGTTTGATGTGTGATGTGTGTTCGTGATTGGGTGACTAGTGTGTGTTTATGTGTTTGTTGTTATTGTGCTTGTGTATGTATTTATTTATTTATCTATTTATTTATTTATTTTATTTTATTTATTTATTTATTTATACTTCTCTTAGGTCAGTGTTGTTTGTTTGGGTGTTGTTGTTATTCCATTCATTCTTTCTGTTTAGTCTTGGTCTTCTAAGTTCTATTTCACTGGCCTCTCTGATTTGCCTATCTGCTGGGTCATTTCTATGTTTAGGTATTTTTCTAATTTCTATGTTGTCTATGTTACCGTCATGTTGTTGTCTGGCATGTTCGTATAGTACTGACCCGTTTTTTCGTCCTTTTAGTTCCCCCCAGTGTTGGTCTATCCTTTCACCTATGCTACGAGCTGTCTCACCTATGTATGTTGTTGTCATGTTTCTGCAAGTACCCTCTGTACATCTTATGCTATAGACTACGTTTCTAGTTTTACAGTTTATCCGGGGGTTCACCTTACATATGATACATTTCCTATTGGTACAGTGGGTTTTCTTAAAAGGGTAGGTTTTGCTGATCAGGGAGTTTATGGTGATTCCTGGCTTTTCTACCACCTTTATTTTTAAGTGGGTCTTTCTCAGGGCCTTTCTACACTGGTTAGCTAATTTCCCTCCAGGGGTAGCGTCCACAAACATGACACTCTGGTATCTCTGGTTGTCGTACCATGAGGTGGCTTTCCCTATCTTATGTCTAGCCCTATCTAAGCTATTCCATGATTTGCTCCCGTATAATAGGCAAATTCCTTTCATGTCCAGTTCTATGAGGGTCTTATACTTCTCCATGGCTCCTTCGTATACTCTGACTCTGTCTCTTTGGTTGTAGCCAGAGAACTGCATGCGGTTGATGAAGTGTTGGATGTGTCTTTCCATTTCTGTTGGGTCGCACATGCGAGACACATTCTTCATCACTCGTACCAAATCTGCGATCAGAATATTAAACTTAGCACTACTGGACATTGCTGAGTTTTTGAGTATCAGGTATTTGGAGGCCATGGGTTTAGCATAGTGTGAATGGAGAATTTGGGCTCTCTCGTCTATAGTGTTAATCCAGAGTTCTGTGTCTAATACAGGTAGTCTATTGTTAGGGTGTTTGGAAGGGAAGTCGATAGTTACAGTTATACTCTGGTGTATGGAATTAGCTATCTGCTGGATGCTTTCCATTGTGCTATGTTCTAAATCAAACTTGTTAGTGCTCTCTAGTGGGGATGTTCTTATAACTATATTGATATCGTCTACATGATGAGGTCTATGGAGCTCTCATTAAGGAGATCTTTAAGTCTCCTTTCCCACCATACCATGAAAAGGTTGGCAACATCACCAGCTATGCTGACGCCAATGGCTGCTCCCTCATTTTGGGTGTAGATCTTCTCGTTGAACTTAAATATGTGGCCCTTTAGGGTAGTTTTGATACTAGCCCCTATTGCATGTGCGACCATTGTTTTGGAGGGTCTGTATAGCTTTGGTCCACCTAATCCACCTTCCCATGGGAGTCTTTTTTGTCATTGAGGTTTCATATAAAAAACCTCGCAAAACTAATTCATCGCCGTTGTGTATATATATATATATATATGTGTATATATATATTGAGTTAGAAACTCAAAATAGTCTCTTCCAATAGAATAGCTCAAGGAAAGAGATTTTTCTGAGCCATATATTATAATTGAATATAAAAGAGAGATAAACACAGATATATACATATATGTGTTCAAATCGTAAGCGACCAGTTTCGCTAGGGTGAAAAAGATACTAACTATGGGCAATAGGGTTTGTCAAACTCAATTTAAGAATAAATCAAGAAAATAAATACAAACCGGAATTGTGGTAACTACCAAATCACCCAGACAGCGTTTGGCGATGCTGTTTCGTAATCCAATTGTGAAGAGAATTACAAATTTTTATTGCTCATCAGTGGGTGAAAAATTAGTAAACTCCTCACTTCTAAGTATATCAGAAAACTGAATTGTGTGCGTATGTACAATAACACACGTGGTACCACATGTGTTATTGTATTTTATTTTATTTTTTACTTTATTTCACACTTATTTTACATATTATTAAACTCTTGACTTCATCTTTTCCTGAACATTCTCTCTTATTTTACCACCTTGGGCCTTTATCACATACTTTCAACAACAAAATATTTTTTACAACTCTGTTCTATATAGTGCACTCATTTTTCCTTTGCTTTCATCACATTCTTTCAACAACAAAATATATTTATATATTTATATATATTTTTAATGCTCTGTTCTATACAGAGAACACTCATTTTTTCCTTTGCTTTCATCACATTCTTTCAACAACAAAATATATTTATATATTTATATATATTTTTAATGCTCTGT
This sequence comes from Eledone cirrhosa, assembly GCA_964016885.1. Classification (NCBI taxonomy): domain Eukaryota; kingdom Metazoa; phylum Mollusca; class Cephalopoda; order Octopoda; family Eledonidae; genus Eledone; species Eledone cirrhosa. The sequence goes on along the minus strand of OZ024758.1, from coordinate 32,424,451 downwards.
TCTATACAGAGAACACTCATTTTTTCCTTTGCTTTCTCTTCGAAACCATCTACCACATTTATTTTTATTTTTATATATATTTTGTCTATATATATGTATGAATATGTATATTTATGTACATATGTATGTGTATATATATATATATATATATATGTATATATGTGTGTGTATATATATGTGTGTTGTATGTATGTGTGTATATGTGTATTTGTGTATGTATGTATATGTGTATTTGTGTATGTATGTGTGTGTATATATATATATATATATATATGATTATTCATATAATGTGGTTGCGTGCTGTTGTATATATGTATTTATGAGTGTGGTTATCTGCATGTGTTCATTTGTAATTTTACATGCTCTTAGCTTCTTAACACTTCTACTGGTCATATGTATCCATTTGTAGTTTTGCGTATGTAACTGTATTCTTGTTTAACTCTATGTGTGTGATGTCTCCGTATCATTTCATATATATATGTATATGTGTGTATGTTTTCATGTATGTATGTTTTCGCAGACTAGTGTGCCTATTACAATTGTTTCTCCAGCGAACAACACGAGGTGCGATCTGTTTGTGGATCGAACCTGACTCTGGATTCGCAAGTTCCTCAGATACGTCTAGTGATTTCGAAGCAAATTCTCTTCGAATCTATATCATCTGCCTTCATCATGTTTGCGCGGCCCTTAGATTGGTTGATGATTCGTGACATCATCATAGTTCTTGACCAATATATATATATATATATGGGAGGAGGAGGTTATAGTTCACTTGAAGCATTGTGTAATGAGGTATAAACGTTAGAATATGTGTAATAAGGCCAAGACAATGCAGATATGGACATAGAAAAAAGAATGCAATAGTGAGAGATATTGATGAGAATTCGTCTTTCACCTTGAATTTATTTAAATGTCCTTAATTTTCGAGATAATATCTCTTCTTCGGAGGGAAGTAAAAGTCTCAGACCAGCGTCTTAAATTTCCAATGAAGCCATGCTGACCGGAAATAGTATAGAGTTCTAACTTTAATATCAAAGAATTAAAATTAGGTGGGTAAAGAGTAGTCTCCCTTTAAGAGGGGTTTGTTTATGTTTTTGTTGTGTTTTTTAAATTTTATATGCGTGCCTGTATATGTGTGTGGGAGAAAGCATGAAGGTGTAGGTATGTGGGTGTGTGTGTGTGAGTGTGGGAAGATAGGTCTAATCGTAAAAGTGGGGGGTAGGTGTTATCTGGTGTTAGAACTGGTTTTGTGTGTGTATGTGTGAGAGAATAAGTGGAGGTGTGCGCATGCATGTGTGTGGGGTGTGTAAAGTGGGGCTAGAGGCCCTATCAGGTTATAAATTGGGTGTTGAGCTCTAGTCTATTAATGATTGGTGGATGTGTTCTATCTATAATGAGTGCTTCCTTGATTCTAAGATTGCCGAGGTTTCTTTCTTTAGTTTCTATCCTAACTGTTATGTTTTTATCAGTGTTTTTGCATTTAACTAGGTGTTTCTTAAATGAGGAAGCGTTAGTATTGAGGTGTTCTTTTATTCTTATGTGGAGTGGTCTGGTGGTGCTACCTACGTAGAAGTTGTTGCATTTGTCACACTCTAGTCTGTAAACTACGTAAGCCTGGTGGCATAGGTCTGTGTCGTTGATGGGGCAGTTGGCTAGTCTGCAGCAGTTGTCATGTCTGGTGGAGTGTCTCTTAGCTAGCCGTCCACGCAAAGAAGGACCCGAATGGGCCAGTTGTACAAAGTTTGCACTGTCCTCACAAGCCATTCCTCAACACCTAGTTTCCTTAGCGACCACCAGATGACAGATCGGGGTACCCTATCAAAGGCCTTCTCTAGGTCAACAAAGGCTAAGTATAGTGGCTTATTCTTCTCTAAGAACCTCTCTTGTAATTGTCTCACCAAGAAGAGGGCATCTGTTGTACTCTTACTAGGCACAAAACCAAACTGCATCTCATCTAGTGCTAATATCCTTTCTGCCACTTTCATAACCTGATCCATCAGTTTTATACCCCTATAATTGCTCCTCCCCAGAGCATCCCCTTTACCTTTGTAGCAATTTATGAGAATACTGCTGCACCAGTCTTTGGGTATGACACCGCCATATATACGCTGATTGATGATGCGTGCAACCAGTTTAGTGCCTATGTCCCCTGATGCCTTCAGCATCTCAGCAACTATCCCCGATGGTCCAGCAGCCTTACCATTATTCATTTCCTTAATCGCCTCTTGGACCCTATATTTGTCAATCTTAATAGTTGGACCCTCTGTCAGATCTACTGAGGGTAATTTCTCTCTCTCCCATTCGTTCTCCACATTCATCAGTCTCTCATAATGACATTTCCAGGCCTCCTTTTTCTGATCATTCGTGACACTAAGTACACCGGCATCATTCTGGACACATTTATCTCCAACAACATACTGATTTGCATTGACACACTGCCTTGCAATGTGGAACACCGCAAGCCTCTGATCTTCCCGTCGCAGAACATTGGCAAACCTCCTACTCTCAGCCTCCCTGCATGCTAAGTACACCTGACATCTAGCTTCTCTCTTAGCGGCTGTATATCCTTCCCTACTCCCACGCCTTCCATGCTAGTCTTTTGTCTCTAATGGCCTTATCTACTGTGCTGTTCCACCACCAGGTCACTCTATGTCTGGTTGGAGCTCTGCTCCAGCCACAAGATTCATCAGTAGCCTGCAGTAAGTTGTCGCATAAGAAATTCCAGTTATTATCTATGTCATACGTCTCTAAATCGTCTTCTTTTTCATTATACACATCTTGAAGGGCTTTCCTAAATTTCTATTTTAGTGAAAGGTCTTTTAGCTTCCAGAACTTTCTTCTCCACACCTTCCTGTATGTCTCATTCCATCTCTTGCTTACTGAGATATCACTAACGACTAACCTATGCTGTGGGGTACATTCTTCGCCAGGGTATGCCTTGGTATTAGACACTATCTGCCTGTCCCGCTGCCTAACTTGTAAGAAGTCAATCTGGCTTATGTGCTTGCCAGATTTGTAGGTTATTAGGTGGTTGGCAGGTTTCTGGAATTTAGTGTTGCAAATAGTCAGTGTACTTGCATCACAAAATTCAAGAAGTCTCACTCCTTCTTCATTTCTTGAGCCGTAACCGTGCCCACCATGTACCCCAGTGTAACCATCCTGGAGCTGTTCAACATGACCATTGAAGTCCCCCGCTAGCATAATGCTGCCCGTTTGCCAGAGGACTGTGAGCGCCTGAGCACATTCAATATGCCAGTCGCCCATTTTCCTCAGTCTTTGCTTGACCCAGGACTGCAGCTTGGTCAGCGAGACGAGTCGTGGGAAGGCTCGCCTCACGAACGGAGCCCATACCGGTTGTCTGGTGAGGAATACGTTGAGGTGCCGCAGCCTGAGTGCGTGTTTGCGCATCGTCGGCCACGGCATCCCCAGCCCTCCGTTTGATGGGTGTTGGCAGCAGATGGATCTTCTCACCAAAGGAGGCCGTTTCTTCCAAAGGAATTGGAAGAGCGCGCGCTCCATTTTGATGAGCGTTTTGGCTGGACAAGGCACAATGGTCAATCGGTAGTAGATGACGGATGCTATAAAAGTGTTCGCCACCTCTGCTCGACCTTTCAGGTTATAGTTTGCACTCGGCCCACTTCTGGGTGAGCGCAAACACCTTGTCCGTCACCTCGTTCCAGTTCTTCTCCACCTGGAGGTCAGGACCAAACCAGACCCCGAGAGGCTTTACCGGTCCTTCCATCCAGCGTCCGACGACGTCACGGAAGGCATCGGTTTGCCTCTCCACGTCCCAAGTTGCAAACTGACGGATTTGTCCTGGTTCAGCTTTGCTCGTGTGAAACTTTCGTATTCCTCCAGTAAGGTGCCGATCTCCCCGATTTGCGAGGTGCTTGACACCATTACTGTCACATCGTCGGCGTAGGCCAACGCCACTTTTAGCAGTCCCGGTTCCAAAGGGATGCCCTGCAATAGCTCCAACTTCCGCAGTAGTGGCTCAAGAGTCGGTACGTACAGAAGGGAGGAGAGAGAGCATCCCTGTCGGATGGATCGCGTGATATGGAACGGCTCCGAGAGGTAGCCGTTCACCTTGACCCTTGAGCAGATGTTGCTGTTGTGCATTGCAGCAATCCAGCCCCTGAACACGGGACCGAAGCCTGCCGCCTCGAGCACCGCATCCAGGTAACGATGGTCAACCCTATCAAAAGCCTTAGACTGATCCAAGTTGATCAGGGCCCCACCGAAGCCGGGTTTACACCCTACCCTCTCTATGATGTATCGCATGAGGTGGAGGTTGTCGTGTATGGGCCGGAAGTTGCCTATGTCATCCCCCTTGTTCTCATCCTTTCTGACTAACATGATTACGCCCTTGGTCACAAAATTGGGAATTCTCCCGTTCTGCTGCCAGTTGCAGGAGACCGGAGAATAAGTCCGGCATTGCTACGTAAATTTTGTAGGGTAGACCGTTGAGACCTGGAGATTTGTGTTTGCCACATTAGCTCAGCGCGTCCCCTATCTCAGCGGCCGAAATTGGCCTTTCGCAGAACTTCGCCTCACTGTCCAAGAGTCGCGGTAGGCCGTCGAGGTATGAACCAAAATCTATAGCCCCTCCCGCCCTGCCTGAACAGTTGAGCAAAGTGCCGCTGAAAGGCCGCGCACATTTGCTTCGGCTCACATATAACGCGTCCGTCTTGGTCCTTCAAAGACCAAATCATGGACTTGTCTAATCTAACTGCCCTCTTGAGAGAGTACCACCATCTGTTGTTGACAATGGCCCCCGTCAAGTGGTGCTTAACTAAAGTGCTAATCCATCTACTGTAGGCTTTGCATGTCGGTAACGAAAAGTTCAGCTTCCAGTAGCCGGGTCCCTCTCAATGGGTTTTGTCAAGGTTGACTAAGCAGGTCACTAATTTGTGATCTGAATAGGTAACCATGAACATTTGTGGACAGCTTAACATGTTCCTATCCTTCTTTCTAACTAGAACACTATCTAGGTACAATCTAGATGTTCCGCTGCGATTAGTCCATGTCCACAGTGGCACAGTCGGAAAATCTAGTCGATATCTATCAGCCAGGTCAAATCGGCCGATTAACTGTTTGAGGCTGTTACACCCCCCTCTATCGGGACATAGTCCCAACGTGCATCTAGGATTCCATTCCAGTCCCCCACTAACAGCAGGGAGCAGGACGTTCCCAGAAAAGTCTCTAGACGTTTGAAGAAGTCTGGCCACGGTGTCCCGGATGGGGCATATGCGGCCACCAGCCTGAAGGCTCCACCTTCACTACCGTCAACGTCTAGGACCACCAGTCGACTCTCCGGGTCCAGATGTACCGTCTGTGTTACGAGGTCCAGGTGTTTTTGCAGCAAAACGGCAACCCCACCCCCACCTCCCGGCTGACAGAGAGATGTGTAGATCTCAAAGTCGTCGAAGATGGGGGCCAGTTGTCGCTTGCTGTGGATCCTGGACTCGCAAATGGCTACTACATCCATGCTGTGCGACCTGAGGTTGTTTAAGAGTTTGCCCTGTTTCCAGGGCATCCCCAGGCCGCGTACATTCACACATCCAATTCTTATATTGGCCATGTTGGTGCTGAAAAGTTAACAGAAGAGGAAAAGAAATCACTCACCTCTTCATCTCCTGGGGACCAGGCTGCACAATTTCCATGGGGGTGTTGGAGGGGTTGTTTGGTGGGGTGGTGGTCTCTGGAGGGGTGGGGAAACATTTTAACAGGACTCAATTGTAGGGTTTGACGCAGGGGTTACCTACGTCGTTAGATAATTTTTCTTTTAACTGTTTGTGTGTCCATGGAGGTCCTAATCATTTTAAGATTAGGATTCTCCGAAGAGTGTGTAAAAGTTTTCCCTTCGGTCTACACCGAAGGGTTTTTATATATGGTGTCTGTTAAAGTTTTATTGTTAGTATTTATGTAGGTGTAACATTTTTGTTGTGTTGGGTTGCTTTTTGTCTGTGGTTCTTGTGTGTGTTTACGTTTTGTAGTAGGTGTTTTGTTTTTAGGAGGCGGTGTTTTTGTTTGTGCTGTTTGCGTCACTTGTGTTGGTGTTTGTGTGTTTGTTGCATTTTTGTTTGTGTTATGTCTTTTCTTTTTTCTTTTCACTGGTCGGAAAGGCTCTCCCTCATCGTCACTGGGTGACGATGATGAGGCCTCATCCGTGTTGGTGGGGAGGGGTACGTTTTGGGGAGCTGTTATGTGTGTGGGTGTTTCTGGAGTTGTTTTAGGTGGAGAAGGGTTGGGTGGGACTGTGTTTGTCGTTTGTTTTGTTGTCACTATTTTTTTTTATGTTGTTGTGGTGGTGGTGGTGGTGATTGTTGTGCTGGTGTTGCAGGTGTTGGCAGTAGTGCCTCTTTTTGGCTAGTTAGCCGAGGACAGGAAGCTCTCAGGTGACCCCTGCTTGAGCAGTGGTAACATGAGGGCCGCCTAGCCTCGACCGAAATGTTTATATATATAAGCCCATCCAGCAACACACGTTCCGGGATCCTAGCTATTCGTTCTGGTATCATTTGGACCAGAACTTCCAGGCTAGTTCCGCTGAACAGGTCTCCGGGGGATACCTATCGATATTATATAGTCTGTTTCGTGGTTTAAAAATCCACATAGTACCCACCAAATATCAATATTTGGTGTGATTCTTTGGATTTTTATTTTCTGTGTCCTTTTCCCCATGTAAGTGGAGAAAAAGGTGACACAATTAGCGACACAGAATATTTATATGCCGTCAATTGGTCTTTCATTAGAATGGATAAACTCCCGTAGAGTCTACCCTTCTGAATAAAATCAATGTCTTTTAAGGCATTTTTCAAAGCCAACTCAATTTCGCCTTGTGAAAGTTGAGTCGGTTTTCATGTTTTGTTTGAGATTGTCCTGAAAATCACAGTTTTCAAGGCAGCTTCTCTTCGCAAATCTGGGGGAGAGTTTATGGAGAATGATCCATTCTCCCCAAAAGTTACATATTGTCTGGCGTTATTCAAAAGCTCATTTGCATTTGAAATATCTACCGGAGTGTAGCTTACCGTTTTCTTTACGGTTTGCGCAAATGATATTTTGTCGTTTACTTCCTTGTTGCAGTTATTGGTCTTGTTGTTGTTGATGTTGTTTTCGTTTTTTCCGTTGTTGGTGTTGTTGTTGGTTGTGGTTTTGTTGTCGTTGTTGTTCTTCTTGTTCTCGTTGTCACTGTTGTTGTTGATGGCGTTGTTTTGGTTTGTGCCATTCACAGCGTGTTGCTGGTGTTGTTGTAAGGGTGTGTTTTAAACATATCGAAGTGTTTCAATGAGGCGGTGCGAGCTGCTTCTTGACTTGACAGTTTTACCGTCCCTCCACCACCTCTGTCTAATTGTTGGCTGACAGTTTTGATGTTTTTGTTGTTTTTGTTGCTGTTGTTGTTGTTGGTGATAGCAGCAGACCGACAGCCTTCACCTGATACTAGTGCTGTGGAAGGTGAGATTAACAGCCCATCTCCATAATTCTCTGATGTGTTTTTTGTGAAGATGAGGTCAAAGAATTTGGCCATTTTGGCTATATTCAAAATTCCGGTAGAAATTTTGTGGAATTTCTCCGTTTTTCGCCCTGATGGGCTTATTATTTGGGGTTGCTACCACCTACAAAGTGTAGGGTGGCAGCTTATCTACAAAATGGTGTAAGAATGTAGATTCAGTTCATGCAATTTCCAATGAAATTAAAACATTTACTCACCAGCACGTTTTCCACGTGTTAGACAGAATCCGATTAGATAGATAGGTGTGTAGGTGGATAAATTTGTAAATAGATTAGGTACAATGTTGATCCATAGAGTTTTATTTAGATATTCATATTTGTTATGTAAATATGACAATTTTAAATAAAATTATACAACATATAACAATCTGTAATTTAAAAAAAAACCCTGACATTTTTCTTTGTGAAAGAAGAAAACAGAAGCAGTACTGCATACTTCCTGTAAATTACATGATCAATACATTCATCATCAAACTCTTTTTTACTAGAAGCTAGTGATCAAAATCCATGGAATATACAGCTGATTTAATGTCAGTTTGAATTTGAAACAATTCAACCAAATTCTTTAAACCTGAAGAAAAATATTTTCATATATTTTTTTTCTTCTCATCGTTTTTTTTTTTTTTAGATTTCATTTTTATAACCAAAAGGAAGAAAGAAATTTCAAGAAATCATTTCTCTCTCTTCCCCCATGTGTGTTTCTAAGTGAACATGTTATTCATGCTTTGTACATTATTGTTATTCCATAGCCATGTCCAACAGAGAAGTGAGCTTTCCACACCAATCCTAGGTGGAAACAGGTATAGGCTTGGTGCATGCATTTCTTCTTTAATCAAATCTTTCTTTTAAATATCATTGTTGTTGTTGCTGCTGGTATTGTTGCTGTGGTTGTTGTTATTATTGTTGTTGCTATCACTTGTGGGGGAAAAAAATTAATTTGCTGCTGCTAATTCTAGTTTCCAATCTGTTCTCACACTTTTCTTTTCATCTAAAAAGAAGGCACATTTGGAAAGCAATCGTCAACCATTTGTACCATTTCCTTCCCAACCACCAACAAATTGATTTGAGAAGCCATTAGATGTGAAAAAATAATAAATTAAATAAATAAACTGAGAAATGAAATACAGATTGGATTTTAAAGTCATGTTTATATTTCTTTCATAATGATTTTATTTTAATTTTAATCTTCATTGTTTTATTTTATATATATTATATTTTTATTTTTAAAAGAAATCAAAACCAAAATCACAAACTTTGATTAAAAATCTTTATCCACTATTTTTATTTAATTTCTTTCTAATGTTTTTTGTTTTTTATTATATTTTCTTCTAGAATCTTTTTTAATCTCATCTTCCACACTTGCATAAAACATTTCGTTTTCATTTCTATTTTTTTACCTTTTTTTTTGTCTTTGCATTATTATTATTTTGTTTTGTTTTTCTTTTTCTTTCCTCTCTGTTTTAAAACTGTTGACAGAAAGGATTTCAACTTGCTCTCCTGCAGTATTGCAAACATCACATGAAAACAAAAACAACAAAACAAAGAAAATACCATAAATTTATATAAAAAAAAGTAGACAAGGATAAATAAGATGTCTAACTTTTTATATCAACATCACTGTGGCTTGATAAATAACATGTTGACTTTTGACACTGTTGACCTTCTCTTGTTATCTGAACAATAACTTCTTGACCTTTGGCAAGACTAACCCTCTAAGAAAGTCTCACAAATATCAAGTTGATTCTTTCTTTATAAGGAATAAGTAATTTATGAAATGCCATAGTAACTTTTGACATTAGTTACTGTTGATAATAAACTGCTCTATTCATCCATTTTAACAACTTCTCTCTGTCTTTTCAATATCTTATCAACAGCAGTATTATGTTAATCATTTCTTTTATGTCTATTTTGACATGAATGGAATAATTTTGTGTGAATATCAGCAATGTTTACACTATACTTTGCTGTTGAGGCCTGTAGTAATGTTTACACTATACTTTGCTGATAAGGCCTGTAGCAATGTTTACACTATACTTTGCTGATAAGGCCTGTAGCAATGTTTACACTATACTTTGCTGTTGAGGCCTGTAGCAATGTTTACACTATACTTTGCTGATAAGGCCTGTAGCAATGTTTACACTATACTTTGCTGTTGAGGCCTGTAGCAATGTTTACACTATCCTTTGCTGTTGAGGCCTGTAGCAATGTTTACACTATACTTTGCTGTTTAGGCCTGTAGCAATGTTTACACTATACTTTGCTGATCAGGCCTGTAGCAATGTTTACACTATGCTTTGCTGTTGAGGCCTGCAACAATGTTTACACTATACTTTGCTGTTGAGGCCTGTAGCAATCTTTACACTATACTTTGCTGTTGAGGCCTGTAGCAATGTTTACACTATACTTTGCTGATCAGGCCTGTAGCAATGTTTACACTATGCTTTGCTGTTGAGGCCTGCAGCAATGTTTACACTATACTTTGCTGATAAGGCATGTAGCAATGTTTACACTATACTTTGCTGTTGAGTCCTGTAGCAATGTTTACACTATACTTTGCTGTTGAGGCCTGTAGCAATGTTTACACTATACTTTGCTGTTGAGGCCTGTAGCAATGTTTACACTATACTTTGCTGTTGAGCCGTGTAGCAATGTTTACACTATACTTTGCTGATAAGGCCTGTAGCAATGTTTACACTATACTTTGCTGTTGACGCCTGTAGCAATGTTTACACTATACTTTGCTGATAAGGCCTGTAGCAATGTTTACACTATACTTTGCTGTTGAGGCCTGTAGCAATGTTTACACTATACTTTGCTGTTGATGCCTGTAGCAATGTTTACACTATACTTTGCTGTTTAGGCCTGTAGCAATGTTTACACTATACTTTGCTGATAAGGCCTGTAGCAATGTTTACACTATACTTTGGTGTTGAGGCCTGTAGCAATGTTTACACTATACTTTTCTGTTGAGGCCTGTAGCAATGTTTACACTATACTTTACTGTTGAGGCCTGCAGCAATGTTTACATTATACTTTGCTGTTGAGGCCTGCAGCAATGTTTACACTATACTTTGCTGTTGAGGCCTGTAGCAATCTTTACACTATACTTTGCTGTTGAGGCCTGTAGCAATGTTTACACTATACTTTGCTGATCAGGCCTGTAGCAATGTTTACACTATGCTTTGCTGTTGAGGCCTGCAGCAATGTTTACACTATACTTTGCTGATAAGGCATGTAGCAATGTTTACACTATACTTTGCTGTTGAGTCCTGTAGCAATGTTTACACTATACTTTGCTGTTGAGGCCTGTAGCAATGTTTACACTATACTTTGCTGTTGAGGCCTGTAGCAATGTTTACACTATACTTTGCTGTTGAGTCCTGTAGCAATGTTTACACTATACTTTGCTGTTGAGGCGTGTAGCAATGTTTACACTATACTTTGCTGTTTAGGCCTGTAGCAATTTTTACACTATACTTTGCTGTTGAGGCGTGTAGCAATGTTTACACTATACTTTGCTGATAAGGCCTGTAGCAATGTTTACACTATACTTTGCTGTTGACGCCTGTAGCAATGTTTACACTATACTTTGCTGATAAGGCCTGTAGCAATGTTTACACTATACTTTGCTGTTGAGGCCTGTAGCAATGTTTACACTATACTTTGCTGTTGAGGCCTGTAGCAATGTTTACACTATACTTTGCTGTTTAGGCCTGTAGCAATGTTTACACTATACTTTGCTGATAAGGCCTGTAGCAATGTTTACACTATACTTTGGTGTTGAGGCCTGTAGCAATGTTTACACTATACTTTTCTGTTGAGGCCTGTAGCAATGTTTACACTATACTTTACTGTTGAGGCCTGCAGCAATGTTTACATTATACTTTGCTGTTGAGGCCTGCAGCAATGTTTACACTATACTTTGCTGTTGAGGCCTGTAGCAATGTTTACACTATACTTTGCTGTTGAGGCCTGTAGCAATGTTTACACTATACTTTGCTGATAAGGCCTGTAGCAATGTTTACACTATACTTTTCTGTTGAGGCCTGCAGCAATGTTTACACTATACTTTTCTGTTGAGGCCTGCAGCAATGTTTACACTATACTTTGCTGTTGAGACATGTAGCAATGTTTACGCTATACTTTGCTGTTGAGGCCTGTAGCAATGTTTACACTATACTTTTCTGTTGAGGCCTGCAGCAATGTTTACACTATACTTTGCTGTTGAGACATGTAGCAATGTTTACACTATACTTTGCTGTTGAGGCCTGTAGCAATGTTTACACTATACTTTGCTGTTGAGGCCTGTAGCAATGTTTACACTATACTTTACTGTTGAGGCCTGCAGCAATGTTTACATTATACTTTGCTGTTGAGGCCTGCAGCAATGTTTACACTATACTTTGCTGTTGAGACATGTAGCAATGTTTACACTATACTTTGCTGTTGAGGCCTGTAGCAATGTTTACACTATACTTTGCTGATAAGGCCTGTAGCAATGTTTACACTATACTTTTCTGTTGAGGCCTGCAGCAATGTTTACACTATACTTTGCTGTTGAGACATGTAGCAATGTTTACACTATACTTTGCTGTTGAGGCCTGTAGCAATGTTTACACTATACTTTGCTGTTGAGGCCTGCAGCAATGTTTACATTATACTTTGCTGTTGAAGCCTGTAGTAATGTTTACACTATACTTTGCTGTTGAGGCCTGTAGCAATGTTTACATTATACTTTGCTTATAAGGCCTGTAGCAATGTTTACACTATACTTTGCTGTTGAGGCCTGTAGCAATGTTTACACTATACTTTGCTGTTGAGGCCTGCAGCAATGTTTACACTATACTTTGCTGTTGAGACCTGCAGCAATGTTTACATTATACTTTGGTGTTGAGGCCTGTAGCAATGTTTACATTATACTTTGCTGCTGAGGCCTGCAGCAATGTTTACACTATACTTTGCTGTTGAGGCCTGTAGCAATGTTTACACTATACTTTGCTGTTGAGGCCAGCAGCAATGTTTACATTATACTTTGGTGTTGAGGCCTGTAGCAATGTTTACATTATACTTTGCTGATAAAGCCTGTAGCAATGTTTACACTATACTTTGCTCTTGATGCCTGCAGCAATGTTTACACTATACTTTGCTCTTGATGCCTGCAGCAATGTTTACATTATACTTTGCTCTTGATGCCTGCAGCAATGTTTACACTATACTTTGCTGTTGAGGCCTGTAGCAATGTTTACACTATACTTTGCTGTTGAGGTCTGTAGCATGTTTACACTATACTTTGTTGTTGAGGCCTGTAGCAATGTTTACACTATACTTTGCTGTTGAGGCCTGTAGCAATGTTTACACTATACTTTGCTGTTGAAGCCTGTAGTAATGTTTACACTATACTTTGCTGTTGAGGCCTGTAGCAATGTTTACACTATACTTTGCTGATAAGGCCTGTAGCAATGTTTACACTATACTTTGCTGTTGATGCCTGCAGCAATGTTTACACTATACTTTGCTGTTGATGCCTGCAGCAATGTTTACACTATACTTTGCTGTTGAGGCCTGTAGCAATGTTTACACCAGGCACACCTGCGGCCCACACAAAGGTTTTTACAGCATGAGCATGTTTTATATTCGTAATATAAAAATTAAAAAAATTAGTTGTATGTGTGGCCTTCAGGCAACACATATGTGTCCCATGTGGCCCTGGGAGGAGCTTCAATTTAACATGCCTGATTTACACTATACTTTGCTGTTGAGGCCTGTAGTATATAACTCCAGGGTCCTTTCATGTCTTAACTTTGGACACCTTTACTATCTCAGCTGCGACTTTTCACACCTGCTTGTATCACAAATGCAAAAGGGAGGACTTATTTCCAAGCCAAGCGTTGTAAGCCTCGTTCTTTTCTAAGAGGTCTTTGACCTCTTTGTTGAATCAAGGAGTCTTCTTACCACTCGGTGCCACACCAAGCTACTGTAATCCACAGATTTTAACAGCTGAAGCATAAACTGCCTAGTTGAACATTCTCCACGCCATTGCAGCATCCTCAGTTTGCTAAGGGAGTTCTCTGAATTTGGATGCAATAGCATCTGCATACCTATCAATAATATCTAGCCAGTAGCATCTGGCCAGTTCAACTAGCTCCTTCTCCTTACCTTTAAGGGTTGTAACATTCCAGTGACCAATTGTTAAGGTTTGCTCCTTTCTGGACCCTCTTTATTACTTTGTTTGTTTTTGTTGATTAGCTCCAGTTCAGATCTGATCCAGCTGTGACCATCATGTCCTGTTTCCATGTATAGTGTAGTATCTGGGACTATATTATCCAATGTGTCCTTCCCTTTTAAAGACAGTTCTTTATTTTATCAGTTTGTGATTACGAAATTATGTATATCAAAATACTTCATCCCATGCATGGAAGTTTGCCAGCCTAAATTCACATCCTTCATTGTACTGGTATTTTACCCTTAACTCATCTTAAACTATCTAGTCTCTGATAAATAAGTACTCCTTTCAATATGACAGCCCTCATGAAAAACATATCCCCTCCTCTGCTTCTATGAAGTTGTATGCAAGCAAAGGGCACATCTTCTAAATGTTTCTACCAAAACCCCTACATTTGTTGTCTACTTTATATTCTTCTTCACAATACACAAACACATCTGATGCCTTTTAAGTTAGCCATTCTACCCGATTACGCCTCAAAACCCATCCACCCCACTCCCACCTTGCTTATTAAATTTTGCTAATCTCTAGCGAAATTTTATTTTAAGTGGTAGCATTCCTGCAACAATTGATTTTCTTTATACATTAACAAAACATTATATATGACAAAAAAAAGTACATTACTAGAAATCCCATATCTTGTAAAATAAATAGGATGGGTTGGGGTCTCGATATGTAAACTAGACAACTAATTCTGTTTAAATCAATGGAGACAATCTAGAAAAATTACTAATTTTCCACCCCACTCCACTATTATTTGGGACCCGAGAGTATCAAAAGGATTTTTGCTAGAGTATTAAGAGGCTTTCAAACATGACTATTTGCAAGATACTATTCGTGAATGTGTAAATGCTAATTTAGTACAATACATAAACTGTATGCTGTTATTTGTTCATTATTGTAGGGGCGGTGGATTGGCAGTATCGGTAGAGCATCAGTCACCATGCTTTGTAGCATAGTGTTACGGCCCTTGCCATTCTGAGTTCAAATCCAGCCGAGTTTAACTTTGCCTTTCATCCTTATGGGGTCGATAAAATAAAGTACCAGTAATGTGCTGGGTAATTGCTGGCCTTGTGCCAAAAGTAGAAACAATTATTATAGTTGTTTAGTCCCAAATCTGCCGTTATTGAGATAAGCTATAATCAAAAGTATTTCAGCCATGATTATTCTGTGGTTGCACCACCCAATTATGACAAATCCTTTTTTCTGCTACTCTTCAACATTGACAGCTGTCAACAATAATCTGTAATCAAACAATACTAATTTTATATATAATTTCACTCTACATATATATATATATATATGACACCCAGCTTCCTGAAGATTTCATCTGAATGAAACAGTACTAGTCCTGTAGAAGTTCCTTCTATAAAATAAAAAAATTTTACTCTGCCATGTATTGAGTACCTTACTTACTGTGGTTATCCCCGACTCAACCCGGGACCTACGTATATATATATATATATATATGTAAGTATGTATGTATACCTGTATGTGCACCTGTATGTATATATATATATATATATATATATATATATATGCATGCTACTGTACGTCTGTATACATATATGTATGTACGTATACATACATACTTACATTTAAGTAAGTGCCGTACTAAGAGTGAGAAATGAAATTTCGTTTTCATTTTATTTCAACTTATCGTTTTCGGTATGCCTGACCAATTTAACTCACTTGATATGCAAATTAGGCTGCTCAGCCGTTAATTTTCATAAAGAAAGTATATACTTTCGAACGTTCAACTATCTGGCAGAAGGGTATGCGGTGCTGATGATAGCTAACAAGCTTGAAACTAGTACATTGTTCCTGTGTCAGTGTTGAACAAAAAGGTGACGTGGTTGCCTTAACACCGTACGGCATAAATTCAGGCTGTTCAGTTTGTTTACAAACGAACAAAGCGGCTTTATAATAAGCGTCCGCTACACTGATACGTGCATATATGTATGTGTACCTGTATGTATATATATATATATATATGCATGCTACTGTACGTCTGTATACATATATGTATGTACGTATACATACATACTTACATTTAAGTAAGTGCCGTACTAAGAGTGAGAAATGAAATTTCGTTTTCATTTTATTTCAACTTATAAATATATATATATATATATATATATATATATATATATATATATATATATATATATAATATAAGATCAAAAGATGGTTAAAGGAGTTCCATGTATTTTATTATGCGCATTTCAAAAACAAACATCATCATGCAATAATATTTGTGTTTTCATCAGATAAAACAGGAGAACATGATATGAAGGCTAAAAAACACTTGTGGATAGTGCAGTTTTAAATCAACATATGAAAAGTGGTTTTAGATTGATGTGTGATATTGGGAAAAATATTTTATTTAGAGAGGGGGGGGGTGAAAAAGGGGAGGAGATGAGAGTGAAGGTGGAGAGGGAGAGATGGGTGATAGAGAGAAAGAGATAGTTTTTATAACTGAGAGAAGATATATTGTTTTACATAGAGAGGTTGAAAACCGTTGGAAGATAATGTATAAATTAAAAGAATTTGAAAATTAACGAAGGGAAAAATATGTACGAGGAAAAAATATTTTATTTAGGGAGGGGGGGTGGAAAGGATGAAAAAAGGGGAGGAGATGTGAGTGAAGGTGGAGAGGGAGAGATGGGTGATAGAGAGAAAGAGATAGTTTTTATAACTGAGAAAAGATATATTGTTTTACATAAGAGGTTGAGAACCGTTGGAAGATAATGTATTAATTAAAAGAATTTGAAAGTTAGCGAAGGGAAAAATATGAGGAAAGAGAGGGAGTTTATGTATGAAGATAGAGAGAAAAAATAATATTTGCGGATGAATATTCTAACGTCAAAAAGGTGTATGTTGATAAGTATTGTGGCAATTTCAAAATTAACGAAGAGAAAAAATTATTAAGGTTTGTGTGTAGAAGGATTTGAGAAAAATAATGTGAAGTTAAAGTTTGTATATTGAAGGAATTGATAATATGTGCGAAGAAAGAGTTAATATGTATTAAAAAATTATTAAGGTTTGCGTATTAGATGATTTGAGAAAAATAATGTGAAGTTAAGGTTTGTATATTGAAGGAGTTGATAATATGTGTGAAGAAAGAGTTAATATGTATTAAGAATGAGTTCGTTGATGGGGAGAAAAAAATAATAAATTAAGGATGAAATTGAGATTAAAAAGTTTTATGATAGAGAGAAAAAATAATAATAATTGCGGATGAATATTCTAACGTCAAAAAAACAAATGTATATGTTATGAAGGATTTTACAAGGTGAAGATATAATGAGGGTAATGAGTAAACAAGTATTATAGAGTGTATAATGCCCTTTGAAGTAAGGTAGGAAGATGGGTATATTTTAAAGAGGTGTATGTATATGTGCCTTTGAGAAAAGATTCTAAATTGATAAAGAATTGAATATTAGCCGATATCTGCATTGCTTTATTGTACTACAATAAAACTCACCTCCTACATTATATATATATATATATATATATATATATATATATATATATATATATATATATATATATATATATATATATATATATATATATATATATATATATATATATATATATATATATATATATATATATATATATATATATATATATATATATATATATATGGCTTAGTGGTTAGAGCATTGGTCTTGCAATCGAAAGGTTGTGAGTTCAATTCTCAGACCGGGTGATGTGTTTTTCCCTTGAGCAAGACACTTTATTTCACATTGCTCCAGTTTACTCAGCTGTAGAAATGAGATGATAGGGACTGGGGTCCCTATCATTCCACTGCAAAGTGGTCGTGGAGGTGCCACGGAAAAACAAAGCACCCAGCACTCACTGTAAATGAGGTTGGTGTTAGGAAGGGCATCCAGCTGTAGAAAGCAAGCCAGAATCAGTTCCCGTCTCACCCTTGCAAGCAGGGAAAAAGCGGACATAAAATGAAATGATGATGATATATATATATACAGCAGATGTTATCTGAGCTACACAAATTCAGAATGGTCCCCTCTCCTTTATTGTTTCCAATATTTATGTTATCAATATTTTCTTTTGTTAAAGAGTTTTTCTCAGTCCCCAACACCATTTAGATTGAAATATCAAGATCTGTTTCAGAATTCCTAATTCGGTTATCTCCTTTAAAAACCAAGATAGTGTATTGATATGTAACTATAATTACTAAAGCTTTATTCTTTTAATTGAACATTAAAACTTACTAATCGTCTTCTTTGACAATTCAACACCATTCAGATCGGTCTTTAGCAACTATCTGTGCCTTGCTCTTGCCTACAATTGTTCTACACCAGATGCTCTATAGTCATCTGGGTGCTGGTTCACCAGACCAGGGCTTATTCCGGTTTCCATGGCGCAAAGCAACTGAGAGTACAAGACTTTCCCCCTGGACAGGATACCAGTCAATCACAGGATTAACCACCCCCCCCTCCCCCAAGTTATTGCTGGTACTCATTTTCAGCTGAGCAACATGAATTGAAGTGTTTTATGCTCAAGAACACAACTCGCAACCCAGCCCAGGATTCAAACGGAAAACATTATAATCGTAAGTCCAACACTCTTACAGCTTAATTCTACCTTTGATATCGTGACCATATCCATTTATCTTCCATTCTCAGAGCCACCAACACTTTATATCTCAAGGACTATTGTAACCAGTTTATTGTTTTGACTCCTCTTTTGTCACATTGTTGAGCTACAAGATACAACAGTATGTAAATCATTGTATCGGTAGAGTGTCGGACAACATGCTTTACTGCATAGAGTTACGGCCTGTTACGTTGTGAGTTCAAATCCTGCCGAGGTTAACTTTGCCTTTTATCCTTATGGGGTCAATAAATAAAGCACTAGTAATCCACTGTGGTTGATTTAATCGACTTTCCCACTCCCAAAATTGCTGGCCTTGTGCCTAAATCAGAAACCCTTATTTCTCTATCCCTTTATAATTCACCAGTATTCTGAGCCATACATAGAACAGAGTTCACATTGCTCTTATAAAATCATAGTCAAAAGTCTGTATCAACCAAAGTCTGGCAAATACTCCTCAATCTTTGATAAACTCCAGTAGAGCATCTGACAAAGTCTGGCAAATACCCCCTCAATCTTTGATAAACTCCAGTAGAGCATCTGACAAAGTCTGGCAAATACCCCTCAATCTTTGATAAACTCCAGTAGAGCATCTGACAAAGTCTGGCAAATACCCCTCAATCTTTGATAAACTCCAGTAGAGCATCTGACAAAGTCTGGCAAATACTCCTCAATCTTTGATAAACTCCAGTAGAGCATCTGACAAAGTCTGGCAAATACTCCTCAATCTTTGATAAACTCCAGTAGAACATCTGACAAAATGCTTTGCAGTATTTAGTTATGGCCCTTTACGTTCTGAGTTCAAATCCCACCGAGGTTAGCCTTTGCCTTTCATACTTACAGGGTTGATATAATAAAGTACCAGTAATGCACTGTGATCAACTTAGTCAACTTTCCCCTTCCCTCAAATTACTGGCCTTGTGCCTAATGTAGAAACAATTACTTTTTATTTTGCTCTGTTGACTTTGCTGACAAAGTTAACTTATTACCTTAAGTTCTTAACATCCATATTAGCCCACCTACAGCAAAACATTCATGCTTATGACAGAATATAATTTCTCAGAAATATCTTTAAATATCATCATCATCATCATCATCATCATCATCATCATCATCATCATCACCATCACCATCATCACCACCACCAACACCACCATCATCATTACCACCACCACTACTACCTTCATCATTACCACCACCACTACTACCTTCATCATTACCACCACCATCATCATCATTACCATTACTATCATCTATCATCATCATTTAACATCCATTCTCCTTGTTATCATATTATTGGAAAATAATTTAAATTGAATAAATTTCTACAATCTATCATTTTAAAGGATGTTTTAAATTATTTACTGTCTTTTGATCCTTCCTCACCTAAGTCTTTCTAAAAGTACATTGACCTGATGCTCAGACATTATCATCTGTCATTCTTTGTTAGTTTTCTCCATTTTATTAGATTAGTGGTTAAATCATTGGGATTGCAATTGTGAGGTGGTGAGTTCGATTCTCGGACCGGGTGATGTGTTGTGTCCTTGAGCAAGACACTTTCTTTCACGTTGCTTCAGTTTACTCAGCTGTAGAAATGAGTTGTGATGTCACTAGTGCCAAGCTGTATCGGCCATAGCCTTTCTCTTGGACATATATATAGTGTATATATACTGTATAATATATACTGTACACAGTGTATATATAATATATAGTGTATATATACTGTACATAGTGTGTATATATAAATATGGCCTCAGCCGGATGGCTGGAACAGGTAAAATAGTATTAGTGTGTATATATAAATATGGCTTCAGCCGGATGGCTGGAACAGGTAAAATAGTATATATATATGTGTTGTGATGTCACTGGTGCCAAGCTGCATCAGCCATAACCTTTCTCTTGGACATATATAGTGTATATATACTGTATATATATGTTGTGATGTCACTAGTGCCAAGCTGCATCAGCCATTGCCTTTCTCTTGGACATATATATAGTGTATATATACTGTATAATATATATAGTATATATATATATGTTGTGATATCACTGGTGTCAAGCTGTATCGGCCATAGCCTTTCCCTTGGACAACATCAGTGGCATGGAGAAGGGAGACCGGCAGGCATGGGTGACTGCTGGTCTTCCACAAACAACCTTGCCCAGACTTGTGCCTTGGAGGGGAACTTTCTAGGTACAGATCCCATGATCATTCATGACTGAAGGGGGTCTTTACTCTTTATTATGGAATTCTTTATAAGATATTTGTTTTCTACCTAGGTTTATTTTATAATGAAATGTATTGTAATGACTTGTAAATGCTTTATCAGTCAGCAATAAGAAGTTTGTATTTGTATATCCTCTGTAACTGTTTGAGCTGTAATGTTTACAACTTTCATATTTACCTTGAAACTTGTATACCACACATTGGTCGTTTAAGGTCTGTTTTGTGGCTTGCAGGTTTGTGGTTTCCTCTTGATAAAGAGGTTTTTAATTTTAATGTTTTTCTAATATATTCTGTGTTCTGTTTTTATGAGATTTCTATAAAAGATTCCTCCTTATTGGTTCATTTATATATTTTGTATAGTTTGTTTGGCTGTTGTTTATTAAATACATTTCTGTAAGGCAGGTAAAATTGTTATATATATATTAATTATAAGAACAGTTTAAAGTTTAAGCAAAAAATCGCTGCTTTCACCCTTAACAGGATCTTCTGAAACTAAAAAAATCAATATGTGATCGCAGAAATAAATATTTTGGAAAACAGGAAAACTATACTTTGGTTGTGAAGACGTTCCCTGGCAATGAACAGGAAAAAAGCGAAGATAATTATGTTATACGAGAACAATGCTTGCCACTCTCACCTTTCAACAAACTGTTTGGAAGGCAACACCTCCCTCTCCACCCTCATTTTCCTCTTCAAGTGAAATCTGAAAAGGTCAATCTGGGATTCGCCAAAGAGAAAAATGGCTGTCTTCAACCCTTTCAAACATGTTTGAATCTTTAAGTTTAGAGACTTCCAGCATTCTATTTAGAGAAGTTAACAGTATGTTAGCTATAAAACCTCTCTCATTCTCTTTTTGATACATGGGATATCTATTTTGCTCCTAGCTGTTCTATTATTATTATGATGGTAATATTTGTTAACATCTCCTCCCATCCACATGTGATAGTCCTAAATATGAAAAAAATGTTATATACGTGAGTGTTTATTTAATGAGGATGTTTAAGAATTGTTTTAATTTCCATATATTTGGTATATCTGAGTAATGTGTAGTCATTTATGGTAGCCATTTTTGAAAAATGGCTGTAAATTGTTGGCAATCTTTATTTGGTTTGTTTATCTCTTTATCAGTGGATCAAAAGGTAAATACAATGGAATTTGAGTTGACCAAAACAATGAGACACAGTATGGTATATGGTACATACTGTTAAATCTACTCTTATGATTTCCCCACTTGGTTAGTTATATTTTTTCAAATAGGTTTTGTTGGTAAGCTTTTGTTTTGTGCAGTGATTATATAGTTTTATATTAAAGTCAGAACTTGCAAATTTCTCACTCTCTTATATTAAATATTGCTTAGTACAAATCATGTAAATGTCTGTTTTGCCATCTATTTGTAGCTATCTACTTCAAAGTTTGCTTTATACGATCTTTTATATACTTGCTTTTTCAGTTTAAGTGCTGTTTGTATCCACAGATGCTTCTATGCTGTATTTAATTGCTTCTTATTATATGTAATAAGAATGGTAAAGTGACAGAAACATTAACTGCTTTGTCTCATTTAGTTATTATGACATTATTTTCTTTATTTAAATCATTCTTGGACTTGGTTTACTTCCATCCCTCTTCAATCATATAAATACCAATATTATATTGGAGCTAGTTCAATCATCTAAATTCTTTCTGAAATTTCAGGAGATGTGTTAGTAGAAATAATAAAACACTGAATGACATTGATTGCAAAGGTTTTATACCTCTCTGTTCTGGATTCTTATTTTAATCAATAAGATCTAGTAATATATTATCATTATACTATAAGATATTATGATATACTTTACAAAAACATACTGCTATTTTATATTTATAGACCAATCCAATCCAATATAGGGCCTTTTCACTCCTGATGGTTGACCTCCACTCATTTCTGTTTGGTTTTGGCTATGTCTGGGGCGTAACCATACTCACCATGCTTGGCCAATTGCGGGTTAGTGAAGCTATTTAACCCCTAGTTGAAGTAATATTTATAGACACTAAGCTAAAAATATGTTAGTATAAAAATATTAACCCTTTACCATTTAAACCGGTTGTATCCAGCCAGAATTCTCTTACTTCTTTCTGTTCAAACTGGCCATAACAGGCCACTCATACTGACGTTAAGGTATTGCTCTCAAAATAAATACTATCAAAGTCTCATAGATTCGATATTATGTGAGATAAAGCCTTTACCATGAATATACAATAGTAAATATAGAGTAATGTAACTGCTAAAGGGTTAACTAATCTTTAAAGCATTCTCTCTTTTCAATTGATTCATTGTTAAAATTATTATTCTAAGAACTAACTGCATCTGTTCTGATGTCATAATGTGCATAATATTGATGGTTATGGAGCATAAAACTATCGATAACCTCTTTAAAATAAATGTCTGACCATTTGCCAAATATTACCTTAATCATGATCAAAATTTTTTTTTGTCAAATTGAGACTTGAATTCATGAATAAATTATGATATCATTCCGATTAAATTGATTATTATAACACATTCTTTGTAGAATCAATTTAATATCATTAATATTAAAATTTAATTAGTTTTACATTTATGGCAATTTACAACCAATCCTTAAAAATTAGCAACTATCCTTTGCCAACATTTTCTTCTTTATATATTATTTTACTAATTAGTTTATGCTAGAAATATTCAGGTGTTCATATTTGAGAAATATGAACTAAATAATTTTGTTAATATTTAAGAATTAAAATGAATATATTTTACTTTGCAATCTCATATATTTTCATTTCCTTTTTATTTAATCTCTACATATGGAAAGCTGAAAATTATTTAGCTATCATGTAATAAATATTCTTATCATTTCTACTAATTTATTTCAAATAATTAATTACCGCCACTTTAGATGTGTTAGTAATTGAATTGGAACTGTTTTTTCTTAGTATAGATGATTGCATAATGAACAGGTGCCATGGTACCTGTGAAACAGACATTTTTATATTGATTTAACAATTACTACTATAATGTAAATCAAATTAAGAATTAAAATAAGATTAAGAAATGAATCTTGCTCATTGTGATTGTTTGATGATGTGATCATTGTCGACTGTGAAAGTCAAATGAATTTCAAATCGAAAAATTTAGTCTCTAAGTAATAAAACCATCAAACCATCGAATATATAAACTCAGTAAACTTAATTACCTATTAAAAAAGCTTAGAATATTTAGTTAAATGAATAATTAAAGCAACTCTCAAGCTAAAGCTTTAGAATCTTGTATTCACCGAGTCTTTTGTTGAATTAATTACAATACGATATAATTTTAATCACAAAACCTTGTATATAAATTTATTATAATTGAATTTCAAATAACGTTGGCTAGTTGTAAAGATGATATTGAAAGTTTCTTTCTTTAAATCACAGATAAAATATCTCTAATCTTCAACAATTGGCTACAAACAAATGACAACTATATTTATTTAACACTTTAACAAATTCCCATGTCTAAACTCCAATATCACCTGTAGCACTCTACCAATATTGCTATCAGAGACTATTCCAAAAACAACAGCATAAAATCTGCTTCAAAATGCCAACTGAGGGAAAGGTTAATAAAAGTGAAGTTCACTTAAAATGTCAAGAGTACCTCAGTGTTTCATTTTGTTATTTAAACACTAAAGCAAAGAAGATAACTGTTAAAAAAAAACAAAACATGTGAAGACAAAAAGACAATGATATTTTTTTCTAATGTGAAAGTATAAGCATGCACTCAGACTTTTATTAACTAATGTACACATAGACTATTGTATAAATATACTATACACCATGTTAGATATGCATGCAATATATATATATACTTAATCCATCTCTCATTTTAATACACCCAGCTGGTCCTCGGGTGCCTTTAGTAGATTTCACTGTTGCAAGCATTCAGACCAAATTTCTAGCTTGAGGATAATTTTCTCCCTTTCACTAGTTAGAGAGGCCCTGAAAAGGGTTGTGTCCCTTCTTCTGATTAAGCTGTTTAAAAGGAAAGAGAAACTATTTAAGTGGGGAATTGAATGATATAGGTTCTCAAGGGGCCAACAATTGTGAGTATTTATATAACATAGAACTATTTGAACTAGTATAAATAAATGAACTAGACAAAATGTATAACAGCATGGCATTGCATGTATTGAGGTAGTATTTTATAAGTGTAAACGATTGGAAGAACTAAAATTGCAAATATTTGTTATAAAAGAGGTTTGGGTCATAAGACTGAAAATGACTGATCTGAGCTCCATAAGTCTGAATTTTTAAATATTCAAAAGACCAATGATATAATTCAGGAAAAAAACTCACACTATTACCACAAGATTAAGGCATTGGAATAACCAAGCACCCTCCATCGGCATCACTGGATACATCAGTATTTATTTAACAAACATTACATTTTGAAAAGCTGTAAACAAATGTCAATAAAAATATTTAAAGTATAACTTTACATTTTTGTAAATGTAGATGTTTGCTAAATAAATGCCCATTTTTAGGACTTGTTATACTTCTACAAGCATCTGTGAGTTTGGCAAATGCATGTGTGTGTGTATTTGTGTCTTTATAACTTGTTTCTCCTCCAAGCTTGGGAAAGTAGCAGTACACATGCACACATACATAACACACAACAGAAAGAGAAGGTGGAGCAAATGAAACAAAATGAAAACACAGAGAAGCAAGAATAGTGATTGAGAAGGTAATAGTATGAGTGACAAGGTAAAAGGTAAAAACCCCCTTCGGTCATGAATGACCATGGGATTTGCACCTAGAAAGTTCCTCTCTGTGGCACAAGTCTGGGCAAGGTTGTTTGTGGAAGACCATTAGTCACCCAATGCATACTTGCCTCCCCTCTCCGCACCACCAATTTGTCCAAGGGAAAGTCAATGGCTAATACAGCTTGGCACCAGTGACATCGCAACTCATTTCTACAGTTGAGTAAACTGGAGCAACATGAAATAAAGTGACTTGCTCAAGGACACAATGCATCACCCAGTCCGAGAATTGAACTCACAACCTTCCGATTACAAGCCCAATGCTGTAACCACTAAGCCATGTGATAAAACAACTTTCACAATTGAAAATTAGATAAACATTTGCTTCCTAATCAAGGAATGAATGAGTTACCTAACTAATAGTAAAACCAAAGAGAAACTCAACTGCTGTGCGTGTTTTTATTGGCAACCCTCCCAAAGTATAACAATATCTATTTCAACACACAATTTCACATCAAGAATCTTGCAAAACAAATACAAAAATGAAGCACTGTGAATCTTTTAGGAATATCTTTCTTTAAGTTTAAGTATGTATACGTACATACATATATGTATACAGACGTACAGTATATTGAACATCTGTAACAGCCGTACTAAGAGTGAGAAATGAAATTTCGTTTCATTTTTTCCATTTATCGTTTTCGGTGCACCCGGCCGATTAACTCACTCGATATGCAAATTAGGCTACTCAGCCGTTAATATGCATAAGGAAAGTATATACTTTCAGACGTTCAATCATCTGGCAGGAAGGTATATGGTGCTGACGATAGCTAATAAGCTTGAAACTAGTACATCGTTCCTTTGTCAGTGTTGAACAAAAGGGCAACGATGGTTGCTAAACACTGTACGGCTTAATTCAGGATGTTTGTTTACAAACACACCGAGCATTATAATAAATGTTCGGTAAATCCATAGGTACATATATATATATGTGTGCATGTATGTATATATATATACATACTACTGTACGTCTGTATACATATGTGTATGTACATATACATAATTATATTTAAGTAACAACCGTACTAAGAGTGAGAAAAGAAATTTTGTTTCATTTTTTCCAATTTTTAAAGTTATTTTTCCTGAAGTATATTTTTGGTCTTTTAAATTTTTTTGTTTCAAGCTTTTGGTGTGCTTATTTTTAGATCTTTTTTAAATTCAGTTTTTTGTGTGTGCGATCAGGATTCATTTTTGTGCTATAATCAACACCTGTATAAAAAGTATAAAAAATTGTCAAAACCAATAAATATTTTGATAGTATAGGCTAGAATTGTAAAGGTATTGTGGTGTTAAAATGTTCGTTAACCATATTTCTAAGTACATACACTGTATTACAATTAATTAATGAAGAATTTAGAGGGATGTAGTAAAATTATTATTTCATTATTAAAATAGTATTTGTAACAAAAGTTTGTTTTTTATACAAAATTATGCTGGAAGATTTTAACTTAACCCATTTTAAAGGGTTCCTATTTTTGTTTCATAGAACCAGAGCCAGGTTGGTAACAAAAGGGTTAATTATTAATGATAACTAATTCAGTCATTTTGGCTAAAAACAAATAATGGAATTAATCTTCTAGAGCAGTGGTCCCCAACTTTTTTGTGCCATGGACCACTGTGACAATTTCTCCATGGACTGGTGACTCATTAATCCTCTCTAACAATTGTGCCTCAATGTCCTCTGCTATTTCATCAATTGAAAGTGGAGCCATTGCTAGCTTTTTAACTGCAGACTCTCCTAAAACTTAATGGTTCATCTCCTTAGTGCCAGGCAGGATCAACTCTTCACAAATATTGAAGGGCTTCTTAGCGGCCTGGTACCATTTGGTGGTTCAAGACCACTATGCTAGAAAGCTTAAACCAGCTATATCCAGCCAGAATTCTCTCACCTCTTTCTGCTCAAACTGGCTGTAACCAACCACTCGTATGGATGTTATGGTATTATTCTCAAAATAAATAATATCGAAATCTCATAGATTCAATATTATGTAAGGTAAAGCCTTTACCATGAAAATACAATAGTAAATGTAGAGTAATGTAAATGCTAAAGGGTTAATGAGAAAACTAGCCATCACACTTTTATTAACATAAATAGAATGTTCATTAATCATTGAATTTTTATTCTTATACATTTCTTTCATTTCTTTAACACTTCTCGTGAATAAAAAGATTAAGGTAATTTTAGTTGATTTTACAATAACTTTTATGGTTAAAATTCTTTTTTCATTTCTTGTTATGCATAAGCAAGATTCTTTTGTTTCAACATTTATCTACAATCTTCATTAAGTTTTATATATATTATTTATATAGGTAAATATATCATATATATATATGTGTGTGTGTATCATCATCATCATCATCATCATTTAACATCCATCTTATCTGTTAGCAAGGGTTGGACAGGTCTTCCGTGACCAAGTCACTATTCAAGCAGAGCTACCAACCTCTCAAATGGGGTGAGGGTGTACAGATATGTATATATATATATAAAGATGTATATGGACTCATCTACTATATGTTTTAAGCATAATAAATAGACATATATATATATATATTGTCTTGTGCTACCACTTTTATATATATATATATATATATATATATATATAGAACAGAGAGGCCCATATATATATATATACATGTGTGTATGTATATATATATAAATGTGTGTGTGTATATATATGTGGATGTCTGTGATCTATATACACTGGTCTAGACAGACACACACACATATATTTATATATATATATATACACAACACCACTACCAGCTCTCTCTCTCTCTCTCTTTCAATCTACTCTCTCACAACCACTATCTCTATCTCTCTAGGCTTCTCTCTCTCTCTGTATATAAAGGTACCCGGAAAAACCCCCGTATCTCGGGAACACCTGCTCCGATTTACTCGAAACTTGTTTTATTCCATTCGTATTCCCATTTCAGGGTCAACTTCCTTTCAAAGTATTTTCTCATTATGCGCCCTTTTGGCTGTACTACATTACAGAGAAGCAAGCAATCAATCACAGAGTTTTAGTAGTATATAGATACTGAATGCAATTTTTTGGTATAATTAGAATAAACGAGCAAAGTATACAATATTTTTTTGAAAATTCAAGAATTTTCTGACAAAGCCAAATTTTCCGACAACAATTTTGTGTGTGTGTGTAAGCAGCATTAAATGAATTAGCTTTTCCATATCTATCTCATTCCTTTGTGTAACCATTGATATTTATAAGCATTACTATTTTTCTTGTTGCAATCCAAGTCATCATCATCATCATCAATATCTTCAACATTTAGTCCTCACCCAACACCGCCCTGTATAGTTTCTGGACAATACATTGTATTTTGTGTAGTTCTCTCTATTTTGACATTTTCTGCTAACAGAGAATATACCAAAATGACCGAGAAACAGACATTTTTTTTCTTTAACTATTTGTCTTCATTTATAAATCTTTCAAATTATGATTTAATTCAAATATTTATCAAATTTTATTTTTCATGTTATTTCGGAGTTAGGACCTCTTTTTCAAAGGAGAGTAAATGAAAGTGTGGTGTTGAAGACAAGTGATGCTCTACTCCACTTGTCATCACTATACACTGCCCTTTCTTTTGAAAAAGATGTTCTAACCTTGAAATATCATGGAATATAATGTGAAAATGTAAACTTGTTTTCTTTTGTTTTGTTTTTCTTTACTCTACTTTAGTTTCCACTCCTGTATTTCTAACTTACATTGTACTGGCTTTCCCAAAACAATCATAACCACATATCTCACAAACTATACTGCTTTAACCCTTTAGCATTTAAACCGGCCATATCTGGCCATAATTCTCTCACCTCTTTCTGTTCAAACCAACCATAACTAACTACTCATACTGTTCTCAAAATAAATATCAAAATCTCATAGATTCGATATTATGTGAGGTAAAGCCTTTACCTTAAAAATACAATAATATATATAGAGTAATGTAAATGTTATGTGAGTTAAAGCCTTTACCTTAAAAATACAATAATATATATAGAGTAATGTAAATGTTATGTGAGGTAAAGCCTTTACTGTGAAAATACAATAATATATATAGAGTAATGTAAATGCTAAAGTGACTTCTTTTATAGTACTTATATTCATGCATTCTATTCCAAAGATATTTCTTACATTTACAAAATTATTTCTTTTACCATTTGGTTCCTTTTCACAACAAAACATTTTAGTGAGTTGTATAAGGAATAGTAGCACTAAAGTCAACACAAGTTAATGTTTCTTGTACCTATCTTGTTTCTGTTATGAACTTATTAATATCATTATCACCCTACTAATATATTATTATCATCATTAGTACTGCATGATTACACTCTCGTATAACTCTAGTTATTTCTATGCACCTGTCTATTTAAATAGTTTGTTGTTCTACATCTGTGTCTACATATATATATATATATATATATATATATATATATATATATATATATAACAAAGGAGGTGTGGACAACGTGAAAAAAGTTTATTCCTTGAATTTAGGCAATCATTATGTAATCTTCTCAGGATATTGATCCTATCTTTAATGCACAGCCCACAAGACGGATTTCCGTATGGCTTAGACTTAGTAATAGCTTTCCATTGGATGAAGTAATCCATGCCTGAGTCCTTGAGGGACTAAAGGTGGCTCGCAAGCTTTATGGATGATCATTTGTCCGGGTATCTGAACATCGACAGATGATTCAGGAAGTGTTCCTTAAACCGGCCTTCCGCCATACCTACATAGGATTTAACCTCTTGTTGTTGATTTGGTTGGTTAGAAGTGACCACAGCTTCATAAATTACAGTGAGTGTGTTGTATTGTTGCTGATTGGACAAGCTTCAGGCTGCTCTTAGGGTTGTTGGGCATATGGGCCTTCATATTCTTAGCAGAGGAGTATCCTAGTTTCACCCTGTGTCTGGGAAAGATGGAGTGGTATTTGTGACCTATGAGGAAGTGTCTATCTAACAGAGCTAAAAAGTTTTTCCTACATTAGTTTTAACGTTGAGAGAGGGGGGGGGGCAAATTGTTTTTCCATTGTTGGTGTTAGCAGGGGAGTAAATAATTGGTTGCAAGAAGCCACTGTTAGCTAACGCCGCGTTGTAGTAGGGTGCCGCTATGTCAAAGATTGCTTTATTAGAGGAGAGGTTAGAGATTCTAGTACCGATATTATTCACGAAGATTCTAAAAACAGTCGGAGGGTGGCATGAGTCCTTGTGTATGTAATTCAGTTTTTCTTTTAGTTTATGGAAGGGTCTAAAGGTGTGTGTGTGCGAAGGTCTAAATTAAGAAATCTATGCTAGAGAGGTTGGTAGCTACTGTTATCCAAAGTCCTAACTTATTAAATGTAGAAATTATATCTTTTTTAAACCGGTCCAGGTCGTGACCACTTTTATGGCTTGATCGGGTCAGACCATCATCGCGGTATATTCCCGTGTGGAAGTCCGGGAATCTAGCACGTAATATATCTAAAATAAATAAGCCAACCATGTCGCATACATCAGCACTGTCAAACGATCCCATTGAGACGTCGAATAGTTCTGAAGTGGTTGACTTCTTTGTCCAGGCTACTCAGTTGTTGAAGAGGAGGGTTTTCTGTCAGTGTGCGATGATCTCCCTGTCTAAATCATGGGCGGTAGTGTAAGTTGTAGCAAAGTCCAACGCTTTGTTCAACAGGGTCACTGATATTGACGGGTAAAAATCCACAATGTCGAATTGTGTGAACTTTGTTTTTTTTTTTAGTCTAAGGAGTTAAACCACTTAATGACGGAGTCGCTGTTCTTCCACTGGGATAGGTTGGACTTAGTCCTAATGGTCTTAGCTATGTTCCTAAGTATAGCCTTACTGACTGCCCCATCTCCATACGTGCTGGGTTCAGTAGTCTACATGTGGGATTAGAAGCAAAGTCTACCTTGTGATCTTAAAGGGTGAGATATGCCTCATGCTTAGCTAAGCATTGGAGTTTCTTATCTACCTTAAGGGTGGAAGCAAGATGTTTGGCTTCTGTATTGATGTTATGGTAGGCCATGGGGTTAGCCCTCTTGTATTTAGAAGTTATAGTGTTTCGTGCCAAGTGGCTGTATGTAATATTATCAACTTCGTAAATGTTATTGGCCTAACTGCCAATGAGTTCAAGAGTAGATGTATCCAACAAATACACACCTTAAGGTGCAAGAACAGGGAGAACACCAACACCCTGTCCTGTTTCATGTGGAAGCTCCATAATCAAGTGTTCGACATTCCCAGCATTAAATGTATCATTCTAGATAGAACACACCATAGCACAGTGAGGGCTACAACTATCATCTCTGCCACTCTAAAAGATTGCATATATTGCAGCAACAAGCGATATCCTTAACAAAAACTGATGAAACATTTTGCTGACACCGGTGAAGTACTCTGTTAGCTAAATTCTGACACCTGGCCCAGGAGCTCCCACAAAGACCACCTTAGCCCCTACTCAGGTGTATATGTGGGTCAGACGACTCCACCCTCGTATAAGCTCACACACGATGAAAGCACCAGCATCAATCCGACACCAGTTGAACATTCAACTGACACCAGGTACACAGAACAGAAGAGCTGCTAGACTCACTGATGATACCAGGGTTCCTATGACCACAAAAGGGTCAGCTGAAATGTTCATAGTCTGATCAAGATACTCTCATGGAATGAGTAAATGTGGTTTATTTTTCAAGATAGTCCCTGGAAAGAAACAATGAAGTTATTAGTAAGAAGAGTTGAAATTATTTGTTTCTACGTTTGGCCAGCAATTACCCCAGTGCATTACTGGTACTTTATTTTATCGACCCCGTAAGGATGAAAGACAAAGTTAACCTTGGTGGGATTTAAACTCAGAACAAAAAGGGCTATAACTCTATGTTGCAAAGTATGGTGTCTGATGCTCTACCGATACTGCAATCTAGTTGAAATCAATGCATGCAAGATTTCACAGCTCTAGCATCAATCCTTCATAGTCAGTCTATGAGCTTTTCAGCCCACTCTCATATGAATATAATTTACTGCAGAAATAAACCATGCACATGCATGACCTTACTACAGGTGATGGTGAGGCTGGTGTACTGGAATAGCTAAGTACACTCATGTGAATCACCTGACACTTCAGTAAGCTGCAAATCAATTACTGAAATATAAATAGAAGCTTTGCCATAATATTTTTGACTTTTGATAATGGGGTGTATAAACCCACTGAACAGGAAAAACTTTTCAGCCTATCCCTCGTATATCTGATGCCACTGGACTCTTTCAGAGGAGATACAACTTTGCGTGCTCAGTCCTTGTTGCAAACTTATCAACACTACCATCTGACCTGAATGCAGGCCCTTTACAGCCTGCTCCTTAATTCCATCCTCCATTTTATTTTTCACTTATTCTCCAATGGATATGATGAATCAGATGTTTTTACATCTGGAAACTGCTGGTAATGGAGAGATACGTCAAACTGGTAATATAAATATTCTCAACTTACACATTATGTGTTGATTGCTCTTTTCTTTTCTTTTGTTTGTACCCACACCTATATATGTGAGCTTTTGATTCCAGAGTCTGGCCAGATCGATACAGATCAAACCTTGAGCTGATCAATAGCGAAATGCGCGTCACCAATCATTAAAAGTAATGAAGACATAACAAATCATCCTTTTATTATTATTTACACTCTGTTTAGTTCTATACCTCATTACAGACTGGAAACTACGTATTGAGTATTCACTCGGGTGAACCTACAGTAACTGCACATAAAACTCCCTAGATATAAATTTGGAAGAAACAGGGAGCTGTGTGGTTATTTGATAAAGTGTATTTAAAAATAAAAAGAAAACATAAGCTGGGACAATCCCTTCTTCAATTGACTGCTGGAATTTTAATTCATTAAAGACAATATGTCTAACTCCAGGAGATCACGGACATTTCAACTCATTAAAGACAATATGTCTAACTCCAGGAGATCACGGACATTTCAACTTATTAAAGACAATATGTCTAACTCCAGGAGATCACGGACATTTCAACTTATTAAAGACAATATGTATAACTCCAGTGTAGAAGTTATTAGGGAAAAAAAGGAAAGAGAAAAAAATTAAACAGAAGGGAAAAAAGGAAAAAAAAAATAGAGAACATACCGAAAAATAGGGGAACACTAGAAGCACATGTATGTATATAAGTAACCAGTAGAGAGAGAGAGAAAGAACACATACCAGCTGCTGAACCTAAGTCCAGGGCTTTTGTTAAGGGTGAGTTAGGGAGAGTGTAAAAAACAATTCTGACCTCAGCAAGAGTAGGCGAAAAGAAGCAGAGACTAGAGAAAATAGAAGTAGTAGGGGAGCAGAGAAAAAGAGAGTAAAAGTAAGAGGGAGAGAAAGAAAGGGAAAGAGTTAATAGCAACAAAGTAAATGGAGAGAAAGAAAGAAAGAAAGAACAGGTCACAAAAAAAAATTTATAAAAATTTGGAAGAAACAGGCTGTGTGGTTACTTGAGGTCAGACTTGTTTTTCTACACTCTCCCTAATTCACCTTCAACAAAAGCCTCAGACTTATGTTCAGTAGCTGTTTTTGTGTTCTCTCTCTCCTGGTTACTTACATACATGTGCTTCTAGTGTTCCCCTCTTTTTCGGAATGTTGTCTGCATTTTTTTTCATTTTTTCCCTTCTGTTTAATTTTTTTCTCTTTCCTTTTTTTCCCTTATAACTTCTACACTGGAGTTAGACATATTGTTGAAATGTGTTGAAATGTCCATGATCTCAGCAGACAACTGAAGAAGGGATTATTCCCTCTTGTGTTTTCCTTTTATTTTTATATATATATATACACACACACGGTATTTGTGAGGGTTATTTTCCTAGAGCACCCAAGAAGGGTGAAAAACCACAAATATTGGACGTGGTCCATAAAAATGTCCATAAAAGTCAAAACATAACTTAAAATATAGGCTTGCCAATATGGTATATTGTTATTAATAATTTAGCATAAAAAGCATGAAAAAATATATCTTGCCACGAAAAACGGCATTAAAAAATCGCGATTCCATAAATATGCGGTGGTTTCCACGAACAATTATTAGTTAGGTTCTAAGGAAAATCCCGTGAATACCGGGGTTACACTGTATATACATATATATACATGTTCATCCTTCCTAGGTTAATAAAATAAGTACCAGTCAAGTTTGAGATTGACATAACTACTCCCCTCCTTAAAATTTGAGCACTGACAGCTATAATAGAAATCATTGATTAGCAGAATCATTAGCATATCAAAAAAAATTCTTTGCAGTTTCTGTTCAGGTTCTTTGCATTCTGAGTTCTTTTTTTTTCTTTTTTTTTTTCTTATCATTTAGTTCACTAGCTGTGTGTAAATTTAAAATATTAAAAAGGGTTCATAAAGGAAAAATGTATGATACACTATTTACAAAGAAGAGAGTAAAAAGTTCTTAGGAATGGAGTGGAGGGGTTTATTATTGAGAATGCGCTAAATCAAGCTAGTAAGGAGATTGAGAAAGATTATAGTAAAAATACTTATCATTCTTTTCATGATGACATATTCAAATTGCACTGAGTTTACTTTACCTTTGCCAGTGTTGATAAAATAGTCCCAGTTATGTACTTGGATCAATTAAATCAACTATCACCTTCCCATTGTGCTTATATTAGAAATTATATATTTATATATTGGTATTAACATCTAAACATCTCTTTGCTATTCTTCCAAGTAAACTCCCTTCAGTCATGAACAACCATGTGATTTTCACCTAGAAAGTTGCCCTCCAAGGCTCAAGTCCGGTCAAGTCTCTGTATACCAGTCCCCCCTCTCCACGATAATGATGTTGTTCAAGGGAAAGGCAATGGCCGATACAGCTTGGCACCAGTGACGTCGCAACTCATTTCTACAGCTGAGTCAACTGGAGCAACGTGAAATAAAGTGTCTTGTTCTAGAACACAACACACAGCTCGGTCTGGGAATTGAACTCTCAACTTCATGATTGTTAGCCCGATGGTCTTACCATTAAACCATGTACCTTCAATGTTCCAAGTATAACCAGTATATATATATATTACTTGACAGAAACTATCAGAAATTAGGTTACATTATTTGAGGTGGATTGGCAGTATCGGTAGAGAGTCAGACGCCAGTCTTTGCAGCATAGGGTTACAGCCTGTTTCGGTCTGAGTTCAAATCCCGCCGAGGTTAACTTTGCCTTTTATCCATACAGGGTCCATAAAATAAAGTACCAGTAATGTGCTGGGATAATTGCTGGCCTTGTGCCAAAAATAGAAACAATTATTTGAATACTGTTAGAAGTTTTATCTAAAGCTAGCAGCTATTTTCTTCATAGAGGATATTGTCGAATTAATCAGTTTTCAAGTAGTTGTTAAATCTGTATTTCATTTTATTCTGTTAATCCACACTCAATTGGAAAAAAGAATATTGCTCCTTCCAGCTGCAACATTATATTGCAAGATGTCTTTAATGGCAACAATGAAATTATTTTTGTTTCTCTTACGAACTTCTTTATTCAAACTTACAAATGTAACAGGATTTTTTGTTTGTTTATTTTTAATTTGGTTAGTTCCAATGAACTAGAAGAATACCTTATAATTATTTATCGATATTGGTTGACAGTGGCTTCGAACTTGGCAGCTTCAGGGTGCTTAAAAGGTTTCTAAGTTTTAAAGGTCAATAATACTAAGGCATGTATGAGATTAGTTATATAGTTATTCAGTTAAGAAATACACTTGTCAGTGTTCAATTATGTATATTGGATCATTCATTGACTTGCTTTTTCACACTAATATCTTTTAAATCTTATCTGAATTTCTGAAACGGGGAATTCCATTATTATACACTGATTTATTCTCCCTAATGCCCTCATCTTAGTTGTTATGGTCTCAACATTTCAGCCATTGTACCCTTTGGTCTTCTTCAGAGGTGTGTCATATTTGGTAACATTAGGACCGGGGATTGGCAGCATTTGTTTCAGCTTTTTGCATAATGAATTTAAATCTTGCTGAGGTTCACTTTGCCTTTCACCCTTCTGGGGTCAATAAAATAAAGTACCAATCAAGTGCTAGGGTTGATTTAATTGACTTTTCCCCATCCCCCTAATTGCTGGGCATGTGCCTAAATTACAAATTATATTTGATAACATTCTGAAAATTCCAAACTGAACCCTTTATTCAACCCACAGGAAAATTATCCATGCCAAAGATGTCAAACTTATATATAGATAGATAGATAGAGTATAAATAAAGTTTCATACACTTGACATGTATGCACAACCATTGGTTTCAGGGTCCAGTTTTGGCCACCACTGTATAGTGGAGGAGGCTTCTCATGAGGCATTCAGAAGCTCCTCCACTATACAGTGGTGGCCATAGCTGGACCGCAAAACCAATGGCCGTGCATACATGTTAAGTGTATGAAACTTTATTTACACTAAATAAGCTCTCTTGCAATAGATTGAGCATTCTTTTCCTTGACAATTTATCTACGGATATCCTGCATATATATATATATTTATATATTCATATATATTTATAAATATGTAAGGTGGCCGTGTAGGAGACATGGTAAAAAGGCTCCCAGTCCACACTGTAAATGTGGTTGGTGTTAGGAAGGGCATCCAGCTGTAAAAAACCTGCCAGAGACACTTCCGTAGGAATGAGACATAGTCTCCTGACCATTCCCGCATCAAATGGAACAAAACCATCTAACCCATGCTAACATGGAAGATGGACATTAAACGATGATGATGATGATATATAATAAAGGAGTGAAGAATAATACGGATCAGCTATACAGTAGGGTTTATTCTAAGTATTAATAAATGTTTCATTGGTCCAGTTTGTCTAAAAACCGCTATACGCAGTGTGCCGCGAAAAATGATTTTATGTACAGTTAACACGGACCAAATTTTCAAAATACAGTATTTTGAGAAATTGATTGGTGTAAACTTTAATTAAAATCATTTGTCACTACTGTACAGCCAATCTATGTTATTCTTCATGCCCCAGGAACCGCTTACCTAGGAACTGTCTGGAATCAGCCACCTGATCATCTCAACTAAGTAAACTTCTTGTTGAGTCAAACAATGCCGAACCACGATACAGAATACTGATAACCTCTATTTGGATTGCCTTAGATAATACCTCGTTAACTTAAATATATATAATATATATATACACATACATATATATATATATACATGATGATGGCTGCCCCCTCGTTATTGAGTATGGCCATTGTACGATATACCATTATTAATAATTATTAATTAATTCTATCGTGCCATGCCTGTGCATGAAGATATTTTTTAAAGTGAGGAAAGACTGTGCACTGAGCCAATCCCACTCTCTGAGCGACAGTAGCTATAACCCGAAAAGAAGAAAAGATCAACATCATCGGTAACTACTGAGCTGCAGTTTTTATGTTGGAGTTATCCCAGTTTCCTGAGTTGCCTTCTCCTAGAAGAATGCCCTGACAAAGGCTAGGGGTCCTTCACTCCCAGTGGTTAAACCACGCAGTACATGTGTATATACATATTTACACACTTCCGGATGGCCGTTGACTCTTATGAGTTCTTCCGCCCTTTGTCAGGTTTTGTTTTTTGTCCTGCAGGGTGTCTAAAAATCACCCTCCTCACCAAGTAAACTTGGTGGGGTTGCTGGTTTAGTCACTGGCGAACCAACCATGCAGGTTGTACTGGGTTACATGTACAGGTTGTACTGGGTTGTACTGGGTTACATGTTACCAGTAGCACTCAAGAGTGACCCAACATATATATATATATAGTTATAGGAATAACCAAAGAGTGCTTAGAAATACATTGTTTTATTAACTAACAGTGTTTCATCCATACACCATGGCAGGAATCTTCAGAGCCTGTAAACATGAGTATATCATGTTTATAGGCTCTGATGATTCCTGCCATGGGGTATGGATGAAACACTGTTAGCTAATAAAACAATGTATTTCTATGCACTCTTTGGTTATTCCTATAACTATAATGGCTCTGTAGTATACTAGTTATCCTACATTGAGCTAAAACCACACTGTCATACCAAGGGCAATATATCTACATGTCTGGGCATATTGATATATTTGTCAATGAAATATATATATATATATATATATATACATACATATATATATATATATATATATATATATATATATATATATATACACGTATATATATATATATATATATATATATATATATAAACATTTTTATAAAGGATTTAATATCTTCCCTGGTTAAGCATTCTTGTTTGTTTCTATATAAAATATCTCT
The DNA here is from genome assembly GCA_964016885.1 of Eledone cirrhosa. Taxonomy (NCBI): domain Eukaryota; kingdom Metazoa; phylum Mollusca; class Cephalopoda; order Octopoda; family Eledonidae; genus Eledone; species Eledone cirrhosa. The sequence goes on along the minus strand of OZ024758.1, from coordinate 32,385,741 downwards.
TCTTTCTTTCTTCAAATATTTTTTAATCTGGACTAATTTTGCAAATTTGTTAGCACTCAATGAGCATGCAGATTTCTTCTTTAAAATCCACTACTTCTTAGTGTCTATGCATGCAAGCAAAATACACAATGCATGCTTTCTGCAAACTATTTGTAAAATCTAAAAGAAAAATCTATTGTTGTGTGAAGTGCGAAGGGAGTAGGAATTCAGCTAAATTGAAGAATCATTAATTTATTTTAATGTGATTTAAAATGTCTGTTATCAACTGTTGCCGATAATGATGTATTTTAATGACATTGATATTGCTCTTGTTTTTGTCTAATGTTCTTTAATATTAGATATTTTTCAAATTTTATTATTATTTTCTTTATTAGTAGTATTCAAATGATTTATATGTCTAATATATGTACAAAAAAAATAATAATAATAATAATTCTTGTATATGACTATGTAACAATTTGATGCAAGTATTATATAAAGTAATATATTTCTATTTCAAACTTTATTATACTGTGTTCTGGAATGTTAAGTGATTCTTTAAGTCTAATATAATCCTCTTAAAACATCCAACTAATATATTCTTTACATGCTATATCCTGATAATTCCTTGTTTCTCATGATCATTCCCTCTTATCTTTGCCTAAATATTCTTCATCAGTTTTAGCTGTTTCAGTTTCTATATTCATTTTTTCACTTCTTCATCTACTGCTGTCTGCTTGAAATGGTGCTTCTTACAGCAACACTTTATCACAATCTGTGACAACACTCTACACAACACTTTATACTACTGCCAAGAAAATATATTTTACAGTAAACTATAATACCAAATAGAGAACTATGTTGTATCCATTCTTAATGACTGATGTTTCATTCTCTCCTATAGTTTGACAGTTTTAACATTGTTCAGAAAAACCTAAGTAGGTATTCTATATACAGTGGAACCTCAGTTCATGAATGCTTCTCATCATGGACAAATCAGTTCACGAACAATTTTTCTGAACATAAAAAGTCTATGGTGATAAATGGTGTTTTAAGTAATGAACACATAAGCCAGCAACAATGGTTCGCAACAAGCTAGGAGTATCAGCAGGAGAGCGTCACTTGCTGTGTAGTTAGTTATTATGGTGATATCTATCTGTCTTTCACATACAATCTTTCTCTCACTGTTTCTTTCCTATGGGAAAAATAGTTTTGGTTTACAAACATTTTTGGGTGACAAATGGCCTTCAGGAAGGAATTAAGTTCATGAATCATGGTTCCACTGTATATTATTAAAACTGATTCCTGTTCAAATCCCCACAAAGTCAACTTTACCTTCCATCCTTCCGAGGTCGATAAAATAAAGTACCAGTCAAGCAATATAATAAACTTTCTGTTCCACCCAAAATTGCTGACCTTGGGCCTAATTTAAAAACAATTCCATCTCAGAACATCAGGTGATTGACTAAACTAAATCTGTTTCTTTAGTTGAAATTAGTAGATGAGTGTTCATGGACTATGTAATTAATTATTAACAGTTCTGTAATGTAATCAATTATTAAGATTTCTGCTTAATAATAGCAAAATTATTAATATTATATTTAGAATATTTCGGCGTGATTATAAAACTTGGAATTTATAAAAGAGATTTTTTTTTTCATGTTAATGCTTTTCATAAACCATTAATGAATTAGTTTTAGCTTGGCAGCAAAAACCAAGAGATAGTTCTAGCTTGCATTAGTATGTAATAAATAATTATAGTTAAGATGATCCTTTTAATGAAGACTCTCTTCTAAGAGACTTGACATTATACCACCAAAATATTCACATTTTAGTGCCCCCAGTAGAATGGACTGAGGTTTTTTGTGGTGTGTAGATGATATCTCCAGCTTTGGACAGAGATGTAAAATTTTTATTGTACTTTCAATATGGCATTTCACAGTTGTGGAAAGAAGAGGTAATTGTATTTACTATATCAGACAAAATATAAACTCCTATGAGTCCATGCTTGATTAATAGGTGTATAAAACTGTGAAATATCTTGCTAATTAATAACTCATATTAATGTACAAATAGGGTTGATTCTATTTAATACATACTTGAAGATAGTATTTTTTTTAATACGTAACTAATGATGATAATGAGGAAATAATTAATTTTTGTAAGTTTCAACAATGAATGATTAGAATCTCTTATCAGTGTAGATCAGGCATTTGCAGTCTTTTTCGAGCAGTGGGCAATATAGGATGGGTTTCATCATATGGCAGGCCGGACTACTAACTAAAAAAATTTGAAGCAGTTTTGAAATTAGGCGTGCCATTCAGAAAAGCAAATGGGCTGCAGTTTAAAGAAAAGTTCTTTAAACCTTTTGACTTCTATTTACTTTCTTAGCATCCTTATTATGTTTGAATAATATTTTTCACATCATTTCTTTATGAATTAAATTGTTATAGAAATTCAAACATTTTTAATATCTAAAATTTAAAAATGTGAGAGATCCAAATGCAGAAAATAACTGTAATAACAATTGAGTACTATAAATAATAGTTGAGAAAATCAAAGCAAATTATTTTTTTCCATTTCTAAAGGTAATTTACCGAAATATCTGTATGGTCTTTGGAGTAACATTACTCAATAGACTGCGTAACTCAGAGATCAGAGAGACACTCCAGGTAAAGCCGCTACTTTTCTGAATTAAGAGATCACAACTCCGATACTATGGGTAAGAATGTCTTAGAAAAGAATCACTGGACAGATTTTACAGCCAAAACCAACTGGCAGGAGATCTCGAGCAAGATCGTTGGATAACATTAATGAGCTTGCTTGGTCTCACTTGGGGATCCAGCTGGATCAGTTGGAGATGGTTGCTTCTGACAGGACCCACTGGAAGGAGTGTTTGAGGACTCTGCTCCCCTCAACCCTGTCAGGAATAAGTGGCTGAAGAAGAAGTGATCGACAGTTATAGCTATTTTCTGAGTTTGAGACTCTCACATTTTCAAATTTCAAACACTCCCATATTGATAATACATAAAGTTTATCTTTTAATACCCTTCAAATATTAACAACCCACCTACAATATATTGGGGTTAGCAAGATTTGAAATAATAATTTGTTGTCACAATTTTTCAGCTTCAATATCTGTAGAATGATATTATTGTTTACCTTAATAAAACATTTTCTTTTCTCTAACTTCTCCAGCTAGCCATGTATAATAACAATTACAATTGGCTGTTCTATTATTATTATTACAGTTGCATTTATCTTGCTTTATGTTCATACGAGTTATCACCAAGTCACAACCAGTGACCTCAAGAGACAACATCTTTAGGTGTTTAGACTTGGGATGTACTTATATTTACAGAATCTTCCTTAGTATATGGGCAGTTCCCATTAGTACTATCTTTTGTATTTCTCCTATACGCGGGTTTCCTGCAATTTGGGATAAGTAATCATTAGACCCCTTAGGTATCATTCCTAGAGCGCCTACAACCACTGGTATTGTTTTAGTTCTCAATTTCCACATTTTTCCAATTTCTATCTCCAGGTCCTTATACTTGCTCAATTTTTCAAATGTTTTTATAGATACATTCTTGTCTATTGGAACGGACATATCAATTAGCAGGCATACCCTCTTTTTAAAGTCCTTCAGTATTATATCAGGTCTATTTGCATCTATTTTTCGGTCTGTTTGGATGCTAAAGTTCCACAAGATTGAGATGTGATCTTTTTCAAGTATGGGAGGTGGTTGATGCTCCCACCAATTCTTTTGATGGGGCAGGTCAAAATGCTTACACATTATCCAATGTATGTATTGTCATGCCTGTTTAGGTATTCGGTTGGAGCTATAGGACTGCACATTGAAATTATATGATCAATGGTCTCTGGTTGTTTTTTACATACACGGTGTAATGGGTTGCATCCATTTTTTATTATGTTGGCTTGGTAATTTTTTGTTGGCAGACACTGATCTTGTGCTGATATAATCAGTCCAGAGGATGCCAACCACTGATGGGTTAAAGTTTTGTCAACATCAGGATTGTTAGCTCTTTCTGGGTATTTTCCATACAGAGGCTTTTCTTGCCATTTCTTAGCCAGTTTCTGTAGCAGTTCTTTCTTTGCAGTTACTTTTACCTGCTTTGCTTTTTCTGTGTTTTCCATTTCAGCAGTAAATGGGACTTCTGAAATTTGTAGTCCATTACTGTATCTTTGTGCATCTTTTGTAATGGAGTATGATCTTTTGATCATCCAATCATGTGATTCCCTTAGATATGTAGATAATCCAATTGTTGCAGTTTTCAACGCAATATCTAACTGGATTAACCCACGTCCTCCTGCTTTTCTAGGGAGATATATTCTATCTGTATCTGCCTTAGGGTGATGCATTCTGTGCATGGTTAAGAATTTTCTAATTTTTGTATCGAGCCTACGGATCTCTGTGCTTGACCAGTTGATGACATTGTAACTGTAGGTTACTACTGGTATGGCAAGCGTGTTTATGGCATCGATCCTCTTCCTTGAATTCAATTCCGTTCTTAAGATTGTTCTTACTCTGCAGTAACATTCCTTCCTTATCCTTTCCCTCATTGTCGAGTGCTTGATTCCGTCTCCTTCACAAACACCTAGATATTTGTAAGTTTCCTCTTGATCAAGTTCTCTTATCACATTCCCCCGATCAAGATTAATGTCTGAACTTTTCAGCAGCTTTTCTCTGGTGAACGTTGCTTTGGCGCATTTATCTAGTCCAAACTCCATTTTAATGTCATCACTGAACTGCTCCACAGTGGATAATAGCCCTTGCAATTGTTCATCATTTTTTGCAAATAGTTTCAGGTCATCCATGTAGAACAAGTGATTAATGGTTTTGTCATAGACTTTATATCCATGTTTTGTTTCATTGAGCATTTTACTTAATGGTATAAGTGCGATGCAGAATAAAAGAGGTGATAAAGAGTCACCCTGAAAAATTCCACAATTAATATTAACTTCTCCAGCTTCCAGTGTTTTTTTTTCACTATTCAAAAGGAGTGTCGTTTTCCATGTCTTCATACTGAATGACAAAAACCTCCTGACAACGGGAGATATTTTGAAAATCTCTAAACATTTTTCAATCCAACTGTGTGGCAAACTATCGAATGCTTTTTTATAATCTATCCAAGCAATTGATAGATTTTTGTGTCTATTATGACAATCTTCCAGTATCATTTTGTTAAGCAAAAGCTGATCCTTACAGCCATATGAGCCTCGTTTACACCCTTTCTGCTCATTGGGAAATAGATCATTTGTTATCAGGTGGTCATATGTATATTCAGTTAGGACTGATGTTAAAATGTTATACATTGTGGTCAAGCAAGTTATCGGTCTGTAATTTTGGGGATTGTTTGTCTCATCATTCTTCGGAAGCAGGAATGTAATGCCGTTAACTAGCCATGATGGTATCTTTTCTGGCTCCTTAACTATTTGATTGTAAAGTTGGGCTAACAGCTCATGAGACTCTGTGAAGGCATTTATCCAAAAATTTGGTATTTTGTCTTTTCCTGTGGATTTCCATTTGCTGGTTTTTCTAAGAGCCAAACGCAACTGTTCAACTGTTATATTTTCCCATATTTGTTCCTCAAGGTGAGCTGTATCTTTCATTTGTCTGTCTATCCATGGGGCATGTATATTATGAACTTTTTCTTCGGCCCAGATCTTTTCCCAGAATTCTTGCACTTCCTCCTTGGGTGGTATTGATTTAGCAGTTATTGTTGACTTACTAATTTTTCTGTAGAAGTTTCTTTGGTTGTTTTTGAACATATTATTGTCCTTATAGAATCTAGATCGTTTTTCAAAGCGCCTTATACGAGTAGCTTTGGTCGACACTTTTTGCTTGATTATTTCTATCAGCATGTCTATGTCACTTGTTGATTTTATACTGTATTTTCTTTTCAATTTTTTAAGTTTAGTCTGTAGTTTGTTAAAATTTCTATGTCAGATCGGAGAAGGTTTTTTTGTCGATTGATGTTCTCTTGCCAAGTAGATTTCTTGTGGGAATTCCTTTGTTTTTTCATCTTCACTCCACATAAGTGAGTGGTGACTTTAGCCGATGCATAATAGAGATGATTTAAATCAGTAATGTTTAGTTTGTTTGTGATGATAATGTTTTTGAGAATTATGTTAGTCTTGTGTATTATCTTTTGGTTCTGTTTGGAGTTCTGGATCTTAGGGAGGGTATCTCGTTCCCCCATGTCAGATTCTTTCATTTTCATCCATTCGATCATAATTTCATCCTTCAAGTTGGCAAGTTCATTCTCATTCATTTCTTTATCATTTACGATCTCATTGTTTTCATTTTGAGTTTCATCTTGAGCATGCACTCCCTCCACTTTTTCGATCCTTTCTTTAATTTGTTCTGTTGTCAGTGATTCCGCCCCAACCCTGGGATTCGAAGTGTTACAATTTACCTCGTTTTCACTGACACGTTTCATTTTCCTTTCGCTGACTTTGTGCTAATAGCTTGATCTGATCAATTTCTATGTCAGTTAGTAACTTTTTTTTAATAATATTTCTTCGTATATTGGCTAGTTTGTTACTATCAATATATTCTCTGTGTTCAGTTGTTACTGTCAATATAGCCTCTGTTTTCGGGATGTTTCTTTTCCCAGTTGATATATGTCTGTTCTGTATTCGATGTATTTGATGGGAAGTACATGGCAGTGTAGAAAGCCTCAAGGACTTCTTTATTATCTTCCCTTGACCATTTTTCTCTCTTATTCTTTGGATTTCTTGGTGGTGAGCATGGAGGGCCAACAGTAGGAGTATTCCGGTTATGGGAGGTCTCCAGCTCTGAAGTGATGGGAAGGTTTGAACCATTAGCTGATTTTTCGACCCCAGTCTGGTTCCTCTCTGAGGGATGCAGCCCTTTTTGATCCGGGTGACGGCCGATTCTGCATGAGATTTTATCATTTGACATTTACTTTATTTTGTCATGTTTTATCCTTAACCACCAAGGGGTAATCATTTCGTGTTACCACTTCTAGGACGAGTGTCAACCTAGACTAGAGGGGTCGTCCTCCCCTAGAGACACGGCTATTCCCCACCGGCCGCCATCCCAGTATTTCTTGGTCACAGGGTTTTCTTTTTTGTTGTTTTTTAAATTGTTATTATCATGAGTGGTTCCTTAATGTGAGCATTGCATGGCTTAAGAATGAAATTATTATTAATATAATATACTTTTTGTTGAAGTTGCCTGTTATTGTTGTTGGGTATGTCGGTGGTGGTGCTGGGGCTTTTTCTATTGTTGGTGGGGAAGGGGGGAGCCAGCAGTGCCATAGTCGTTGACGTTTGACCGGGTCACTAAGTCAGTCTATTTATATCTTTTGCTAGCCTCTCCCTTGTCTAGTAATACCGCCACCTTCCCCTTTCTTAAGTTAACAGAAGGTAATGGAGGAATAGTGGTGGTAGCAATGAAGGAGTGGTGGCGGCGGTGATGGGATAGTGGTAGCACTGATGGAGTGGTGGCGGCAGTGACTATAGTGATGGGATAGTGGTAGCACTGATGGAGTGGTGGCGGCAGTGACTATAGTGATGGGATAGTGGTAGCAATGATGGAGTGGTGGCGGCAGTAACTATAGTGATGGGATAGTGGTAGCAATGATGGAGTGGTGGTGGCAGTGATGGGATAGTGGTAGCACTGATGGAGTGGTGGCAGCAGTGACTATAGTGATGGGATAGTGGTAGCAATGATGGAGTGGTGGTGGCAGTGATGGGATAGTGGTAGCACTGATGGAGTGGTGGCAGCAGTGACTATAGTGATGGGATAGTGGTAGCACTGATGGAGTGGTGGTGGTGGTGACTATAGTGATGGGATAGTGGTAGCACTGATGGAGTGGTGGTGGCAGTGATGGGGTAGTGGTAGCACTGATGGAGTGGTGGTGGCAGTGATGGGATAGAGGTAGCACTGATGGAGTGGTGGCAGCAGTGACTATAGTGATGGGATAGTGGTAGCAATGATGGAGTGGTGGTGGTGGTGGTGACTATAGTGATGGGATAGAGGTAGCACTGATGGAGTGGTGGTGGTGGTGGTGGTGGTGACTATAGTGATGGGATAGTGGTAGCAATGATGGAGTGGTGGTGGCAGTGACTATAGTGATGGGATAGTGGTAGCACTGATGGAGTGGTGGTGGCAGTGATGGGGTAGTGGTAGCAATGATGGAGTGGTGGTGGCAGTGACTATAGTGATGGGATAGTGGTAGCAATGATGGAGTGGTGGTGGCAGTGATGGGATAGAGGTAGCAATGATGGAGTGGTGGTGGCAGTGATGGGATAGTGGTAGCAATGATGGAGTGGTGGTGGCAGTGATGGGATATTGGTAGCAATGATGGAGTGGTGGTGGCAGTGACTATAGTGATGGGATAGTGGTAGCACTGATGGAGTGGTGGTGGCAGTGATGGGGTAGTGGTAGCAATGATGGAGTGGTGGTGGCAGTGATGGGATAGAGGTAGCAATGATGGAGTGGTGGTGGCAGTGATGGGATAGTGGTAGCACTGATGGAGTGGTGGTGGCAGTGATGGGGTAGTGGTAGCACTGATGGAGTGGTGGTGGCAGTGACTATAGTGATGGGATAGTGGTAGCAATGATGGAGTGGTGGTGGCAGTGATGGGATAGTGGTAGCACTGATGGAGTGGTGGTGGCAGTGATGGGGTAGTGGTAGCAATGATGGAGTGGTGGTGGCAGTGACTATAGTGATGGGATAGTGGTAGCAATGATGGAGTGGTGGTGGCAGTGACTATAGTGATGGGGTAGTGGTAGCAATGATGGAGTAGTGGTAGCAATGATGGAGTGGTGGTGGCAGTGATGGGATAGTGGTAGCACTGATGGAGTGGTGGTGGCAGTGACTATAGTGATGGGATAGTGGTAGCAATGATGGAGTGGTGGCGGCAGTGACTATAGTGATGGCGTTGTCGTTACTGAGTTTTGTTGACTAGACTGTAGCTAGTATGTGTTTGATCTGTGTACCTATGCGGTTTGTCGTATATGTTTAATATATGTGTTGACATATTTTCTTAATATTTGAATTAAACATTTTGAGAAAACTTGAGATACAATAATAGTAATTATTATTATTTGGTGGTGGTGGTGGTGAAATTGCCGTTATCTGGCTGTTGTATTTAGTGTACACAGAGGGGTGATGGGATAGGTGGTGTATCTAGTTTGTGGTGTTGATGTAATTGCTGTTATTTGGCTGTTCTATATAGTGTAGACAGAGGGGTTTTCTTCCATTTATAACCATTTTCTTTTTTGAATATAAAATTTATAATACAAAATTGAATATTTGAGCAATATAACAGGATATTATGGATCCAAATTTCCTGAGAGTTAAGCCTGGCGCTTTATGTCCCATTTGTACTACGAATTGTTATATCACAATTATTATTATTATTATTATTATTATTATTATCACTGTTTTTATTGCACATCATTACTTTTTTACCGAGCACAGCTCTGTGCACCTTGGGTATGAGCAGTATTATTATTACTATTACTACTACTACTAAGCAAAGTTTGGAATATTGGATTCATGTCTAGTCGTATATTACTCCAATATTAATTATCTTCATTGACTGTATGACATTGATTGCAATACAGAACAATAAATAAAAGAGACAAGAAAAGACTGTAATGTAATCTCTAATCTGTTATTACTTTCTGTCTGTGTTTAATACTCAGGTTTAACTTAACTCTGATCTCTAATGATGAAAATAAAACAGAAGTGGAAAATGTTATGTTTTGCTGTTCTACAGCAAGACAGTTTTATGTTAACAAAGGTTTCCACTACCATCAAACCTAATTCTGGATTACAGAATAAAATATATATGTACTTGTTACTACTTTATACTGTACTACTACTAATGTTACTAATGCTATCTACTATGGTACTACTTCTACTATTAATGTTATAGTAAAGGAATTATTATTATTACTATTAGTAAAGGAATTATTATTATTTAGTGCAGGGCTAGAAGGACAGTAGTAGTAATGGCAGAGTTTGTTGGGGCTGCTAAGGGCTAGGAGTGCAGTAGTAGTAGTAGTAGTAGTAGTAGTAGTAGTAGTGGCAGTGTTTGTTGGGGCTGATAATGGGTTGAGGTTTGATTGGTCGAATTGCCTATGGTGGTGAGTGGGGGTGGGTGGAAGGGAAATTGTGAGATAGGCAGCCAGCACACGTATATCATCATAGGAGATTTAGGAATAACAGCAATAAAACAGGACATTTTGAAGTTGAGGAGGAAGGAAGGCAGATACCTGCGTGAGAGGAGAAATAATATCTACAGATGAACTGGAGACAGGCTGAAAGTAATTAGGAATCCATGTAGCCTTTCAGAAATCAGAAATCTGTGTCTGGCTTCCAGAATGAATGAATGAGAGAGAGAGAATGATATGTGATAGGTTAAGGGAGAAGCCTAATAACCAGGGTGGTGTAATTCGAAAAATTGATAACTATAAAAATAACATATATATATATGTATATAAAGTAGAAAATGATAGGTTAAAACAATGCAAAACGGACTATAAATGAAGGCAAAAAAAAGGTTATCTGGGATATATTATTATTATCTTTTATTTTTTGTCCTAATATTTTGGGACTTAAAAATCCACTCATGAAGGTATGAGCAACTCTCGGAGTAAAACATTCAAGTTTTATCGCTTTGAAATAATCAAATTTCAAAACGATAAAACTCGAACATTTTACTCTGAGAGTTTCCCACATCTTGAAATATTAGGACAAAACATAATAATAATAAATCTCAGGTAACAAACTTTTTGTTGCCTTCATTTTACTGTCCATTTCACATTGTCTTAGCCTTCTTAAACTATACACAATGCTTCAAGCAAACTACAACATTCTATTATATATATAGATATATATATAACATTCTCTTATATATATATATATATATATATAATATTCTATTATATATATATATATATATATAACATTATTCTATTATATATATATATAACAATATTCTATTATATATATATATAACATTCTATTATATATATATATAACATTCTATTATATATATATATAACATTCTATTATATATATATATAACATTCTATTATATATATATATATATATATATATATATATATGTATATGTATATAGTAATGATAATTACGAAGACCAGAATCTGAAGAAGGCTCGATAAGGATTGTATATATATAATAATAATAATAAATGTGAAGACTAAAATCCAAAGAGGGTTCGATAAGGAAAAATATATATCAAATATATAAGAACCCAAGAGCAAATATTTATTAAAATAACAGATTAAAGTTTAAGCAAAGAATCGCTGCTTTCACCCTTAACGGGATCTTCTGAAACTAAAAAAATCAATCTGTGAACACAGAAGTAAATATTTCAAAAAACGTTACAACCGAAGGAAAACAGGAAGACGATACTTTGGTTCGTGAAGACATTCCCTGGCAACGAACGGAAACAAAACGAAGATAATACGTCATTATGTGGAGCGATGAGAACAATTACACACAAAGACAAAACCACATTTATGGTATAAATGGAGTCGTAGACTAATATTCTATTTAGGAAACCGAATGATTCTCGGCTTCAGAGTTAAGAATAATCTAAATAAATTAGTAGAACGAAAATGACAGAGGTTATTACAATCATTAAAGTAATAATAATTAAATATATACATACACGCATCTATATACGTACATACATGTGCATACGCGAAAACACCCGCCATGCATGCATCTACATGTACGTACACATACGTAAACCGGCGCGACACATATACCCGCACACATACGGACATATACACCAAATACACATAAATATATATGTGTGTGTATACATATAATTATATATACATATATAAATATACAGGCATAAATGCGTATATAACGGACACAGATATACCTACAGCTAAATACACATATGTTCACCAAACGTACATATACCAGACCCTATGTGCACATATACACACCATACATACGTGCAAACACACATACACACTCATACATACCCATATACATACATATATGTGTGTATAAAAAAAATTTTTAAATACCAACATACATATATACAGAAATATATATATGCATATACACACTCACCCGCATATACAAACATACAGCAACTCATACACATACCCAATGAATCCATATATATATATATACACATACATATATATACACATATACACAAATATATGTATACATATACACCCACATACATATACACACATATATATACACATATACACCCACATATATATAAATATCTATATAAATCCACACACAAATAAACAAATATAATATGTACATACACATACATCCACACACATCCACACGCACACACACATGTATGTACATGCACACACACATATATACATATATATACGATATACACATAAATATACAAAATATACACACATATACGCATACTAATATACATACACAAACACAAAATACACAGAACCATATACACATATACCAGTATATATAATATAATATATACACCTATAACAAATACAAGCATATATACATACGAGAAAGTATACGTACCTTCACAAAACATGTGTAATATATACTTACCTATACAATTAAGTAATGGTATAAACATAACATATACTTAGCTACTACATCAAGACGTAAATTATCCGCGTGTTGTTCGTACTATCTGTTAGGATATAATGTGGGGCTGTAATACAGGAAAGTTTTATGCAATTTGTGTTTACAATCCAAAATTGCCTCAGATTGCCTCAGATTTGATCTGGTCTTTGGCGTAGAGTATTTCCAGGGCTTCAGAGGCGCAAAGATTGCATGGTCTTTTATTTCCATTATATGATCTAGCTTTAGCTAGGATCTCCCAGTATAACCTATATTGGGTGTGGTTGTCTTTTAGACCCCAGATATAAGCTGAAAGTGACGTCATATTCTTTCTTAAAGGGTTAAGAAAAGAATCGGTGTGCATGTAAAGACGCTGCTTGAATCTATTGGCGATTAACCCTATGTAGGCTCTACTAGACGTGGGTGTATCGAGCTTACATTTGTAGACAATGTTACTGGAGAGGCATTTCCCAGATAGGGGGCAGTCAACCCGATTCCTACAATTACAGTTAGTACTAACTACAGGGTTGCACATGTTCCTACGGCTAGGTAATTTAGCTAAATTTGAAGCAGTGATGTTATGTGCAAGGTTAGGAGTTGTGGAGTAAGATATTTTAACGGTATTTCTATTAAAAATGTTATATTTATGTGCTGAGGGGAAATGCTTCTTAATTAGAGAGAGAAAGATTTTAAGCATTTCATTCGGCTTTCTATACGTGTAAATTGAGGGTAACGACCGAGAGGTTGAAGCCGTTAAAGAAAGCTGTGAGTTCTTTTCTAATCCTGTCGCACTTAGTCATGGTCAAAAGACCATCATCACGGTACAAGCTACCGCCCACATTGGGGGATTCTTCCTTGATAGAGAAAATAAGGAAAAGGCCGATAAGATCTGTAACCTCCTCCGAATCGCTGGCGCCCATACTCATGTCGTTGGGGTACTATTAGATTTTTTTATCCAAATAGAGTCATCGAAATTAATCATCGACTTACGAGTATTGAGGATGACATCAACTTCGAAATCCTTAACCACCGTGAGCATTTTAGCGAAATTGATAGCTCTAAGAAGAAGTGATGGAGGAGTAGTAATTATTGATGTCGAATTGGATAAAACGGCAATGTTCCTTGTTGCATATGCCATTGAACCAATCAATGACCGCGAAAGAATTATTCCACAGTGCAAGAGGGCCCAAGCTTCTAATTTCAGGTATAATTCTATCTAAAATTCTTTTACTAAGTCTACCGAAATCAGACTTTGTAGGGTTAATTAGCTGAATAGAAGGGTTGTTAGTGAAATTGGGTTTGTGATCTTTCAGGGTAAAGTGGGGAGAAATCTATCCTGGATGTTGAGTTCTGAAGTGATTTTAAACCCAGCATCGTTATGTCATTAATGACACTCCGATCGATTATCCGGTAATCCTTGGTTACAGCATTATGTAGCAGTTGATGGTATGTACTGCTCTCCACTTGATATAGATTACCAGTTTTGTCGGAGTGGACGTGCACGGCATTAGAATCCTTAATAGAACAAATTCTATTCTTCAGGTCCTGTTGGAAGGATTGCTCCTGTTCCGAAATTTGATACTCCGTATGAGCTCCAAGACATCGTTTTCGAAAGGTAACAAAGCTGGGTTACTCGGAGGGTTATTATAAGTTTTAAACCCAAATTTTTCCTGTTTATTGTCCGCTTTTTCCTGGTTATCGAAATAAAAGGCACGCCAACACAACCTTTTAAGGAACAAATTCGTTTTTTGTATAAGACGTTTTAAATATGTTATGTCTTGCTGCTAGGTACTGGTATGTTCTTTGTAGAAATATTCAGATTTTGAATATAAGTCAATAGAGTGCTCAACTGAGGGAGCCAAATAGTAATAATAATAAATGTGAAGACTAAAATCCAAAGAGAGCAACATTTTTCGAAATATTTACTTCTGCGTTCACAGATTTTTTTTTTTTTTTAGTTTCAGAAGATCCCATTAAGGGTGAAAGCAGCGATTCTTTACTTAAACTTTAATCTGTTATTTTAATAAATATATATGTATATATAAACCCATTAATCTGTAGACGCAGAAGTAAATATTTCAAAAAACATTACAACCAAAAGCGTATTCAAAGTTTATAACACTTAGGTTTCAAGTTCAACCTGTATTATATGTATAAACACTTTCATGTGGTTTGTTAATACTTCCTGTCGACTTTCCAGGTTTGGGAAAAAGAGAGTTACACTGGAACTATTTTAGTAATATAGCATGAGAATTTGATTGTGCATTTGGATTCTACAGTAGAGATTATGAGAGTAAAGAGAGGGTTATTGTGTTGTATTAGTTTCTTGTATGTCAACATTGTTACAAAGTGACTTCATTATTCATGCTCATGAGTGTTAACAAAGTTTGAATGTCAGTTATTAGGTGATAAAACATCAGGAGAATGTTTTTATGTGTTAGTTTATGAGGGTTTTATGGTGAGTGAGATTGAAAAAAAGAATGCTTTTGAGGTCCCCAAACAACCTTCTAAGATACATGAAATGTGCCTCTGTTGGTTTCTGTTCAATCAATGGTGTAACCTATTTATGAAATTAATTGTTTCTACTTTAGGCACAAGGCCAGCAATTACCCAGTGCATTACTGGTACTTTATTTTATCGACCTCGTAAGGATGAAAGGCAAAGTCAACCTCGGCGGGATTTGAACTCAGATAGTAAAGGGACGTAACTATGCTGGAAAGCATGGCGTCCGACCTTCTACCGATACTGCCAATCCACCAATCCACCTATTCATGAAATTAATGTAGCTGAGTATTCCATGGACATGTTGACCCTGTAATTGTCATGGTGATTTGGTATGACAGTGTGATATGGCTGATCCTTTCAATTACAACATACAGTCCATCTAATGGGTTTCCAAAACCCCTCTGTCTACTCAATTACACTCACAAGGCATAGGGCTATGGTAAATGACACCTGTTCAAGATGCCATGCTATGAGATTGCACCTGGGACCTAATGATTGTCAAGTGAACTTCTTAACCATTTAGATATACTGTGTCCACTTCTATCTTAAAAGGAGCGAGAAGGAACAATGTATATTTATACTCCTGTCAAATCATTAAAACATCAGTGTAATTTTCTTGATAATGGGTTTTTAAACTTGAAAATATTTGTGATTATTAAATTTGCTACGGTAAGATTCTTTTGTTATCTTAGCAATTTTAATTTTCTTTCTAGTGCATTGTTTGGTTTTCAAAATTATTTAAATTTGTGTTTCCTATTCAACAATAATGCTTCAATCAAGCTACAACGCTCTGTTATATATATATATATATAGAGAGAGAGAGAGAGTGTGTGTGTATGTGTGTGTGTAACAGGTAAATTGGGACTATTTAAATATCTTTATTATAATTGGTATAACTGGAAAAAATCAAATACTGCAAATTTTATGTTTATGCCAATTTTTTGTAGAGTTTTTATCACTTATTTCAGTTCAATGTAGCCGCCATTTGCTTTCTTTACCAGTTTAATCTGTTTACGAAATGATGCGCATGCCTTAACTATTTCTTCCTTTTCGTTTTACCAAATGCTCAGTGAAGACAGTTGTGAGAAGTTGTGTTGGATATTGCTTCAACTGTGCCCATAGCCAAAAATGACACAGATTTAAGTCTGGCAAACTAGCAGGCCAGATATCTTTAGGTACAAACATGGGCAATTCCTTCTTCAAAAAGTTTTGTTCTCTTTTCAAAGAATGGGCAGGCACAGAGTTCTGTACAAACATGACTCGACTTGCATCATAATGCTTCCTAATCCAAGGCCAACAAAAGATTTTGAGATACTCTGCAGTGTTGATTTTAAGACCCGTTTCAATAATATGAAGAGGCATCAATTTCCCATCACTTGCAACAGCTCCAAAGACCATAATGGAAGCCGGATTCTTGCTATGCATAGCTGAATGAACTTGGGAAGGGTCATATGCTATCACTCGTGAATTTTGACGGTTTGCAACTTCGTCTACCATGAACTTTTTTTCATCCACCAAGATGCGGACATCCCCACCACAATATTTCAGATGACTAAGAAATTTGGGACTTCTTACAGCTCGAATGGCTTTGGAGTGGATAGTTAGGATGCTACAGTGCTTCCTCACATACAATTTCATATGGATGTTTTGTCTCACAGCCTTAGAAACGGTTATTTTACTTCATCCTCAATTCTGAGCTAATTTCGCCATTGATTTTGATAATCCATCAAACATTTTAAACAGGCTGGTATCATTATTTAAGACCGTTTCACTTCAGTTTATGATTGCACCAACATTATGTTTGAATTTCAATGAAGGAATAATAATTCTTGGTGAGATGTCATTTCATATTTAGAGAATAAGGCAAAAACTTGTAGAATTAACTTATGTGTATATATATATTACATCACAAATGAATGAAAGATGTTTCAGATAGGTTTCAAGGAGATACTTTTAATTTAAATTATCACCTTTTTTCTCAGAGTTATATTTTACCTATTGTAGTCAGTAATCAACAATTTTCTGTCATCTCCTCAGCATAATAATCATAAGTTAACATATATGATTCCTAATATCTTGACAGATATGGTTTCCTTTCCTTTATCATATTTCTATCCTTTTTTTTTTTAATCACTTTTCAAACAGAAATTCATAATCATTTTTCAATTTCAGTCACTTAATTCACTTCACTTTCTATTTTCTGTCCTTCACCACTTCCATAATTTCTGGATATAAGGCGCAAATCCAGCATAGCCAGCATTGGTGCCTCCTTGTAAGTACCATCACTTGTCTTTCCAAACACTTTACCCCCACCCTTCTCTTTTTTCTGTTTTCTAAGTCATGTATCCAGTGAAAATATATCACCCCCATGTCTTTATATCTGTTTGGAATTTTGCAAGTTTCATTCTGTGTATTTAAAGCAAATTTGGCTTATGTATATGTACATATATATGTATGTATGTAGGTATGTATGCATGTGTGAGTTTGTGTGAATTTGTATGTGTGTGTATGTACACACACATACACACTCACGCGATCAAAATTAATAGTGGTTAGTTGAATGAACATATGTGTATATCTTTGCTTGAGTATAAAATTAGATCTAGCTTATTTTGTGTTCTCCAATTTACTTCAATTATTATTTTGTTGTTTTTATTTTAATTCTCAAAGAGTTCAACAGTCTCATTACCATCAATATACATCAAGGTTTATCCCCCTTGTTACATAGATCAAGAGCTCATATATGGTCAAACTTCATCAAAATCTCCTTAACATCACTATACATCAAGGTTTATCTCCCTTGATACTTACTAAGATCATGAGCTCATATATGATTCAAACCTCATCAAAATCTCCTTAACACCATTCACTATACATCAGTAATTCTTGTCCTTATTACATATAAAGGTCAATTTGTTTGATTACCTGCTTACTAGTTCCCATAAAGTCTGATGATCACTGGTAATGTTTGAAACTAATCAAACATTTTTCATTTCTATTTCTCATGTTATATCACTTTGAATCCATTTCAGATTATTGCTATTTATTTAAACAGCTTACACCACAGTTTCACTTATCTATGAACCTTCATTTACCCATTTTCAAACACTTTTTTAGATATAAATATACATAAAATCTTCTCATCCTCATTCCTGGGAGATGTTGTGGGAGCAAAGTCCTCAAACATTCATTCCAGCAGGTCCTGTCAGAAGCAACCACCATCAATTAATCCAACTGGATCCCTAAGCGAGACCAGCCAAACTCATAGAGGTTATTCAACCATCTTGCTCGGGTTCTACCCCTGTGTCTCCAGTGATTCTTCCATGAGATATTCTAACCACATGGAGGAATCCTATTTCAGCCGCTTGTATTAATTAACTGGAAAATTTATTTACATTTGTTGCTTAACATTCTCGTTTGATTTAGAGTTAATAAAATAAAACTTAACATATATGGTGGTTGAATTGAATTGTACTCTTCTCTTCAAGCATTTAACTGGGTCATACATCATATATGGAATAGTATTATAAGGGCCATTCAATTAACACTCTTGATATCAATCTATTTTATACTATCCTTGGTTCTTTGATAGAAAATTGCCCATTTTGAATTGTTCATATCTAAATTTAAACGGTTCATAAAAAATTCAGTAAGTTATGTTCTAAACACCTCTTGGTTATTTTCAAAATGAATGGAACCCCATAGGCAGTTTATTTCATTAGAAATATGGTCACAAAAGCATTAAAACACTTTATCTAAACATTTTTTGTAGATGTCCAGCATTTTTTAGCATGGGAAATTAATGTAAAATGTTTGAAAACTAAATACATTAATTAATCATATTTCTCATTTTGGAATCAGTATAATTCTCTTAGCAAAATCTTTCCTTAGGCAATAAAAAAAAATCTTTCTACTCGTAAACTACTACTAATAAACATATTATCGGTCTCGTTTCTCCTTCCTACCTGATTATTGTGCAAAGCTGCACAGTTTTTCCCCTGATGTGTTTATAACAGAATATGGTTGGTTAAATCTAAACAGTTCTAATAATGTCTGATATCGTCTGGTTCTTGTTGTTGATTTTTTTTCTTTTTCTCCAAAGTATTCCACATTAAATCACATGTTAAATAGAAATATATGTCAGATCATTTATGTATAGACTATCATTCTTGTTTCAAATCAACATGAATGATAGCATCTAAGATTTTTCAAAACTAATTTCTATTTGTATAATTTCATTGCGACTTCTTAGTAGATTAATTTATATATTTGTATATAAATTTAGTAGTAAGGTGTCGATTTTTGGAAATCTCTCATTCAACTGCTGGCTGATGAGAATTCCATTATCTGAAACTTGCTGGTTATGGATTTACTATTAATTGATGACCAGTAGATTCTCCATGGAATTTGAAACAGTACTGTACCAGCTTAGATGTGGATTTTTCTAGTCCCGCAGATTTTTGTGAGCTAAACTAGGAGGATGCTGGCTGTTTCAATTGATGAAATTGTGAGGACTTTAACATTTTCATATGTTAAATACAAAGACCAAAATCCAAAGAGGACATAATAAGAATTGTGTATGTATGTGTGTATATATATATATCATCATCATCATTTTACATCCGATTTTCCCTATATAAATCCATAGAGCAAATATTTACTTATAGTACAGATTGAAAGTTTGAGCAAATGATTTCTGCTTTCACTCTAAGCGGATCATCTGAAATTGAGAAAAATCAATCTGTGGATGCAGAAGTAGATATTTCAAAAACATTATGATCAAATATTGCCTTTAGAAACCATATATATATATATATGTATATATGTTTTATTTATATATATATTTGTGTGTTTTATATATATATATCATCATCATCATCATCATCATCATTTTACGTCTGCTTTTCCCTGCTTGCAAGGGTGGGACAGGAACTGATTCTGGCTTGATTTCTACAGCTGGATGCCCTTCCTAACACCAACCTCATTTACAGTGTGGGCTGGGTGCTTTTTTTCCGTGGCGCCTCCACGTCCTCTTTGCAGTGGAATGATAGGGACCCCAGTCCCTATAATCTCATTTCTACAGCTGAGTAAACTGGAGCAATGTGAAATAAAGTGTCTTGCTCAAGGAAACAACACATCACCCGGTCTGAGAATTGAACTCACAACCTTTCGATTGCAAGCCCAATGCTCTAACCACTAAGCCATGTGCCTCCACATGTATACATTTTATCAACATCATCATTTTACATCCGCTTTTCCCTGCTTGCAAGGGTGGGACGGGTCTTATTAAGCACGGCATGTCTCCATTCGTCATAGTCCTTTGTCATCTCATCTGTGAGATTCAGTGATCTGATATCTGCTCTTACCACCTCCGCGTCTTCCTTCTACTGGGATTTTTTGGCACTTCTTTACCCAGCGGACATCCTCCATGCACATCACATGTCCATACCATCTCAGCCTTCTCTCCTGCACTCCATAACTTATCCCTATTATACCCTCCCACTGCAAAGTGGTCGTGCCACGGCAAATAAGCTCCCAGCCCACACTGTAAAGTAGACGTGGAGGTGCCACGGAAAAAAAGCACCCAGCACTCACTGTAAATGGGGTTGGTGTTAGGAAGGGCATCCAGCTGTAGAAATCAAGCCAGAATCAGTTCCCATATGAGCAAGGCATGGTCAGCCAACCGGTCACTGCCCACAACAGGACAACCCGTCTAACCCATGCTAGCGTTGAAAAACGGACATAAAACGGTGATGATGATGATGATATATAATAATATGTACATATATATATATGTACAGTTGCGAGAAAAACCACAAACCCTCCAACTTAGCTCTACTTTTGAAAAGCAGAAGAACTGTGAAACCGGTAAAGGTAACAAATATTCTTAAGAAGACTCCAGTTGCATTTTCGATTTCTTTTCCTTATATATATATATATAGTTTTGCGAAGTTTTTGATATGAAATCGTGTGTCGAAACAGATATTGTTATATTGTTATACTTGTAATATGTTGTAATAATATTGCCTGAAATAATAACAGAACACACTCACTGTTTGGTTGGTTTTCACCTCTGTATCTTTTATATCTACACAGTTAATTTATTTGGCAATCAATCTTTATCATTGACTGACCAACAGCCAAAAATACAGATATAAATACATATATATAGTCTAACAAAGTTCTTTCGTTGCACATCTGCAACATCATCAGTGGTACTATTATGTTTCCTCCTGTTGTATTGTATGTCTACTCTAATTTTATTTTATCTGTTTATTTTTGTCTTCTTCTCTGCGTATGTGTATAGTGTCCGGTGTTTGTGTTCACGTTTGGATGACTGTGTTTTGGTTATTGTATTCTATCTTAGTTTATAATATACTAGCAGCAGTACCCAGCGTTGCCTGGGTAGGTAAAATAATATCTGCTTTGATGAAAAGGTGTTGATCTTAGCGACTGCTTCTCGATGACTCATCTATGGCCACACACAGGCCATGCGGGGGAGGGTGGTAATGACCTCTATCACTGAGAAACGCGGGTAACTGACGGAGGGGCATGCTGAGGGAGGGAGGTAATGACCTCTAACACTAAGCCAAATTGTGTAAAGCTACTATAAGATGTGCAATGATAGGTTCTATCGTAGTATAAAAGTTGAACCAAATAAATTGATTTAAGTGTGAGGTGGAGCCGAAGTTTCGAATTTGAATGAAATTGGTTGAAAAATGTGGGAGCTAGAGCCAAAAAGGTGGTATTTTCGAATATTTAAGCGGCTGCCATGTCATTCCTGAACAAAAAATCCAAAATGTAAAGCCACTTTAAGACGTGAAATAATCAGATCTAGCGTAGTGTAAAATTTGAACAAAGTAGGTTGATTAATGTGGGAGCTAGAGCCGAAAAAGTGGAAATTTGAGTCTAAAAGTGGTATTTTTGAATATTTAAGTGGCTGCCATGCCGTCCCTGAACAACAAATGCAAAATATAAAGCCATTACAGGATGTGCAATGATAAATTCTATTTTGCTTTAAAATTTGAATGAAATCGGTGGCAAAATGTGGGAGCTAGAGCCAAAAGTCTTATTTTTCAATACCTAAAAAAAGGTGACCTCCCTATCGATTTTTATCTGCAGAATGACCCCGGCATAAAAAAAACCATATGCTGATATATAGAAAACACTCCCCTATGACTAATCTATGAGCCTGTAAAGTTTCATGAAAATCAGTCGTAAGATGTAGGCCCCTATAGGTAATACACAGACACACACACATACTTAATTTTATATATATACAGATGTTTGTTGTTATTGTGCTTGTGTATATATTTATTTATATTTCTCTTAAGTCAGTATTGTTTGTTTGGGTGTTGTTGTTATTCCATTCATTCTTTCTCTTTAGCTTTGGCCTTCTAAGCTCAATTTTGCTTGCTTCTCTGATTTGCCTACTTGCTGGGTCATTTCTATGTTTAGATATTATTTTAATTTCTATGTTGTCTATGTTACAGTCATGTTGTTGTCTGGCGTATAGTACTGAACCGTTTTTTTTTTGTGTCCTTTTAATTCCCCCCAGTGTTGGTCTATCCTTTCTCTTATGCTACGAGCTGTCTCACCTATGTATGTCATCATGTTTCTGCAAGTACCCTCTGTACATCTTATGCTAGAGACTACATTTCTAGTTTTACACTTTATCTGAAGGTTTACTTTACATATAACACATTTCTTATTAGTACAGTGGGTTTTCTTAAAGGGGTATATTTTGGTGATCAGGGATTTTATGGTAGTTCCTGGCTTATCTACCAAGTATATATATATATATGTATATGTATATATGTGTATATATATATATATGTATATATATATATATATATATATATGTATATATATATATGTATATATATATATATGTATGTATATATATATATATGTATATATATATATATATATATGTATATATATATATATATATATGTATATATATATATATATATGTATATATATATATATATATATATGTATATATATATATATATATATATGTATATATGTATATATATATATCATCATCATCATCATCGTTTAACGTCCATGTTCCACGCTTGCATGGGTTTGGACGGGAGTTTTCCCACTTGAGGCAAGAGTGGTTGTCTTGCTCGCATAGGACTGTCTGGCGGGTTTTCTACAGCTGGATGCCCTTCCTAACACCAGCCACATTTACAGTGTGGGACCAACCACATTTACAGTGTGGGTATATATATATGTATATATATATGTATATATACAATATATAAAGAGAAACACACAGATACATGCGGACACATACATACACATGAATATATCCACACATATCGCTGAGTTAGTGGTACCAACCTCAACCGATGTTGCTCTATGAATAACTGGGACAAACCAATCCGAATGGATTAGACTGATTCAGTATCAGAGCTATAAAGTACATTATGAAGAGAGAAGAAACATGAGATATAATTAGTAATAAGATATATCATACCTAAGCTGCTTCTATAGTCCCCGACTACGTAGTTTCGTGGCATATTATGCAAAAACTCTAGATGATAGAGATATAGAGTTTTTGTGAGGTTCTGCCGACTTATCAAGGGGATACCTTATAACCTTGAAAAAAATACCACGGAGGCGGAGGGGGTATTTATATCAAAGCCGTAGAAGCGGTGGTTTGAGGAGGCGAGAAGTATGAGTAATGGTAGCTATCCAGCAGTCACTACACTTCAAAGGTTACTCCGCCTCCGTGGTATTTTTTTCAAGGTTATAAGGGGCTTAGCTCTGTTTCTTGA
>OZ024758.1:32226849-32356849 GCA_964016885.1 Eledone cirrhosa | reverse complement strand
CTACAGCTAGGTAATTTAGCTAAATTTGAAGCTGTGATGTTATGTGCAAGGTTAGGAGTTGTAGAGTAAGATATTTTAATGGCATTTCTATTAACAATTTTATTATATTTATGTGCTGAGGGGAAATACTTTTTAATAAGGGAAAGAAAGATCTTAGCTAATGATTATATTGAGTGAAAAACTCACGATAGTCCCCTATAATCAAAATAGCTCAAGGAAAATATTTTTCTGACCCTTATAATACAGTTAAGTGAGACAAACACGGATATATATGTGTTCAAATCACAAGGCACAGAAATCTTAGAAGTTTAGGAATAACATTTATTGCAATAAATGTTATTCCCACACTTGTGGATTGTGATGTTTTAATTGATAATCTCTGTCTCCCTTTTTCTCTCTCTCTCTCTATATATATACCGATTGTGTTGTTATTTCTGTTTACCTTTTACATACATATATATATATATATATGTATATATATATATATATATGTGTGTGTGTGTGTATGTTGAAATTGACTGAATTCTGATACAACTACTTTGCTAAGTACTACTCTAAGCGGAATCTGCACTAAATGATCTCTGGATAACATTATTGTTTACCATGGGAAAATGCCAAATGTTTGTTAGTGAAACAAAACTAATTTATGGTCACATATTCCACCCTATTGTTATGACATCTGGGATATACTTACAATTGTTTGATCCTGATTAGAAACAAACTTTCACATTAAATAATATATTCTTCTTTCAATCTCATCATCATCATTATTTCATCATAGTTTGGGAAAACAGTTCTTTTTATTTGTTTGTGTTTATACACACACACACACATATATATGTTTGTGTGTGTGTATATATATTTTACATACAGCATTCTTGACTTTTAATTCAGGTTTTGTAGGTCAAGTAGACAAATCAGTTGCATGCTGGTTTTGTGTAATAGTTTTATAGAGAAAAGTGTGACTTATACACAAATATTTGGTAGTTATTTCAATTCTGAAACTTTTATGTTGATTGTCACTAAATCTGTATAAACCATACCTGAAATTTCTAAAACTTTCATTTAAAGACTTCATGTAAATATTTTACTGTCGATAGACATTAAAATTAGACTGCTTATTTAAAAAAATATATCTTGGTATTTAGAATTTAATATCAAAGGTTTTTTAAATATCCTACACTGGTAGAAATATAGGGAAAAGAAGTTGAAAATGCAATTAGAGTCTTTAAGAAGATTTATTTACAATAACATTACCAGTTTTACAGTTTTATAATTTTCAAAAGTTAAGTGAAATAAATATAGTGTGATGTGACTCAACATAGTCATACATCCTTAGCAGAAAAGTTTGGGAAACACCAATATATACTAAATACTAATCACTGATTCCAATATTAGTTGTGCGGTTTCACATATTGTCTCAAGTGACCTTACTTCATTAACAACATTTTTATATTGTTTTAGTTATACTGGCATCAGATGAAAATTAGCATTTTAACACCAAATAGCAAGAGAAAATTCACAAAACCAATTTTCATTGAAAATTGCTTAAATGATTTGTTAACTTTAAGAGCAATTTATTAACAACTTGTAGGTGTTAGCTTCATTCCTTCTATCTGCCAGTTTCACTATTAAAGTAGATTTCTTGGTCTTACTAATAGGACATTATATATTAAATACAGGCTGTATCAAAATGAATCAATTTTAAAAAGCTATATTTTTAAAACAAATGACTATATAATCATGTGATGACTTGTACAATCCATGTCTGAATATAAAGTTTCTTTTTTTATATAACTTTTATAAATTTATATAAAATTATTTACAATTTTTACATGCTTTTCAGTCTGCTTCATGATGATGATGATTCTCTTTGATTGACCCTGTATAGTTTGTTTAACCCTTTAGCATTTAAACAGGCCCTATCCGGCCAAAATTCTTTCACCTCTTTCTGTTCAAACCAACTGTAACCAGTTGCTCATACTGATGTTAAGGTATTGTTCTCAAAATAAATAACATAATATCAAAATCTCATAGATTTGATATTATATGAGATATTATGTGAGGTAAAGCCTTTACTGTGAAAATACAACAGTATATATAGAATAATTGTTTCTACTTTTGGCACAAGGCCAGCAATTACCCAGTACATTACTGGTACTTTATTTTATCGACCCCGTAAGGATGAAAGGCAAAGTTAACCTCGGGAAAATTAAACGCTTACGGCACCTAGGGTTCCCAAGCGGTCACCCATCTAAGTACTAACTAGGCTCGACGTTGCTTAACTTCGGTGATCGGACGAGAACCGGTGTTTTCAGCGTGATATGGCAGAATAATGTAAATGTTTAAGGGTTAATTTTCTTATTTATCTCTCAGTTGTTCTTACATAGATTAGTTTTACAAGTTGTTTGTAAAAACAATTATATTTTTGTGTATATTTTCTCCAATATGTTAACAAATATAAAAACCAAACTCTAATTAGCAACATTGTTACATTCCAGTGTGTTGTACCAGTTAGGAATTCATTCATATTTGGTTGTTGCTTACCCAGTGGTCAGTATCTCAGTTTGATTACTGACTTGGTCTGTAATGACCCATCCAACACTTGCAGGGAGAATGAATGTTAAATGAGGAGGATGATGATGTTGATGATTTGATACTCGTATCATTAAAAATGAATGCACGTGCCTTTGTACTTAGAGAATTGGATTCACAACCGTGAGGTTGTGAGTTTCATTCCCGGACTGAGTGATGTGTTATGTCCTTGAACAAGACACTTTATTTCATGCTGCTCTTTCTGCTAGGAATTGTGACTGGTATATAGTATCAGCAATGGAAAGACCAATGGAAACATTGTTTCCTTGGTCCAATTTGACAAGTTCCACCTCATCCGGTAAGCGAATAATATAAGATCTTGCCGATCGTTAAAATAAATCAATAAAACTTAAAGAACACAACAGACTGATCCACAAATTTGCATTGAATTTAATAAATTCTAAAATATCAAATGTGTGGAGATTGTCTATTGTCAGTCTGTGTAATCCATTTTGTCACCAATGCTTTTGATTTCTCTTTTTGAATTTTTTCTTCAATTTTCTTAAATGCCTAAGGAATATTGATTGAGATGTTTACAAACCAATCCACTGATTAATGAAGCACTTATTCAGAATAGTGTGGGGATATAATACATTAACCCTTTAGCATTTAAACATGCCTTATCTAGCCAGAACTCTCTCATCTCTTTCTGTTCAAATTGGCTGTAACTGGCCGTTCATACTGATGTTAAGGTATTGTTTTCAAAATAAATAATATCAAAATCTCATAGTTTCAATATTATATGAGATAATTCTGTGAGGTAAAGCCTTTACGACAAAAATACAATAGTAAATATAGAATAATGTAAATACTAAAGAGTTAAGTTTGCTCAGCAGAGAGTATTTCTGCTACTGATTATTTCATAACTCACATAGAACCCTCCAATTTAATTCTTCTCATAAGTTAGGAAAACATTTTCGAACCATATTACTTGTCATTAAATAATGACAAAAGAAGACAGGAGTATTGATATAACTTACACACACACAATTAGAAAAAAATAATTTTGAGCATCACTGTGTTTATGTATTCATCATCAACATCTATTTTCGTCCTAATATTTTGGGGCTTCAAATGCTCTTCTCCAGTGTATAAGGAACTCTCAGAGAAAAAAAGTTCTGGTTTGTTCTCTTTGGAATTAAATTTAGATTTAAATTTTATAAACCGCTTTTTGTATATATATATATATATACTAAACTCCATTCCTACCCTGACTTTACTGACTAGGTCAACAAAAGCTAAGTATAGTGGCTTATTCTTCTCTAAGAACCTCTCTTGTAATTGTCTCACCAAGAAGAGGGCATCTGTTGTACTTTTCCCAGGCACAAAACTAAACTGCATCTCATCTAGTTTGACCCTTTCTTCTAATTAGTTGTGCTAATATCCTTTCTGCCACTTTCATAACCTGATCCATCAGTTTTATACCCCTATAATTGCTCCACTTCAGAGCATCCCCTTTACCTTTGTAGCAATTTATGAGAATACTGCTGCACCAGTCTTTGGATATGACACCGCCATATATACGCTGATTGATGATGTATGCAACCAGTTTAGTGCCTACATCCCCTGATGCCTTCAGCATCTCAGCAACTATCCCCGATGGTCCAGCAGCCTTACCATTTTTCATTTCCTTAATCGCCTCTTGGACCCTATATTTGTCAATCTCAATAGCTGGTCCCTCTGTCGGATCTACCAAGGGTAATTTCTCTCTCTCCCATTCGTTCTCCACATTCATCAGTCTCTCATAATGACATTTTCAGGCCTCCTTTTTCTGATCATTCGTGACACTAAGTACACCGGCATCATTCTGGACACATTTATCTCCAACAACATACTGATTTGCATTGACACACTGCCTTGCAATGTGGAACACCGCACGTCTCCGATCTTCCCGTCGCAGAACATTGGCAAACCTCCTACTCTCAGCCTCCCTACATGCTAAGTACATATGTATATATTTATACATATATATATACATATATATATACATATACACATTTAAATTAGGTGGTTTACCACTGGTTAGAAGTAGTCATTCTGCAATGGTAATCATGACGTAATATTAGAAAAGCACTCAACATTATGCAACTCATCCATCTTTGATGTTGAATCATGTTGGTGGTGTGGGAATGGAGTCAAATGTATTATAAATTAAAATGACGGGAGGCCAAATATGTCGAATTTCCTTAATTATTTATTTCTGCAAACACTATGCACATTTCAGGTCTAAATTGTGTAATAGATGCATAACAATGGAATGATGGTTAACTTTAAGGAAACAAGCAAAGATAAAACCTGGCCACTCAAATGTGGGGCAAAGTGTTTCAACATATTTGGCTTCCTGTCATTTTACTTTATAATATACACATATATATATATATATATATATGTGTGTGTGTGTTGGTGTCTGAAATAGTGATGTTTATATGAATGCGCATATTGTATATTTAAAAATATACTGTATGTTTATTTCAAAACATTTTGAAGGTCTTTGGCTATGAATTTAAGGTAGTGACTATAGTCACATACCTTCAGCAAAAACAAGCTAGGTATGTGATGTTAGCCACTACCTTTATTCATAGCAGAAAGCCTTCAAAATGTTTTTAAATAAATATACAATACGTACATTCATATATATATAGAGAGAGAGAGTCTGAGCTGAAGATCCACATAAGGTGAAACAATTGTTCTTGGAATGGTGAACTAACTGTTGTGTTATTACTCCTATATATATATATATATTATTACTCCTATATATATATATATATAGTTAGCCTGCATAGCTCAGTCAGTAGAGCATCAGACTTTTAATGACATCATATATATATATATGTGTGTGTGTGTAGTGATAGGGGTCACCATTATGTACCGAATAAATGTATTCTTTGCAGGATGAATGATAAAAAGTATGATGCAAGAATTGTGATGTTGACAACGTTTATTTTATAATAAAATTCACTTGTTGGTACATCGAATATTGAGTAAGAAAATCGTGAAAGTAATTATCACTACACTAATTGTCTTACTAGATACTTCGAGCTAGCGTGAATGCATGTATCAAATAAAACAATACAGTAGAAGTTGTGTTGTATTTTACAGTAGTAGAGAAATGACAGGAAGTCGAAAGGATAAATAAAGTGTAGAAGGGAACAATATAAGGAAACCTATTGTGTGGGTGTTAATCCTTAGCATACATGATTTCTGTAGCAGCGGTCAATCTGTTCAGCGGGTAAGAATGGTGAGAGGATAGTAGGTGGAAGACTGATTTCGAGAAGAGAATCTATAGCGTTAATAGAACTGTTCTTCTGTCATCTGAGTTAATCACTATCTCTCGTTCGGTTCTCGAAGCAATTGTATTTATAAGAATACTATAGCTAGAAGGATGTGTATATGGTTTTTGAGACAATAGTGGCCATGTGTCTATCATCTGTCGAGTGTCTGGGGTCACAGGTCAAGTGGTATATGCATTTATCATAGTTGTCTTTTGATAGGACACTGGTAAGAATATCTATAAAATAGGTGGTTTTAGAGGCGAAAACTTTTAGATTCGATTTTGAATCTCCACCAGGTAAAACATAGAAGAATTCTGTTACATTTATCTATACATATATATATATGTATATACATATATAGGAAAAATTCAGGACCCCAACGGCTGATCTGCAGCCATTTCAACAATTCATAAATTTATTTCACAGGGTGCAACATTATTAGGTGGATTGGCAGTCTCGGTAGAGAGTCGGACGCCATGCTTTGCAGCAAAGAGTTACGGCCCTTTATGGTCTGAGTTCAAATCCTGCCGAGGTTAACTTTGCCTTTCGTCCTTACGGAGTCCATGAAATAAAGTACCAGTAATGCACTGGGATAATCGCTGACCTTGTGCCAAAAGTAGAAACAATTATTAGTCTTTGTACTGTTTCAAGAGCTGTATCTCTCATACCTAAACACAGAATCCCTGTGTGACCAGCAGTATATATATATTGAGTGCTCATATTGGTACCACCACCAATAATTAACTGAATCATCATCATCATCATTAAATATCCATCTTCCACACTAACATGGGTTAGACGGGTTTGTCCCATTTAGAGGCAAGTTGTGTCAGGTGACCATGTCTCGCTCATATAGGATTGTTTCTAGCTGGTTTTCTACAGCTGGATGCCCTTCTTAGTCCTGTAGCTCACAAAGGATTGGGAGGATCCTTCAGTTATGTCAAAGACATGACAACCTCTCCTGTGCACTCAGTAGAACCTGAGACTGTACATAAGCGAGATGCAGATTTGTGGCACTTGCTTCTGTACTGACTTGGTCTGTGTGGAAACTATCCAACCCTTGCTAACAGGGAAAGCAGGCATTAAAATGATGACGATGATGATGAAGTTCTTCTTTGGATGTCAGTATATAAATGTTTACATGTGTATATAAGGGGGTATGTGCTGAAAATAAATAACGTAGAATTAGTTTTAAATATAGGCTTAACTATGATTTATATAACATTCCTCAAAAATACTACTGTGAAATAAAAAAAAAAGTCTCGGACCAGGTGAAGTGTTGTTTCCTTGAGCAAGACACTTTATTTCACATTGCTCCAGTTTACTCAGCTGTAGAAATGAGATGATAGGACTGGGGTCCCTATCATTCTACTGCAAAGTGTTCGTGGAGGTACCACGGCAAAAAAGCACCCAGCACTCACTGTAAATGAGGTTGGTGTTAGGAAAGGCATCCAGCTGTAGAAATCAAGCCAGAATCAGTTCCCGTATGAGCAAGACAAGGTCAGCCGACCGGATACTACCTACAACAGGACAACCCGTCTAACCCATGCTAGCGTGGAAGAACGGACGTAAAACGGTGATGATGATATATATATATATATATATATATATATATATATATATATATATACACACACACACACACACACACACACACACACACACACACACACACACACACACACAAATATATAATTTGCAGTATATTTTCCTTCAGTATCTACTCTACAGATGTTTAAGAAAAATAATTATAAACCTCTTGATCTATCAGTCTTTTTTAATTTTAATATTACTTATGAATGCATTGTAAATTGTGGAAGCCAAACAAACTAATCTAGGTTTAAAAAATGATATCATGCATTGCCTCATATATTTATGAATACATCCAAGAGGAACAACAGTTAAGTGTTAGTTTAGTTAGTTTTTAAATGGCTGCATCTTGCATGATTGGTTCAAGATTGTGTTTGCTACGACTTAGGAGTTGATATATTGATATTTTGCATTTTTAAATCCACACCATTGTTCATACATATATTGACTGCATCCCCCTGTGTTTTCTCATATATTTAAAACTATGCATTCTAATGTGTCCCAAAATATATTGTTCCTTTTAAACATTTTCAAACACTACGTCTTTAGTTACCAACCCTGCCAACACCAGCTCTGGTTCTATGAAATAATACCACCCATTTTAAACATTTCCAATTTAATTTAAAATCTTCCAATATAATGTTATATAAGAACCTTACATTAAGTTACTATCTTAGTAATGAAATAATTAATGATTTTAGTTAATCCCTTAAAATTCTTCTATTAATTATATAATTAAAATAGAGTGTATTTCGTTAGAAATGCAGTCATGAAATAGTTAACATAAATTGTGCAAATATTCCTGGCATATTGAGCACAAGCTTATAATTTGTATTTGCATAACTGTAAAGAATTACTATTTTCTCAAACCGAATCTATTTGAATACCATGTCTGGACAATTTTTTTGTGTATGCATGACTTGAAAGCAATATCTAATAAATATCACAAATAAGATTAAGAAACCTTCTTTAATTACATCTCTAATATTCAGTTTCTTGTAAATAATTAATGTAACCCCTAATATATATATTTATCCATTCATTTATGTATTCATTGAATATAAATCTGCTTGTCTATTTGCCTATGTATTGCATAAATTATTTTTTACACATACATTCTTGCATACCTGAATCCACATATACAATCATCTTTTTCCCCCAAATCATCTTAAGGGTAGGTTATAGTGTGCATGTATATATATGTATATACACATACACACATATATATATATATATAAATTACACAATAATCAAAACTATGTTCAAATCATTTTATTGCTGACAATCGTTTCTTCCAAACTTTTGTTTGGAATCATCGGAGCACTAGCAAAGTTTGGACATATAATTAACTTCCTATTCAACTGAACAATCATAGAGATACATGGATATTAATGTTGTCATCAACAGTTTCGTATTTACAGAGTGGAATGGATGTGACAAAGATTACAGCAATAAGGTAGTAATAAATTACTGATCTTTCCTGTTTATAGTTGTATATAGTGTATATATAACTATAAATAATATTATTATATATATATATATATATATATGTACATATAGGCAGTGAATTAGCAGAGTCATTAGAACGTTGGTTATGTATGTATACACACACACATATATGTGTGTGTAGGCAGCGAATTCTCAGTCATTAGAACTTCGGCTATGTATATATGTATGTATGTATGTGTGTGTATGTATATATATATGTGTGTGTGTGTGTGTGTATGTATATATATATATATATGTGTATTTTTGTTTGAGGGTTCAATATCTCAATATCAAGAAATCAATAAGAGCTATTTTACCTTCTAACTTTCACAGATATATTAATATCTCTCAAAAGATAGGCTTGCTTTATACTTGAGCTGAGCACAAATATTATACTATCCGACCTAACAACCAACTACTTTCCATAATAAACTATAAGTGGTTGTAATAACAACTCTACTCATTTCATACATTTTTGTGATGTTCATCGTTGTTTTGCCTTTCTTCTCAATATTCATGCTTTTTCCATATTTACTTTTTTTTTCATTCCTTTGATCATTCAATCCTTGCTTCATTGCATTAATCTGTATTTAGGCGCAAGTCCAGTATATCCAGCCTGGGTGCATCTTTGTAAGTATCTCACATCTCCCACAATCATTAGCTCAGAACCTACCTCTTTTTTTTTTACATTTTTTTTTATTTTGCCTTTCATCAATATTTAAAGTACAAGTTAAGTAAATTAATAAGTTAGTCTATTAATCTGGAAAGCTAGATGTTACTCAATCTTTATACTGTACTTTTTCATCTTACATAAATATAAATGATCAAATAATTACATTCACTCACATACTCATAATACACACACATAGAGAGACAACCCCCTCCCGCCCACACACACACATACCATCTTGATGATTACAATCAAATGAAACAAGTTCTAGTCTTCTACAAGTAATTTCTATCTGAAATAAACCATATATACATATAATAATAATAAAAGGTAACTAACAAATAGTTTTATCACTCTACATGGTTGAATACAAGAAATGTAAATCTGAGTATTTTTAATATTAATAATAATATTTGATTCGTAAGCCATATCAGTTGAATGACCTCGTCATTCTTGCTCTTGTGTTGAAATTTAATTACATTTTTTGAGGTGTGATGCGCATTTAACAATTGATCAGCTCAAAGTTCGATCTGAATCGATCAGGCCCAACTCTTGAATCAAAGGCTCATCGGTACATACATACATTCATTCATACATATATATATATATATATATATATATAGTATCATTACTAAAACACTGCCATCATACTCACTAACTAATTGTGTTATTATCTTATTGAGTGGGTGGGTCATGGCCAGAGATCTCTGAAATAAATTTGGTGACTTTTGTATACTGTGTGTGTGTATATATAATATTATTCAAAATACTAATAAATGAGAAATATTATCATAACCAAAGTATATATTTTATTATACATATTTCAAAGGTACAATGGTGTTTTAGTACGTTTTCATCAGATAAAATATATAAGAGATTGGTTATACGACATATCCCTAAGGTCTTGAATCTTCAATTCCTGTATTGGTATTACAGTGGTAAACTGCCAATACAGGAATTGAAGATTCAAGACCTTAGGGATATGTCATATAACCAATCTCTTATATATTTTATCTGATGAAAACGTACTGAAACACCATTGTACCTTTGAAATATGTATAATAAAATATATACTTTGGTTATGATAATATTTCTAATTTATTAATATTTTGAATATTATAGATACTCCAGATAAATTTCTGTCGAGTGCTTCTAATCTATTGTAAAATTGAATTTGTTGAATAATCAACGAACCATATAAACTTTTGGTTATATATATATGTATGTATATATATATATGTATGTATATATCGATCGACTTTCGTCAAATCGGATCGACTAAACAATGTTTTTGTCAGTCGTTCCAGTTGCTAGTACTATCGGTCGCAACTCCAGGTAGAAGGAGCAACGTGAAATAAAGAGTCTTGCTGAAGGACATAACGCATCGCCCGGTCCAGGAATCGAACTTATAACCTCAAGATTGTGAATCCAATTCTCAAACCACTCAACCTATATATGTATGTATATATATATATATATATATATATATATATGTATATATATATATGTATGTATGTATGTATATGTATATATATATATATATATATGTATATATATATATATATATATGTATGTATATATATGTATATATGTTGGGTCACTCTTGAGTGCTACTGGTAACATGTAACCCAATACAACCTGTCGCATGGTCGGGTCATCGACGACTAAACTGGCAACCCCACCAAGTTTACTTAGTGAGGAGGGTGATTTTGGACACACTGCAGAACAAAAAACAAAACCTGACAAAGGGCAGAAGAACTCATAAGAGTCAACTGCCATCCAAAAGTGTGTAAATATGTATATACACATGTACATATGTATGTATATGTGTATATACATGTGTATGTATATGCGCAGGGACATAGAAATAGTCGGGCTGGACACCCGATCGCGCGGTTAAACCACTGGGAGTGAAGGACCCCTAGCCTTTGTCAGGGCATTCTTCTAGAAGGCAACTCAGGAAACTGGGATAACTCCGATATAAAACCTGCAGCTCAGTAGTTACCGGTGATGTTGATCTTTTCTTCTTTTCGGGTTATAGCTACTGTCTCTCAGAGAGTGGGATTGGCTCAGTGCACAGTCTTTCCTCACTTTAAAAAAGATTTTCACACACAGGTATTGCACGATAGAATTAATTAATAATTATTAATAATAGTATATTGTGCAATGGCCATACTCTATAACGAGGGGGCAGCCATCATGTATGTATGTATATATATATATAACAAAGGATGTGTGGTAAGGAATCAGATGGATCATAACGCACCAGAGTACTCAATACTTAGGGTAGTAGAATGGGTAATAGGTAAATGTTTGACCCCGACAGCAGAACTCAAGCCGTTTCAATGGCTATTTCTGGAGGTATATATGTGTGTGTGTATATATATATATATATATATATAATGGCTGCCCCCTCGTTATCGAGTATGGGCATTGCACGAGAAGAAAAAAAAAAAATAAATAAAAAAAAAAATAAAATAAAAAAAAATAATAATAAATATAATAATAATAATAAATAAATTTAAAAAAAAAAAAAAGAAATATATATATATATATATACATACATACATATATATACAGACACACACACACACATACACACACACACATACATTAATAACAATAATAATAATAATAATAATAATAATAATAGCAATAATAATAATAACGACAACAACAATAATAATATACATATACACACACACGCACGCACATAAGCATATCTACACACACACACACACACACACACACGATAACAACTAACAGTGCTGCGATCGAATGTGGCTTTTTAGCCCAGCCAATGATCTACAATGTCTTGCACAGAGTCGGCAACCAAAACATTCACTGGGAATAGTCGGCTGTGGTTGGAGTTCGTGTACTTTTGCATGTCGCTTGAGCCCTCCTGCTGATTTACATTCTCTACCACATGTTTGGCAAGCATGATGAGTAGCATCTCCAACAGCAGCCTGGTAGTCAACCACTGGTCTTACTTTATGACTGCGAAGATGACTTTCGAGTCCAGCTTTGCTTAGGCAGAGTCTCGCACAGACGCTGTATGTCAGCACCATAGGAGGACCCTCGCCGTCTGGAAGTGCAACAGCAATGCCCTTCCTCACATCCCGCTTTACTTTCTCGTGTGCGATTCGAGATGCCTCAAAGGCAACTTTTCCCTCATATACAGTCTTTCTCCATTTATTACGATCAGCAGCAATATTTTCCCATGTATCAGCAGAGATGTTAGCGTCTTTCAGAGAGGCTTTCAAGGAATCCTTATACCTCTGTTTTGGTTTATGTGGCGGTCATTTTCCTTTAACCAACTCTCCATAGAAGAGTTGTTTTGGTATTCTAGAATCCTTCATCCTGGCAAGGTGTCCACTCCAACGGAGTCGTTGCTTAAGCACAAGAGCTTCTATACTGTCACACATAGAGCTTTCCAAAATCTCGACATCACTGATGTGGTCCCTCCAGGTGGTGTCGATATGTGACCCACGTCTCGCAGGCATAAAGAAGACAAGAGAGTACACATGCCCTGTACACCTTTATCTTTGTCCTCCTGCATATGTCTCGCCGACCCCAGAGTCGCCTTTCTAGCTTTCCGAAAGCATCACTTGCTTTCCTAATCCTAAGTGAGATTTCACTGTCAAGGTTGCCGTATCGATTGACAGTGCTTCCCAGGTAGACAAACTGATCAACCACTCCAAGTCGTTTGCCATACACATAGATATTTGGTTCAGTGTACTGCTTACTAGGGGCAGGTTGGTACATGACGACGGTTTTCTTGAGACTGACAGTCAAACCCAGGGCAGTGCAAGCATCAGAAAATGCATTCAAAATGTGCTGCATATCACTCTCTGTGTGCGCTACAAGATCGCAATCATCTGCATACAAGAGGTCTCTTATGATTGATGTAAATACTTTTGTCTTCGCAGCAAAGCGCCTGATGTTAAATATGCTGCCTGAGGTTCGATATCGGATGTAAACACCATGCTCGCAATTCCTGAATGCAATACAGAAAACCATTGCAAAGTATATGGCAAACAGGGTCGGTGCTGGAATATCCCCCTGTTTCACTCCATTTTTTACTGAGATAGGCTCCGACATGTTACCCCCGACATTAACCCAAGCCTTCATGTCGTCATGGAAAGACCTAACTAAAGCAAGGAACTTATCTGGAGAACCTTCCATAATGCCTCTCTGTTGACAGTATCGAAAGCCTTTGTCAGATCGACAAAAACCTGATACAGATCCAAGCCTTGTTCAATGCACTTCTCCTGGAGCTGTCTAGCTGAGAAGATCATATCAGTAGTGCCGTGTCCAGCACGAAAACCAGATTGACTTTCAGGAAGAACACAATCTGCAATGTGTGTCAGCAGACGGTCCAGAAGCACCCTACATAAAACTTTCCCTACGACAGAAAGCAATGATATACCTCTGTAGTTCCCACAATCATTCCTGTTACCCTTTCCCTTGTACAAGACCACCATTACTGCATCTCTCCAGTCCTCAGGTACGGATTCATTAGCCCATATCCTTCCAAACAAAGAGTGCAGATGTTGCAGGAGTCTCTCACCACCATATTGTAGGAGCTCAGCATGTATGCCATCCATACTGGAGATCTTCCACTGTTCAGCTTCGAAATAGCCACTGCAACCTCCACAAGCGTCGGAGGTTCTGCGAGAGCTACTTTCACAGGACTTTCTGGAATGTGATTGAGGAAATCTTCACTGACGACAGACGGCTGATTCAAAAGATCATCAAAGTGCTCTCGCCACCTTCATAGAATTCCTTGTTAGTCACGAAGAAGTTCTTAGCCATCCTTGCTGCGAAGCGGTGTCACCAGAGAAGAAGACTGTCCATAAACATCACGCAAGAGACTGTACAACAGCTTTGTGTTATTGGAATCAGACGCAGTTTGTATCTCACCAGCCTTCTCACTCCACCACTGATCCTTCATCTGAGAAAGACTCCGCCTAACACGTGATTTTACATCCCTGAGTTCCTCATGCAACGTATTCCTCTCCTGTGGTTTTGCCGTCAAGTAGCGTGACAGAGCACGCCTCTTATCAGCCAACAAGTCTTCTATATGTACATCATTCTCATTAAACCAGTCCTGATGTTTTCTCTGCACCAATCCCAGAACACGCCTGCCTACATCATAAACCGACTTTTTAAGGGTCGGCCAATCCTCACCAAGATCTGCAGCCTGCATCTCTTCTTCCAATGTCCTCTTCACATTTTTATCCTTAAGACGAGCAGCATTCAATCTTTTGGGCAGGGCAACACCAGGAGCCCAGATTTTACGTTTAGTGATTAGTTTCACTTTTGCGCGTACCAGGCGGTAGTCTGTCCAGCACTCAGCTACACGAAGAACACGAACACACTGCACATCCTGTCTGTTACGCATCCTGACTAGGACGTAGTCCAAAACATGCCATTCCTTAGATGCAGGATGCATCCATGTGGTCTTGAATTTGTTCTTTTGTTGGAACATGGTGTTGGTAACACACAGATCCAGCTCCTCACACATCTGCAGCAGGAGCATACCATTGTTGTTACACTTTCCCACCCCATACCTTCCGATTACATTCCATGTGTTAAAATCCCTACCCACTCTAGCATTAAAGTCACCAAGCACGATGACTTTGTCTGCCTGAAGGATATTTCTTAGAACACCTTTCAAGGCATGGTAAAAGGACAGTTTTTCTTCATCGACAGAATTCATAGTTGGAGCATACACACTCACCAGGGTAGCATATCTTCCTCTGTCCAGCGGAACTCTCATGGACATAAGATGCTCACTAATCCCTACTGGGAATTCTTCTAATTTATTGGCAAGTACAGTCTTAACAGCAAATCCTACCCCAGCCTCTCTTCTGGTTCCTTCATCTCTTCCTTTCCAGAAGAATGTATATTCTCCACAAAATTCCGTAAGATGACCATCTCCAGCTAACCTCGTCTCAGATAAAGCCACGATGTCAAGATATATATATATATATGTGTGTATGTATATATATATATATATATATATACATACACACACATACATATATACCTCCAGAAATAGCCATTATATTAGAAAGTGAGGTTTTTTTACAAAATGAAAAAGAAACGAGGTGTCCTACACGAGTGAAAGTTTAAGGAAAAAAGATGAAAGCGAAAATGCAACTGGAGTCTTTTTTTTTTTAAATATATATTTATTTGGTTCCTTTACCGGTTTCGCAGTTCTTCTGCTTTTGAAAAGTAGAATTGTAGAATTGAGATGGAGGATTTGTGGTTTTTCTCACTCAGATGTGAGAAAAACCACAGACCCTCCATCTCAATTCATCTTTTGAAAAGCAGAACTGCGAAACTGGTAAAGGAACCAAATAAATATATATTTAAAAAAAAAAAGACTCCAGTTGCATTTTCGATTTAATCTTTTTTCCTTATGTCATCATCATCATCATCATTTTACGTCCGCTTTTCCCTGCTTGCAAGGGTGGGACGGGAACTGATTCTGGCTTGATTTCTACAGCTGGATGCCCTTCCTAACACCAACCTCATTTACAGTGAGTGCTGTGTGCTTTTTTGCCATGGCACCTACACGACCACTTTACAGTGGAATGATAGGGACTGGGGTCCCTATCATCTCATTTCTACCGCTGAGTAAACTGGAGCAATATGAAATAAAGTGTCTTGCTCAAGGAAACAACACATCACCCGGTCTGAGAATTGAACTCACAACCTTTCGATTGCAAGGCCAATGCTCTAACCACTACATATATATATGTATATATATATATGTATATGTATAGGCGCTGAAGGTGGAAGACTTACGTAGATTAGAAAGAAACGAAGCCTGCATTCTCCGATGGATGTAATATACGCGAACGACAAAGCATAAATGAATTGAGAGAGAGACTGAGCATTAGAGGAATCAAATGCTGTGTGCAGGAGAGGCGGTTGCGTTGGTATGGACATGTGATGCATATGAAGGATGACAGTTGCACAAAAAGGTGAAGAGCACTAGAAGTCGATGGAAACCGCGGAGTGGGGAGACCCAAGAAGACCTGGGATGAGGTGATAAAAGCCGACCTTACCCAATTAAACCTCAATGGCACACGACCGTGACCTCTGGCTTCACACAGTAATACAGAGTACCCGACCTCCCATTGGTACAAGCTGAAGCATATAGACAAAATTGCGCCACACCCTCCCACTGCAAAGTGGTCGTGGAGGTGCCACGGCAAAAAAGCACCCAGCCCACACTGTAAAGTGGACATGT
Source organism: Eledone cirrhosa (assembly GCA_964016885.1). NCBI lineage: Eukaryota > Metazoa > Mollusca > Cephalopoda > Octopoda > Eledonidae > Eledone > Eledone cirrhosa. Next base: position 32,339,970 of record OZ024758.1, on the reverse strand, counting down.
AGGCGCCACGGAAAAAAGCACCCAACAATCACTGTAAATGAGGTTGATGTTAGGAAGGGCATCCAGCTTTAGCAATCAAGCCAAAATCAGTTCCTGTATGAGCAAGGCATGGTCAGCCGACCAGACACTGCTCACAACAGGACAACTCGTCTAACCCATGCTAGCATGGAAGAACGGACGTAAAACGATGATGATGATATATATGTATATATATATATATATATATATATATATATATATATGTATGTATATGTATATATATATATGTGTGTATATATATGTGTGTGTGTCTCGAGAATTTTACCCGCCCTAGATAGATAGATATATATATATATACATGTAAATGTATATGCATATATATATACACACACACACATATATATATATACAATATATTAACAAATGGAAACTATATTTATAAAACCATATTTATTTCATTATACATAATTCAAGGGCCACCAAGGCAAATTACGGTGCGCTTTCATCAGATAAAATATAATATAGGTTAGTTTTATAAATAAATATTGACATGCCCTGAAAAAATGCAACCATCCTACGAGATTCCAACCAGAATGGTTGCATTTTTTCAGGGTATGTCAATATTTATTTATAAAACTAACCTATATTATATTTTATCTGATGAAAGCCCACCATAACTTGCCTTGGTGGCCCTTGAAATATGTATAATGAAATAAATATGGTTTTATAAATATAGTTTCCATTTCTTAATATATTGTATATTTACTTCAATAATTTGTTGAGTGCTTTATATCAGTTATAAAAATATTTTGCTTGTTGTATCCCAACAAATTAAATATAACCTCTACATATATATATATATATACACACACACATATATATACACATATATATATACATATATATATGTGTGTGTATATATATAAATGTATATATATATATGTGTATATATATATATGCAGAGGTTATATTTAATTTGCTGGGATTCAACAAGCTTAAAATTTTATTTTTATTTTTATAACTGATATAAAGCACTCAACAAGTTAGTGGAGTAAATATACAATATATTAATAAATGGAAACTATATTTATAAAACCATAATTATTTTATATATATTTCAAGGGGGACCAAGGTAAATTATGTATGTATGTATATATATGTATGTATATATATATATATATATATATAAACGGAAAAAAATGAAACGAAATTTCATTTCCCACTCTTAGTACGGCTGTTACTTAAATATAAGTATGTAAACGTACATACATATATGTATACAGACGTACAGTAGTATGTATATATATATACATACATGCACACATATATATATGTACGTATGGATTCACCGAACATTTATTATAATGCTCGGTGTGTTTGTAAACAAACATCCCGTATTAAGCCGTAGTGTCCAGCAAACATCGTTGCTCATTTGTTCAACACTGACAAAGGAACGCTGTACTAGTTTCAAGCTTATTAGCTATCGTCAGCAACGTATACCTTCCTGCCAGATAGTTGAACGTCTGAAAGTATATACTTTCCTTATGCATATTAACGGCTGAGCAGCCTAATTTGCATATCGAGTGAGTTAATCGGCCGGGGTACCGAAAACGATAAACGTTTATTGTTTTCGGTACCCCGACCGATTAACTCACTTGATATGCAAATTAGGCTGCTCAGCCGTTAATATGCATAAGGAAAGGTATACGTTGCTGACGATAGCTAATAAGCTTGAAACTAGTACAGCGTTCCTTTGTCAGTGTTGAACAAACGAGCAACGATGGTAGCTAGACACTACGGCTTAATACGGGATGTTTGTTTACAAACACACCGAACATTATAATAAATGTTCGGTGAATCCATACGTACATATATATATGTGTGCATGTATGTATATATATATACATACTACTGAACGTCTGTATACATATATGTACGTGTACATACTTATATTTAAGTAACAGCCGTACTAAGAGTGGGAAATGAAATTTTGTTTCATTTTTTTCCGTTTATCGTTTTCGGTGCACCCGGCCGATTAACCCACTCGATATGCAAATTGGGCTACTCAGCCGTTAATATGCATAAGGTAAGTATATACGTTCAACAATCTGGCAGGAAGGTATACGTTGCTGACGATAGCTAATAAGCTGAAACTAGTACAGCGTTCCTTTGTCAGTGTTGAACAAATGAGCAACGATGTTTGCTGGACACTACGGCTTAATTCGGGACGTTTGTTTACAAACACACCGAGCATTATAATAAATGTACGTACATACGTACATACTACTGTACGTCTGTATACATATATGTATGTACGTATACATACTTATATATATATATATACATATCTATATATGTAAAAGTGGAGACGTTTGATCAAGTCAGGTAGTGAACACTTTGAAACTCGTCGGAGAGAACACCTAACACTGAAAAGGAAGGTAAGGAAAAGAGACTGCCTGCTGTTGAACAACATCTGGTTTGCCAGAACTGGGGTCAAGTCTGCCTGAGTAAAGCTGGTTTGACTAGACACAAAGTCATATCAGTAGACCCCATGTAGATTATGATCTGAAAAGGTGTGAGGAATGTGGCAAGGAAAGTGCTAGCATGGGAGGTCTTAAAAGACACATGAGAACACACAGTCAGAACCAAGCAGTGTAAAGTCCCAGAAGAGCCTACAGTTGCTATGTATGTGTCAGAGGGTGCAAGTCTTTGGCTGATTTAAAGAGCCACATTGGTGCATCACATTTTGATCATTTTATCGGGCGATGGCAATGCTCGAACTTGAGTTTGGAGCCATCGTATGTATATGTATGTATGTGTGTGTATATATATATGTGTGTGTGTATATATATATATATATATATATATATATATATATATATATATATATATATATATATGTATTTATATATGTGTATGTAAATATGTATGTATATATAGGAGATCAATGGGAGTGAGTATAACCATCATTCGTTACCATATATATATATATATATATATATATATATACACACACACATAAGCATATATAAACACACACACACATAAGCCTATATTCTTCAACCTCTTGAAATATACTTCTATACATGTACATGTGTTCACTCATTTATATTAAGTGATTGTAATACATTAAAACACATAGATATTAGAATAATATTCTAACAAGAATAAAAGAATATAGTTATTATTAGTATAGTTTCTTATATTTGAGGAGGGTCATCGTGTTATATTGCCAGAAATATATAATAAAACACACTCACTGTTTGGTTTGGGTTGGTTTTCACTTCAGTATATTTTGTATCCCTATAGTTAATTTAGCTGGCAATCAATGTTGATCATTGATTGACCAAACAGTGAGTGTGTTTTATTATATATTTCTGGGGTGGTGAATTGGCAGTATCAGTAGAGAGTCGGACGCTATACTTTCCAGCATAGTTACGTCCTTTTACGGTCTGAGTTCAAATCCCGCCGAGGTTAACTTTGCCTTTCATCCTTACGGGGTCGATAAAATAAAGTACCAGTAATGTACTGGATAATTGCTGGCCTTGTGCCAAAAGTAGAAACAATTATATATTTCTGGTAATATTATAACAACCCCAATATAACAATATTTGTTTCAACACTCGATTTCATATCAAAAACCTTGCGAAACAAATTCAACACCGTCACAACACAAGTATAGTTTCTCCTTGTTATATACACAAATTTTTCCACAAATAAATTTAATCACTTGTCTATTACAAATCCTATAAATCTATAAAACATTGTCATACTCCACTTTTGTCTCCAGTTTCTACACTTAACATTGGTCTATTGAAATTATTAATCTATCTTTACTAAACTCTTACATTTGCATATACAGTGAAAGGGATTTTAAAGTATATGAGACTAACTTTTGGGATTTTTTTTTTATTAGTTTTATCTTCTTAATTCCTAAGATCTGAAAATATCATTTGGAATTTATAAGCATATTTCATAATTCCATTGCATATAAATTTTACAACAGCCCTATATTTGATATCGACTTTTTTATATATCAGGATTACACCAGTATTAAATTAGTTAGACCATTACAGAGTACTCAATACTTAGGATAGTAGAGTGTGACTATATTAGTCTAGAATTATCTGTCAAAATGGCAAGAGCTCACCCATTGGGCCCCAGCTCTTTCTAATATATATCTATATATATATTTACTTTCATAGTTGTCTTGTAATTAAAAAAAATTATTTTCTACATTTATGAGCTTCATTTAAATGCTGTCTCTTTTGTTGTTCACATGTTTTGTGATATTCTCTATCTCTTAATGGAAAATATAATTATGGTATGATTATAAAGCATCTTATATACTCTAATCAAAATCTTTAAAAATAATTCATAATATATTTTTAGTTAGACTTTATTGGTTATTTAAATGAATATTTAATTTAGTTTATAATTTGTTTTGCTAAAGAAGTCAAACAGTAGAAAGCTAATCAATTTTTATTGTAAAAGTGATGTAAATGCTGACTTTTAGATGACAATGTTGAATGTATAGCATACATTTGAAGAATGTTTCATAAAATATTTCTACATAGTGAAGCTGAAGGACTTATCGTTTACAGGATGAGTGTCACAGTTTTCACAGCACTGATTTTAATTCCTGCACTTGGTAGCAAACCTATCAAGTGCCTGTCAGAGATCACCTTCTGATGAGTTAATTAGTACCATGATCTGCAAATTCCAGCTGACTGATCCTACACCCACCTGTCTTGATACTTCTTCCAACCCAGCTGCAGATTTTAATCCTGTCCATGAAGATTATGAATGGGAGAGGTGACAGCATGCATCCTTGGTATAGTCCGACACCCACATTAAATGGCTTTAACGTAGTACCATTTATCTGAACACACATACTAGGGCATTCAGATAGAGACACCAGATCAGCAAGAAGCTGTCCATTGATCCTCTATTCCTGCAGAACCTTTTACAACAGGCCCTGTGGAATGTTGTCATATGACCTTTTTGAGATCTACAAAACAAGCATACACCTCTTGGCAATACTCCAACAATTTCTCAAAGACTTGCTGCAGTGTGAATATTTGGTCAGCTGTGCTGCATCCGAGGTGAAAACCGCACTGTTCATCAGCTAACTTGGACTCAACAATATCCCTACATATCTTTGCCGGACATTTAGCATAGACTTTACTAGGCAGGCTTAACAAGGAGATTCCTCTGTAATTGTCTTTCTTGTCTCCCTTTTTGAAAATTGTGATTATCACTTCCAATTACCATTGCTTAGGTGCCTTTCCACATAAGTCAACCAGAAAATACTTCCTCTATTTAAGGCTTTTAACATCTTGGATTGAATTTCATCCTCCTCAGAAGTCTTGACAATTGGTAACTTGACCATTGTTTAAGATTTAGAATTTTGAAAATAGAATTCTTCTTGAAAATATACTCATATCATAGTTTCCAGAAAATTATATTGTTTTCCTGTCAAACTAGTTAAAAGGTGGAATCATTTTATCATATCTGAAGTTTAGAAGAATATCAAGCAATTTCATTAATCTTGATTTATATTCATAGTAATTACTTTGCTGTTTTTTTTAAATGTCTTCATTGTGATAATTTAAATGTTCTATAGATATATATCTTTATCTAGATCAAAAAATGGTTTTAATTCTATTTCTTGTATATTAATTTATTAATATCATTTAGTTTTTCCTTCTTAGAAGTTTTCAGTTATATTTTTATGTTCCAATCTTTCTTTGTGTTTATTTTATAACATTTTACTCAACAACATGACAATCTGGTTTTGAAATTTAATTACAAATAAGTTGGTTTTCATTGGTTTCTGCAGCTTTAAATGATAAGATATCTATAATATATTTGCATATTGTAGTTCATATGAAGCAATGTAAGATTGAGTTGAATTTGCTAAAATTGTTTTAGAAATCCAGTACAATGCATGTTGGAAATAAAGGAGAGAAAAATAAATAAATGTAAAATGAAACAAGATTTTACACTTATACCTTATATTTTGATATTTGCACAAATGTGCAAAAGATACCAGCTCATTATCACCATCTATTTCCCAATCAAAATATAAGGTAAATATATAAACTGTTATTTTATTATATTTTGCTTTTATTTTCACTCCTTTCTTTCCAGCTTGCATTGTGCTAGCTTTCTAAAACATTTTTAGCAATTTTTATAACTGTTTTTAAAAACATCTTGTATAATTAAACACAGAATTCTTTGCTAGCTTGTTATATAATTTTGATCCTGTTACAATAATTCGTTAAACAAATCTAAATACTATTTCTTATAATATGGTTGAAATGCACTTTTCTTTCAACAATTCTCAAATTAGATTTTTGTTTTGTGTTATCAATTCTTTGAATTATGATATGCTGCTGTTGTTATTGATGATGATGTTGTTACTGTTGAGCTACAGTTCAGATGAAGTAGGCATATAATCAAAGGCATTCTAGCCATGACCATCTTGTCTTTTCTGTCAGAAATATTTAAATATGACTATATTGTCTAATGTGCCTTGTGAAGTTAATTTGGTTTTAATAAGTATTTGTATGTACATCTAATTAGAGAGAAAGGTGAAAGTGTTTTCAGTTGAAGGGAAATTTGAACCCAGGCAAATCTCAAGCTAAAAGCTCTACAGATGAAATAATAAGAGATGATTAAAAGAAATGAAACTGTTCTATTAATATATATAACCTACCCTAACACACAAATCTAAAATAGTTGTTGAAGATTACTCTCAATGAGAGTGCATTGTTTTTGTGGACATTTTTCTGTAAGTTATTTTCAGTTAATCTCTGATATTGTATCTCACAGTTGTGTAATATCTACTTTAGTTGACTTTCTTTGTGATTTTACCTAACTTTGCTCTTTTGTTTTTTCATGGAGCAGACAGTGTTTAGTCTTTAGAAATTTAACTACAATTTTTTTAAATCCTGTCAATTTCCCTCCTCACTTAGTGACAAAAATACAGTGCCTATGATCTTTTGCAAGACCTCAAAGATTGGTGGGAGGGAGTTAGAAAAGCTGGAAACCTGGTCTGAATACTAAAGACACTCTCTAAGTAGATCATGGCAGGACTTGCACTAAGAATGCAAAGACCTGGAACCCATATTGCCAGGCACCCAGTCATTCAAATGCTCAAATGATTCTACAATTCTATCAATTAGTATTTAATTTATCAGCCCTAGAATGATGAATGCCAAAGTTGACCTCATTAGGATTCAAATTCAGAATGCAAGGAGTTGAAATAAATACTGCAAGGCATTTTGTTTACCATTCTAATATTTCTGGCAATTTGTCGCTGATAAACTAATAGATGTTAATATCAAGAATACAGTATAGACAAATCCAAACAAATGGTGATACCACAATATTGATATATACAACTATTAACATTGTTAGTACATATAAATATATATATATATTATATATATGTGAAGGCGCATGGCTTAGTGGTTAGAGCATTGGGCTTGCAATCAAAAGGTTGTGAGTTCAACTCTCAGACCGGGTGATGCGTTGTTTCCTTGAGCAAGACACTTTATTTCACATTGCTCAGCTGTAAAAATGAGATGGGGTCCCTATCATTCCACTGCAAAGTGGTCGTGGAGGTGCCATGGCAAAAAAGCACCCAGCATTCACTGTAAAGTGGATGTGTAGGCACTACGTAAAAAAAGCACCCAGCACTCACTGTAAATGAGGTTGGTGTTAGGAAGGGTATCGAGCTGTAGAAATCAAGCCAGAATCAGTTCCCGTCCCACCCTTGCAAGCAGGGAAAAGTGGACGTAAAATGATGATGATGATATATATATATGAATAAACAAAGTTAATTTTAACCTGTTGACTTACACTTCTTGTTTATATATATATACACACACACTATTAACAGTTAATATTAATTATTACTTGTTATTATGATTATACAAACTAGTTATTTGGTTGAAAATTATAACTGTACATATATCATATCCAACAGATGATCATTTGATAAATGTAATGTTGATTCATAAATTTTTAACTACTCTTACAGTCAAATCAATATTTTATGTTTTCAAAATGTACTTATGAATTATTCCTTGCATTTAATATCTCATCCATGCTACATAATTTAGAATTCCATACTAAAATATATCTCTTAAATCAGAAACACTTCCTTTACAATTCATCTTGTCTAAATATATTTCATACATTTTCTAACTGGTTACTGCAACACATAACATATTTATCACCTGTTACATTATTGATTCTTATAGTGGTAGACACTCTGTGAAGTGATAGTACCAGTGACATGATAAAATATGCCTAGTACACTTTGTAAAGTGATAGTGCTGGTGCTACGATAAAATAAACCCATTGCCCAGTATGCTGTAAGGAAGGGTATTCAGCTCTAAATCATACCAAAAATCAAATATATAAGCAAAATGTGATCTTTTTTACCTTGGTCAGTCTCTCTCTACTAAGCTAAAGAATCCTCACTCTTTTTTTCAAATACACTTTGTAAAGTGATAGTGCAGAGTCACAATAAAAATGCACTTTGTAAGGTGGTTAGTATTAGAAAAGACATCCGGCTGTAGAAATCATACCCAAAGTCAAACATATGAGCAAGACATAGTCTTCTTGACTTTGGCTAGTCTCTTTCTGCTGAGCTAAAGAATCCTCTGTATTTTTTTGGGGGGGAAAGAGTGTGATGAGGAGAAAGATGCCCAAGATACTATATTAATATCAAAATGTGTATCATGTACTTGATATGAAGGAATATATCTTATATGAGACATTGTAAAAAATCTTGATAAGTTTGGTTTTGTTTGAAGAATTTCAGGATAAAACTGACTGTGTGTGACTGCTAGTTTTCTCATTCTTTATCCTTTAATAAATAAGTGATTAAAGGTCAACTTATCTATGTATATCCACCTCAAAATAATATCTTTCGTTGTCTTATCAAATGCATGTGTACTGATTTCAGAATATTACTGAAAGAACACATACAAGGGAAGCTCTATGATATTTACGTGGTAGATTAACAGAATCATTAAAGCATCAGACAAAATACCAGCAGTATTTAGTTACACTCTTTTATATTCTGAGTTCAACTCCCAACAATGTCAGCTTTGTTTTTCATACTTCAAGAGTTGGTAAAATAAAGTACCAGTTCCTTTAATGTATCCTAGATTTCAATAAACTTGTAATAAAAAAACTAATATAAAGACATTATTTTAATAGTTTAATAGGGTTGGCAGTATCGGTAGAGGGTTGAATGCTCTGCTTTGCAGCATAGAGTTACGGCCCTTTGCGGTTTGAGTTCAAATCCCGCCGAGGTTAACTTTGCCTTTCACCCTTACGTGGTCGATAAAATAAAGTACCAGTAATGTACTGGGTAATTGCTGGCCTTGTGCCAAAAGTAGAAAAATTTATTGATAGTTTAGAGGATGTTTATTTGAAAAAAAAAACGATGGTGGGTACATACCTGTTAGTAAATAGATTTTATAAAGAAATTATGCAATCTCAGTAAGTTATATATATATATATATGTATGTATATATATGTTATATATGTTATATATATGTATATATATGTATGTATATATATTATACATATATAACTTTGCTGATTGCCAAATAAGGTACTTTTCTTTCATCTATTCATTGTCCTGCTTGGTTCTAGACGTCGGCCCAGTATTGCCAGCATTGGTGTTTCCTTGTAAGTACAGCATGTTCTTTCTCTCCTCTCAATAAATAGAATTATTACTAACATCAGCAACATATTAAATGATGCCATAACATCCATTTATCCTGTAATTTTTTATTTACCATCCTTCCTAAATTGGTCTTGGATAAATAATTGTTATATTCTTTTTTCTTTTTTCTGATTTTTTAATATTTTTAATTTCTAGTTTTTTTTTATGTTAGTTATAGATTAGAATTTTAGAAAATACTACAAAAGAAATTTATTGGACTTTTCATCAAATGAAAATAGTTTCTTTATATGACAGGTGATAGCTGAGATGAAGTCTTTATTTCCTGCTATTGTTGCATTTAGCTAACCTCTGGTTAGTCTCGTCTCTCTGCACTGATTTCCATTTCTAACACCCCTGCCTCTCACACCTGCATGTCATTCGTTACAAAAATATATATTCATAAACTCACCTCCACTGTCTCATATTTTCTTTTTCTCGTTCCATTTGTTATGTGTGCTTCTGCAATCATATTTCAAAGATTTCTCATTGATTTTTGTTCAGTCATGTTTGTTGAGCTGTCTAAATGCTCATGATATCATTTTGCACACATTTATCACCAAACTTTAAAATAAACATTTTTTTTGTTTGTATCTCATTTAATTTATTCATTGTATTATTATTATTATTACTATATAATATTTTGGTTTCATACTATGTGTGTGTGTATAAATATATATATATATATATACATACACACACATATGTATATGTATATATATAAATTTATATATATATATCTACATATATATATAAATGTATATATATATGTATATATTATGTTATGTGTGTTGTATTTGAGAGTGAATTAGTGATGGGACACTTTAAAAAATAATTTTTAGAATATCAATCTAATTGATGAATATATTAAAAGAACTGATTGTATTCATATATTTTGTACTTATGCTTATATTTTTATCACCACAGAGTAACATATTTACATTTCCTTCAAAAGAAACATTTATTATACACAAATGTTACTGGTTTCAGAGTTTGCTTTTAAAAAATTTTACATAAAAATAATTATTTTTATTAGGGTTTTGACTTCTCAGCAATAAAAGAAATATATGTAGAATTATTTTAAGCATGCTAGGAAAGTGTAGAATGTCCCATAATCTTGTTTCTTTACTTCTTTATAAAAATATATATATAGTAAAATTAAATGAGAAAAAACTCTAATTACAGAAGTATAAAACAAGACAGATGGAAACTTTGCTTTTTGCTTATATATAGGTCTCCATACCATGGTTTTGTATGGGTAAACATCATTGGAATGGAACCTTTCATTAATCATCATCATCATCATCAACGTTTAACGTCCGTGTTCCACGCTTGCATGGGTTTGGACGGGGGTAGTCCCACTTGAGGCAGGAGTGATTGTCTTGCTCGCATAGGACTGTCTGGCAGGTTTTCTACAGTTGGATGCCCTTCCTAACACCAACCACATTTACAGTGTGGGTCTGGGAGGTTTTTACCGTGTTGCCTACACGGCCACATTACAGCGTGGACTGTGTATTTTTTTGTCGTGACACCTACACGATCTCATTTGTTTCGGCCTGGATGGCACGGCACCAACATAACTTTACATAGAACGGGGTGGTGTGGATGGGGTGGGGGTGGTGGTGGTGGGACGGGGTGTATTTTGTTAGAGATGCCTACTGGCTGTAGTAGGTTTTACTATGTATTTAGGTAAGGCGGGTCTTCTCTGTTACTGAGTACCGCCAAAGGTCTCGGTCCAGTGACATTGTCTTGGAGAGGTGTAAGTGTGTGAAGTCGGAGTTTATCAGCTCGTCCCAGGTTTTTCTAGGTCTGCCTATTCCGTGGCTACCGTCTATCTTTATTGCCCTGCACTTTGTTATAGAGCTATCGACTTTCATGCGCATCACGTGTCCATACCAACGTAGCCTTCTCTCGAGTAAACAACATCTGATCCCTCTTATTTCTAATTTTTTCCTTAGTTCGTTTATGCTTTGCCGTTCACGTATATTACTGTTACACATCCAGCAGAGCATGCAAGCTTCGTTCCTCTCTAGTCTGCGTATATCCTCTGCACACAATGCCCAGGTCTCACTGCCATGCAACATTGTTGTTCGTATGCAGGCATCGTACAACCTGCCTTTCATTTTTAGGGAGAACCCTTTAGCAGCTAATAGTGGTATAAGCTCTCTGAACTTTTTCCAACCAGTTCTGACTCTAGCTACTGTACTTTCAGAGCACCCTCCCCCACTGCTGATTTTATCGCCCAGGTAACGGAAGCTGTCCACTATTTCTATAGAACCCTCTGCGCAATTGAAAGAGCTAGTATTCTGTGGGCACTTGCTGCTACTTATTGCACCAGAACACCGGCCACATGTAAAATCTATGTTCTTAGTTAGCTTACCTGTGATCCCACTACATCTTTTATGCACCCATACTTAGCATTTAGGACATAAAATGGAGTTTCTACCTACGCCTTTCCTACACACTGAGCATGACCATTTCCCAGAAGGGACCGCCGCCTTATTTTCTTTCCTACAAACTAGAACTTTAGTCTTAGCCAGGTTAATTTTAAGTCCTTTGATTCTAGGCCGTGCTTCCACGTTTGGAATTTCTTCTCTAGCTCAGCCATTGATTCAGCTATGAGTGTCAGGTCATCTGCGTATAGGAGTTCCCATGGGCAGCCGGTCTTGAACTCCTCTGTTATAGCCTGAAGGGCAATAATAAATAGTAGGGGGCTGAGAACAGAGCCCTGATGGACGCCAACTTTTACGCTAAACTCTTCACTATACTCGTTGTTAATTCTAACCTTGCTGACTGTTTCTTTATACATGGCTTGTATAGCTCTCACAAGCCATTCGTCAACGCCTAGTTTTCTAAGAGCCCACCAGATAATGGAGCGGGGGACTCTGTCGAAGGCTTTCTCCAAGTCGACAAAAGCTAAGTAGAGGGGTTTACCTTTAGCTAGGTACTTCTCCTGTAGTTGTCGTACAATGAAAAGAGCGTCTGTGGTACTTTTGCCTGACACAAACCCGAACTGCATTTCATCTAGGTCAATTCTCTCTCTGATTAGTTGCGCTATTAATTTTTCCGTGACCTTCATGACCTGGTCGATTAATTTAATGCCTCTATAGTTACTCCTATCTAGGGCGTCTCCTTTACCCTTATAACAGTTAACGATGATGCTGCTATGCCAGTCCTTCAGAACAACCCCATTCTGTACGACTTGGTTAACTATGCGGGTGACCATGGTGTGTCCCACCGTGCCAGATGCCTTCAGCATCTCAGCAACTATTTCCGAAGGCCCAGCCGCCTTACCCGTCTTCATATCCTTGATTGCCTTACTTATTATACTCCCCTCGACTAACACTGCTGGTCCCTCTATTGGGTCGATATGGGGGAGACTGTCTTTCTCCCATTTATTCTCCTCATTTAGTAGCCTTTCATAGTGACACTTCCAAGCTACCTTCTTATCAGCGTCGGTGATGGCAAGTATGCCGTCATCATTAAGTACACACTTCTCCCCGACAATATCACGGTTTTCCTTGACGCATTGCCTAGCAATCCTGAACACCTCACGTTTTTGGTCCTCGCGTTGTAGAACATACTTGAACTTTCTTTCCTCTGCTTCCCTTCTTGCGAAGTACACTTGTCTCCTAGCCTCCCTCCTAGCCACTTGATAGTCTTCTCTACTTCCCCCATCCCGCCATACTTTCCAAGCCTGCTTTTTGGCCTTAATTGACCCCTCCACCCTACTGTTCCACCACCATGTTACTCTCCTCCTGCCTACAGGCCTGCTCCAGCCACAGACTTCGTCTGTCGCCATCAGCAGGTTTGCTTTCAGGAATTCGCACTGTCCCTCTATATTGTCCGACTCTAAATGCTCTTCCTTACTGTCGAAAGCATCAAGTAATATGCTTTGAAATTTATTTCTGGCTGTGGGGTCCTTTAGCTTCCATATTTTTCTCCTGAGGATAGTCCTCTTCTGCTGTCGAGTACGTCTCGTCCTGACTATGAGGTCGCTAATTATCAGTCTATGTTGGGAGGTGCATTCTTCATGGGGGAGGGATTTAGTGTTTACAACAGACACTCTGTCACGTCTTCTGGTAAGGATATAATCTACCTGGCTTGTGTGTTCCCCGGATCTATAGGTGATCAGGTGATTGTCACGTTTTTTGAAGTTAGTGTTACAGATAGTTAGGTTATTTGCGTCACAGAATTCCAGGATTCTGGAGCCTTCCTCATTTTTAGTACCAAACCCATAGCCTCCATGGATTTCGTCGTAGCCGTCACAATGTTGTCCAACGTGACCATTTAGGTCGCCTGCAATAATTATATAGTCACTATTGGATATTGTGAGCATCAATAATTATATAGTCACTATTGGAGGTAGTGAGCATCAGTGTCTCATAGAATCTGTCTTTTTTTAGTGCCGGGCAGTCCGGATTGGGGTGCGTACGCAGATATTACTGTCACCGTAGTTCTATTGAGGACAAGTCGTATTTTAATTATTCTGTCGTTCACTCTATTTACGTCTATTATCTTATCTGCCCACTTTTCTGCTACCATGATTCCTACTCCACCCAGCCCATCGTCGTTTCCCACCCAGAAAAGCTTATAACATCGTTTTTTACCCTCAATGAATCTAGCAGACCCACCCCTCCACCTGGTCTCTTGAATACAACAAACATCGACCTCCTTACGTTCAAGCATTTCTACAACCTCGTTAGCGCGACCCTTTAGGGTGCCTACATTTATGGTACCAACTCTGAAGTTTTGGATTGCGTTTGGGGTTTGGGGGTGGTGGGGGGCGGGGGGCGATGGGGTTATGTTAGCCGTCCGCGGTCGAAACAATGAGGAGTGCTCGCATTCTCGTCCAAGAGGTGAACTTGTCTTTATCTTTGGCATTGCCGCTGAGCGTTCAGATTTTTCTCTCTCTTCCACTCTCCAGGATTCCGCAGTCCATCCATCCATCCATCCATCATATATCGAAAGGCAACCGGGCAAGCGATAGTATAGGCCTCTGGCTTATGATTGGTCCGCGTAATAACAATGGTGGTGTGTGTGTGGGGGCGGGTGGGTGGGAGGGGTGTTGGGTAGCTAGCTGGAAGGTTAGGATTCTTTAACAAGCGATTAACAAAAAAACAAAAATACAAGATTTGTTCTGTTCAATACGACAAAAACTCCCGTATTTAACATAAATAACAAAAAATACAGATTTGCTCTAGGAAAACGTTCGCTACATTTCGGATTTTGCAAGATTGGATGTTTGGACTAGGTACGAAATTGAAGCGTGGAGTAGATAGAAAAATGTGTACGTTACGATTACATGATACACCGTACGTTACGATTACATGATACACCGTAGTAGGGACAGCAAATGAATTGGCGAAAGTGAGTAAACTTGAAGGGGAGTTTTTATCTTATATATATATATATGTAGCTAAGAGAGAGGGAGGGGGAGAGAGAGAGAGAGAGAGAGAGAGATGGATGTAGGTATTGGGGTGGCTGACCGCAGGCCCTCGTGAAGTAGAGGGAGGGGGTCTGGGTGTAGAAGCGGGATTTTTGACTTTTCGAAGTAGCATAATATATATATATATAAGATAGTCGCATAATATATAGATAGCATAATATATATATATATATATAAGATAGTCGCTCTAGCTTATATCCCCCAAATCAAGATTTTGGCTTAAATTTTGTTTAACTACTTCGTGTAATTAAACATATTGACAATTTATGATGTATATTTTATCATTTCATTGAGATGGCTAAGTATTGAAGACAAAGGACTTATTTGAATAATTTATAATTTATATATATATATCATCATCATCATTTCATTTTACGTCCACTTTTTCCCTGCTTGCAAGGGTGGGACGGGAACTGATTCTGGCTGGATTTCTACAGCTGGATGCCCATCCTAACACCAACCTCATTTACAGTGAGAGCTGGGTGCTTTTTTGCCGTGGCACCTCCACGACCACTTTGCAGTGGAATGATAGGGATCCCACTCCCTATCATCTCATTTCTACAGCTGAGTAAACTGTAGCAATGTGAAATAAAGTGTCTTGCTCAAGGAAACAACACATCACCCGGTCAGAGAATTGAACTCACAACCTTCGATCGGCTGTACAAAAACGGTTTTATTTACTGTATTAACAATTGTTTCATTGATCAGGTGAGTCTAACAGCCGCTAATCACTCAAAGTTGCAGCTGCAAGTAGCAGATTAGCACCCGATCTTCAAAGACTGTCACAAAGCACTCGATGATAGAGTAATTAATAAATTTCTCCTGAGAGTGAACACAAGAAGTTAGGTAATAGTGTCCCTGAATAACATGACAAGAGGCATGTCGCCACGTTAATACTACAACAATAAACACACACACACATATATATATAATAGGATATATATAATAGGATATATATAATATTAGTAGTTAATAATTTAAATATAATTTCTATCAAAGAAAAATAATCACAACTATGATTATTGCACTCGAGAAGGAGAAATTGACTGCATTATTACTTGGACGCCATGCTTTGATGCATTGAGTTGTGGCCCTTGCCATTCTGAGTTCAAATCCCGCCGAGGTTAACTTTGCCTTTCATCCTTACGGGGTCGATAAAATAAAGTACCAGAAATACACTGGGATAATTGCTGGCCTTGTGCCTAAAGTAGAAACAAAAAAAAAATTATTACTAATATACAATAGATGTGAAGGAACCTTTTCAGTACTAGGGGCAAATTGCAAGTGTATACAACACTGTGTCAGGGAAGGGTACCTCTGCTGAGAAAACTAATGACTGTTTTTTTAGTTACACAAACTCATAAGTATGCTAGTCATTAAACTAGCTGGACCCATGAAAATTTAATGTTTTATATAAATGTTTTTTTTATGAAAAACAAAATTCGTTTTTGCTCTTAACGTGATGGAGACTTCAATATATTCGTGAGTGACTAACAATAATACTATTAATATTCAGTTTGTTTATGAGGCTGTCTACTTGTAAACAACTTGAATCTAAACTATAATAAAATAAGGAGTGCGGGAGTGCATACGGTTTATAATTTTTTGTCCCATTAGTAAAATAAGTTTGATTACTTTGAATAAATAATTGTTTCTACTTTAGGCACAAGGCCAGCAATTACCCAGTGCATTACTGGTACTTTATTTCATCGACCCCATGAGGATGAAAGGCAAAGTTAACCTTGGCGGGATTTGAACTCAGAATGGCAAGGGACGTAACTCTATGCGTCAAAGCATGGCGTCCAACCCTCTACTGATACTGCCAATCCACAATGAATGGATATTACATAATTTATCTACTAAATTTCGTGGCTGTTGATTAAATATATTTTGTTAATTTAAAGATTCACTTCTTTAAAATTTCTGAAATGTCAACACTTCCGGTTGGCCATCGCGTAAATAAACATACTAATTTTCTGTCACTAATTTTCTCCTAATGCAGTTTATATATAATATCGTCTTTTTTTAATGTATCATGGATTACGTTACTGATTACATAAGACAGTGTAACGCAGTCTTCATTCAATTTCTGTGTATACTGTCAATTACTATTTTATTTGTTGTATCATATCTACATATATATATACTTGCGTATAATATCAATATACACACTACACATGCTAGCAGAAAACCACCCCAAGGGTGGTTTTCTGCTAGTATTAATAATGTTATAATATTATTATAATATTATTGTTCAAATCTGCTGAGGTTAACTTTGCCTTTCATCCTTATGTGGTCAATAAAATAAAACACCAGTAATGCACTGGGGTAATTACTGGCCTTGTACCAAAAGTCGAAACAATTATTATAATATTATTGTTATTCACTCATGAATACATTCTTAGTTATAATTTCTTCCATAAATTTTAGCTCTTCATAACATTATTATTCAATTATGTCTTTGATTTCCTTCCATAGTTAAAGTTGTTGAGAGCTTAACACAGGATCACATATCGTGACAGAGAGGAAGAACACATTAGATACAATATATTCGAAAAAGTAAAGAGAGGGTGGTCATAGTAGAATGGTTTTGATCATAAGTAAGACTGAGTTGGAACAGCAACAAATGAGATTTCAGATTTTTTTAGATAAAAACATAAAGAAAGGAAGAAATTTGTAGCAAACAACTGATTGAGTTTTAATCTAAATAGTTTGATCAGTGTTACTGTTAACTCAGCAACAGTATATAAGTACTTTGATCATAAGTGATGTGATTGATTATATATTTGTTTTCATCATCATCATCGTCATCACAATGTTTATATCCATTTTTCCATGATTGCATGAGTTGGATTGGTCTTCTCCAGCACGTCTCACTACATGTTGCAATTACTTGTCATCTTCACAAGACTCCACATTCTGAGATTAGTTTTATATACTTCTGGCCATGTCTTTCTTTCACTTTCTCTTCCATAGGTCCCTTTCATTTTCAATATACATCTAATTTTCACACCAGTGCAGTTTTTCTCTTGCATACTTCATCTGATTTCTCTCAACTCATTTGTGCGCTATCATTCATCCACACTAGCATTGTACACCCAACAGCATACTGATCTCATTTGTTTCCAGCCTTCACATATCCTTCATATCCAATACACATGTTTGACTAACATGTAACATTGTACACTGTACACAAGCATCATACTAAATGTTACTAGCAGAGGAAATAGCTTCTTAAAACTATTCCCCACTGATTTCATTCTGGCTACTTTCAGAGCACATTTCCACAGATAGGAGGTGGGCTAGCTTGTTACTTGATGTCTATTTTCTGCATTTGAAAGTAAGAGAGTTTGTGTTCTTTTTTGCCATTAGCTTCTAAGCCCTCCCATTTTAGGAATTCACACTAAATAAGCTGTCCTGCAATGCTCAATCATCACCGTTTTACGTCCGTTCTTCCACGCTAGCATGGGTTAGACGGGTTGTCCTGTTGTGGGCAGTGTCCAGTCGGCTGACCTTGTCTTGCTCATACAGGAACTGATTCTGGCTTGATTTCTACAGCTGGATGCCCTTCCTAACACCAACCTCATTTACAGTGAGTGCTGAGTGCTTTTTTGCTGTGGCACCTCCACGACCACTTTGCAGTGGAATGATAGGGACCGCAGTCCCTATCATCTCATTTCTACAGCTGAGTAAACTGGAGCAATGTGAAATAAAGTGTCTTGCCCAAGGAAACAACACATCACCCAGTCTGAGAATTGACCACTAAGCCATGTGCCTTCAAATATATGTGTAATAATAACAATATATTATCGTTATTATTACACGCACACATATATGTGTGAACTGTTATTCATTATTGTATAGATGAAACACTGTGTAAACTGTAAAGTTTGGTTTTATTCTGATTATATATATAATTTATTCTGATTATATATATAATTTATTCTGATTATATATATATCAAATGAAATGAATCTCATTAATCCCCTGTAATTTAATGAACTCAAAGAATAAGTACCGGGCTCATCATAATATAGTATGTAGAGAAGAAAACATGAAGGGGTATATTTTCAATTATGAGGAGTAGTGCACCACTAGAGTGAAAAGTATAAAGTCTACGAAAGGAATGGAAAATACATATTGATATGTATTTTCCATTCCTTTCGAAGACTTTGTTTTTCACTCTAGTGGTGCACTACTTGTCGTAATTGAAAACGTATTCCTTTGTGTTTTCTTCTCTATATACTGTATTATATATATATATATGTTAACCTTGGTCTTCCTCTTCCAGTGTGTCCATGTAGGGGCTCCCACAGGAGCACTGAGTGCAATGTCAACGCTGGATGTCGGTGAGCATGTCCAGCTAACCTCAGTCTCCTCTGTGTCACATTCGAGCTGACTTTTGGGAGGCTCCCACACAGCTCTGAGTTCTTCATCCTCAGTGTATACTGATTAATGTTCAGAGCCATCCTCAGCATTCTCGTGTAGCACCCATCCACCATCTGGGTGAGTTTCTTGGTCAGTGTCCAAGTCTCAGACCCGTACAGCAGCACAGACTTCACTACAGCAACGAAGAGATGGATCTTCAGGTCTTTACGAAGGTGCGACTTCTACACCGATCTCAAGCTGTGGCACACCGCCCGGGCTCTGCTCTTCCTCTCGACCACATCATCTTCCGTATTCCCAATCTTTGCTCCCAAATACAGGAAGTCCTCAACCTAAGGACAGACACTGGTCTCTTGGAGACGCAGGACATGGCAGCGATAATGAGGGACAAAGACCGCTGGAGAGAACTCGTCCATGGATCTCGGGAATTTTATCTGTCCTAGATATATATATATATATCTAGGGCGGATAATATATATATATATATACATGGCTTAGTGGTTAGAGCATTGGCCTGGCAATCGAAAGGTTGTGATTTCAATTCTCAGACCGGGTGATGTGTTGTTTCCTTGAGCAAGGCACTTTATTTCACATTGCTCCAGTTTACTCAGCTGTAGAAATGAGATGATAGGGACTGGGGTCCCTATCATTCCACTGCAAAGTGGTCGTGGAGGTGCCACGGCAAAAAAGCACCCAGCACTCACTGTAAATGAGGTTGGTGTTAGGAAGGACATCCAGCTGTAGAAATAAAGCCAGAATCAGTTCCCGTCCCACCCTTGTAAGCAGGGAAAAGTGGACGTAAAATGAAATGATGATGATGATATATATATAAGAATAACATAATGCTGATGTTACATGAATCAGTTATTCATTATAATTATTTCAATTCAATGGTTCCCTTATGCAACGGTGTGACATTGTAATAATTTAACCTTTATTTTAGAACTAAGAAATAATTGTTTGTTTTGATTTTTTTTTTATATTTTAGCAATTTTTTTTTTTTTTTTTTCATTTAGGGATGTTCATATTGAATTAACCTGATAATTGTCATTATATTAACAGGGAAAAATAAATAGTTTACTTTGATTTAAGAGTTCCTTAATTTCTATTTGAGTAGTAATAATAAATTAGGAATCAAATTGTATTTTTTGTTGTTTTTGATAACATATTTCATATTTACACAGATTAGTTAGTCGAATTTCAATTTTCAAAACAAATTTCTTAACATTTTATGATAAAGAAATATCATCCTATTTATTATGTAGCCATTTTGACAATACCTAATTTAGTTCATGCTTCATTGAAGTAAAATAGTGACATTACTGTACATGATAGCATTATTGCATATTAGAGCTATAAACTTGAATATAAGCCAAAAAAAATCAATGGTAAAATGGGGTTGGCTTATATTCGGTGTCAATTTTTTGAGGATTTTCATCAACTTCAAATTTTACATAGATAAGTTGCTAAAATATCTGAAGTTATTATTTCACAATGAAACACTACATTTACTATATTGTCATGAGTTTTATTTATGCATTGTCTTGAGAACATTCCCAACAGCTTATAAACGGGTTTGGATTTTTGCCCATTTCTCAGACATAAATTAATAAGATGGCTTACACACAGTAAATATAATTTATGATCACTGGGTGTCATTCTCTTTATAAGCTATCAATCCATCAACATTAATAGCCAATCACTCAAATAGACTCTCAGTTTAATTCAAGTGACAAAATCTTCATCCAGTAAATGTAAAACTCATCTTTAAAACAGCAATTCCAACAGTCATTACTAGGCTACATCGATCTCTTTACTATGATTGATAATCATTGAGTATTTTCAGATTTTTCAAATTAGATGTCATTATTCACCACATACCCTGTCTGCAGTTTCACCACACCAATTATTGTGTTTAACCAAGAGGTTTAAGAACAGATGTATATATAATGTATAGTTTATAATTACTTCACTAGATGTTAATGATGTTCATTTAACACATGCAAGTGAAGAAAACTGTTTTTGTTTTACACTTTCTATTTTCTAATTTGAACTCTTTGTTTTTTTAAGGTGAAATAAGCTGAAATTTTCTATCTTCTAACTTCCATTGGAAATTTTTTTTCTGCATTATTAGATGTAGGGCCTAGTTATTCAACATCAATTTTGTGCTGATTTTGTCATAATATTTCTATTTTTCTAATTGCCATTCTTTAGTTTCCAGATAACAAAACATGTGTGTTTACTTTTAAAATTCTTTTATTTTATTCATAAATTATAATTTCTTTTCAAATAGATGAAATAAATTTTTCATTATGAAGTAAGTATCTACCAACGCAAATTACTTTGCCTCGGTGTATTAATAAATATACATGCAACATTTTACTTTACAGATCTAAAAAGATGTTTTGAGTCTTTTATTTTTAAGCATACTGATTTTGCTTACATGGAATCTACTATCATATCTGCATCTACTTAAATGTGTTGTTTAGATTGATATACAATTTTATTTAAAGTAGTATGATTAGAACCATGTAGTGTATTTTGTTATTCTGAATCTTTATTATCATCTGATACCCTTTTTATGTGGTGATATTGATTTCACTTACAATTAACCATGACTCTTTTGCTCCCTCCCATATCATGGATGCCGCGGTAAATGTGAGGGCCACTGCTTCCGTTGCCAAATGGAATAAAATCCTAAAATACCAGGAACTATCAAATAACTATTTTTTCCAGCCTGTGGCATTCGAGACATTTGGTGGAGCTGGGGCACTGACAGCAAAGTTCTTGTCATCATTAGCAGCTCACCTTACTGAAGTGTCAAGTGATGCTCTTGAACATGCCTGGTTGTTTCAGCACCTTAGCCTCACCATCGCCTGCAGTAATGCTGTGAACATGTTGGCTTGCCTCAAAAATTTCCGTTGACCCTTGTGGTGTTTGACTGAATGACGCACTTAGTAGTGATGGTTTTTTTTAGGGTTTTTTCTTTTGCTTTCATCATATATTTTTGTGCAGTTCCTAGCAATAATTAACAGAGGGTTGGATTACTTGGAATAAATTTGTTCACATATAAAAAAAAATAAAAAAATAATAATAATAATAATAAAATATAATGAAATATCTGTTGTAGTTTGCTGGTTAGTCAAAGTATTTCTTCATGACTTATGTCTATATCACATGTGTAGAAACCACAACAAAAAGGAAGTAGTAAGAATTATCCAACTTGGAATTAAAAAAGTTTAAACTGAAATGTGTTAATGAAATAAGGTTGCTACAATATCTAACCTTATCCCTAATACATCTTTCTGATGATTTCTCTTAAATCGGCTCTTCATACATTATTATAATTGTTTGTTTAGTTATCTATACTTTTTATCATCAAGTTATTGTATTGCATGTCTTTCTTCAAAAACAATTTCTCATGTTTTTTAATTATCAGTTAATCTAAATTCAGACTATTTCTTGATAGCAGTATTGATCTTCAAATTATTATTATTATTATCCGTCATCTACTACCACCTGACCACCCTGCCTTGTCCTAAGCCGCGCCTGACTGCGCAGGAGCGTTTGCTCTTTCGCTTTTTGTGGAAGAGACGTGCTCCGATGGTCAGGTAGTCCATCTACTATCAACACCCACTACGCAGAGGGCTGGGCATGCCGTGGCTGATGATGTGCTCAGGCTACGGCATCTCCACCTCTTCCTCGACGGTGATCAGGTGTGGTCGCCGTTTGCTAGACGCGTGTTTTCCCAGCTTGTCTCCTTGATGGAGCTGCAGTACTACGTCAAGCGAAGACCGAGAGGAAGTGGCTTGGAGACTGGAATGTCTTCAGGCACTTACAGCCCTCGACCAGTTGGGCAATGCGATCGGTGGAAACTACACCTTGACGTTCTATAGAGGGTTAGTGGAGGGAAAGAGTGACGACGTCCTTGGGGAGACTCTAGGCATCAACGAAAACCAACTAGCCAATCTCTTCAGGAGAACTTTCGGGCCGGGGCCCATGGACAACTTCCAGAAATCCCTGGCCTGGCAGGAGCCTTGCCAGTTCGGGATAAACTCTATAGGCATGGAAGTGCCGTCAGCCGGACCTGTTTGAGATGCGCGCAGAGCGATGAAACCATCCTGCAAGCACTTTCCAGTATCCGAGGATTGCTGACTTTTGGGTTTATGTCGAACACCTGCTGTCGCGTGTAGAACGGATCTGGCTATCAGCTGAGACCATCGCGAGGATTGCCCCACCGTCTTCCTTTAGCCGAGAAGGGCAGGCAGTTTTTATCTGCCTAGTGGCCATAGTAAAAGAGATTGTATGGTGGACACGTCTGAAAGGGTTGAAGACGGGTACTTTCCTCTTCGGTGACACCCTCATTAACTTTTTCAGGTTTCACCTGAAGAGGAAAATCAAGGTGGAGAGGAAAGTGCTGCCTTCCAGCCAGTTTGTTTAAAGGTGGGTGAGAGAGGCAAGAATGGGCCTACCCTGAGCGTGTGTCTGTAGGAGGAAAACTGGAAGAGGGCACTTGCCCTAGCGATCAGGGTAACCATGGCTTTTTTTGTGGGCTTTCTCCATGAGCGACCCTCAGAAGTCTCCCCCCTAATGGGGAATTTTTCATTGTTTCTTTTTTGTTACATCCTATTTTTGTTTTTTTACACACAGAAATGCCCATTTGTACCGTCCTGTATTGTCCTGTGCGGTCTTTAATGTTATAATTTGTGTCAACCCTTGTGGTTAATAAAGAAAACATTATTATTATTATTATCATTATTATTATTATTATATTTTGTTTCAGTTGGCTACAAATATTATAACAATAATTCTTTTGATCTATATAATAGTTAACTACATGACAAAACTGTCTCTTAACTGATGGCTATCACACCAATAAAGATAATAAATTTGCTAAGTATTCTTATGTCCTAGAATAAGAGTATAGCTGTAAAAGAATGCATGTTAGATAGTATGCAGACATAACTAGATGTGTTAAAATTATCAGCTGAACTCATCTGAAACTATGATCAACAAAACTTTAGCTTCAGGAATAAAATTACTTTCATTTCTTTCTAGAATATTATTTTGAATGATTTAAATAGAATACAAGATATCTTAACTTCTCTCTCCTCCTCCTCTCTCTCATCTCACTCTCTCCCTTCACATCTAATGCAGGTTTAGCTTGCTTCCTACAAGGTTACATCTCATTGGAGCTTTTTCAGATAATATAACGAGAAGTACTTCAATGTTACTAAAGTTATGATATGATCAACTAAATCCTTTTGAGGCAGTGCCCCAGCATGGTCGCAGTCTAATGACCAAAACCAATAAAAGAATAAAAGAAAAAACAAGTCCCCCCAACGCACTTGGGATGCCATCCAGTGCAGCCTGGCCTCAGACAGGCTCACGCGCCAGCTCGACCAGCACCGCCTTGCTTGTTTTCGTGCAGCCTCCAAACCCCACACTGGTGCCCGGCTCCATGCTCTGCCCTCCTCCACTGGCACGCAGCTAGACAACCATAGCCTGCGAATCGGCGTTTCCTTGAGGCTCCGGATCTGCCAGCCACACCAATGTCACTGCGGTTCCACCATGGACTCTTTCGGCCTCCACCCGCTTTCCTGTCACCACAGTGCCGGCCGCATTCCACGCCATACTGCCCTCAACGAGGTCATTAAGCATGGCTTGGACGCTGCAGGCTTCCCTTCCCAGCTCGAGCCGGTGGGGCTGGATCGAGGGGACGGCAAAAGGCCAGATGGCAAACCCCTCGTCTGGGATGCCACTTGCACCGATACTTTCTGCAGCCGCAACCTGGTGGAGTCTGCGACTGACCCAGGCTCTGCTGCACGTCGGGCTGAGGGGGCCAAACTCCTCAAATACTGGTCGCTCTCCAACAGGTTTGTGGTCGTTCCCCTGGCAGTGGAAACTTCTGGTGTCCTCGGCCCCAGGGCTACCTCCTTACTCACCACCATAGGCGCTGAGCTGGCCAGCCGCAGGTGTGAGCCCGGCGAGTTGGGGTGGCTTTTCCAGCGCGTCTCCCTTGC
The DNA here is from genome assembly GCA_964016885.1 of Eledone cirrhosa. Classification (NCBI taxonomy): domain Eukaryota; kingdom Metazoa; phylum Mollusca; class Cephalopoda; order Octopoda; family Eledonidae; genus Eledone; species Eledone cirrhosa. Next base: position 32,314,382 of record OZ024758.1, on the reverse strand, counting down.
CGTCCTCCGGGAAAACGCCTTCTCCATTCTGTCCGCCACGTACCAATACATTAGTTAAATACCATTCTTTCATCGTTACAACTTATATCCACACTAACAAATTGAATTTTCATAGGATCCTTCAATTTCTGTTTACCTCGGAGTTCAACAGAGTACCAAAAACAACATATGTATTACATCATTAGATAACTTACAAAACCACATGAATTATGTTGGATCAGCTTCTGTGACAGGCAGCAAAAATGAATTTTAAAAAAGTAAAAGAAAGTTTGATTATCAAGAATAATTGTTTCTACTTTTGGCACAAGGCCAGCAATTATCCCAGTGTATTACTGGTGCTTTATTTTATCGACCCCAAAGGGATGAAAAGCAAGGTTAACCTCAGCCGGATTTGAACTCAGAACATAAAGGGTCATAACTCCATGCTGCAAAGCATACTCTACTCATACTGCCAATCCACCACCATTATTGGCAGAAACGGTAGAGCATCAGACACCATGCTTTGCAGCATAGTGTTACGTCCCTTTATGTTCTGAGTTCAAATCCCGCCAAGGTTAGCTTTGCCTTTCATCCTTACGGGGCCGATAAAATAAAGCACCGGTAATGCACTGGGGTAATTGCTGGCTTTGTGCCAAAAGTAGAAACAATTATTGAAAATAACAATCGTCAGTCTGAGCTCTCTGATATTTTAGCTTTTGTCAAATATATTATCTATCTATATACTACTGACGCTCTGTGATTACTTGTATGTACTGTAATACAGCCAAAAGGGTACATAATGGGAAAATACTTTGAAAGGAAGTTGACCCTGAAATGGGGATACAAATGAAATAAAACAAGTTTTGCATAAATCGAAGCATGGGTTCCTGAGATATGGGGTTTTTCCGGGTACCTTCATAAACAGAGAGAAAGAGATAATGGTTGTGAGAGAGTAGATTGAAAGAGAGATATAGAGAGAAGGAGAGAAGGCAGGAAGGAGAATGGAAGAGAGAAAGAGAGCTGGTGGTGTTGTTGTGTATATATATATATATGCGAGTGTGTGTGTGTGTGTATCTATGACCAGTGTATATAGATCACAGACCTCCACATATATATATACACACACATATATATATATATATACATATACTCACGTATCGGCCTTCCAGTTTCATTTCACATTATATACATGTCTGTGTATATTTTAATTATTCAAAAATTATTTTTAAGTGAACATGATTTTTAAAAAAAATTTTGAATTGAACGTGACCCAACGGGTCACGGGTGGTCTAGTATAATACTAAAACTCTGTGATTGATTGCTTGTCTGTAATGCAATACAGCCAAAAGGGCACATAATGGGAAAATATTTTGAAAGGAAGTTGACTCTGAAATGGGAATATAAATGGAATAAAACAAGTTTCAAGTAAATCGGATCACGGGTTCCTGGGATATGGGTTTTTTGGGGTACCTTTATAAATAATGAGAGAAAAAATAGAGAGGGAGAGAGAAGGAAAATTGAAGAGAAAGAGAGAGCTGGTGGTGTTGCTGAATGAAATTACAACCGGTGACTTCAAAGAAACGAATACAGCATTACTGTATCCTGCTAAATAGAAAGGATTTCTAAGTGTGTATGTGTCAATATATATATATATGCAGAGGTTTATATTTAATTTGTTGGGATTCAACAAGCTTAAAAATGTTATAACTGATATAAAGCACTCAACAGACTAGTGGAGTAAATATTCAATATATTAATAAATGGAAACTATATTTATAAAACCATAATTATTTTATTATATATATTTCAAGGGCAACCAAGGCAAATTATGGTACACTTTCATCAGATAAAATACAGATTTGTTTTATAAATAAATATTGACATACCAGCGAACTTCAACCGTTAAGGTTGTCTTTTTTCCGGGTATGTCAATATTTATATATAAAACAAATCTGTATTTTATCTGATGAAAGCGCACCATAATTTGCCTTGGTTGCCCTTGAAATATATAATAAAATAATTATGGTTTTATAAATATAGTTTCCATTTATTAATATATTGTGTATATATATATATATATATATCTCATCATCATCGTCATTGCTTAACGTCCATCTTCCACGCTAGTATGGGTTAGACGGTAATATTCCATTTGATGCGGGAATGGTTGGGAGACCATGTCTCACTCTCACGGAAGCGTCTCTGGCAGGTTTTTTTACAGCTGGATGCCCTTCCTAACACCAACCACATTTACAGTGTGGACTGGGAGCCTTTTCACCGTGTCTCCTTCACAACCACCTTACAGTGTGGACTGTTGTGTCATCGACACAGTGGACGGAACGGGAGAGGGAGGATGGGGTAGGTGTGGTGGTGGGGTGTACATTGAATTAAAAGGTGCCTACTGCGTGTGTAAATATATACACACACCCACACACACACACATATATATATGGGCCTTCTAATTTCATTTTACATTAATATACATGTCTGTGTATATGTTAATTATTTTAAAATGAACATGACCCAACGGATCACGGATTGTCTGGTTGAGAATAACAATAGCCAGTCTGTGCTCTCTGATAGTTTAGCCTTTGTCATGTTCCCCACCTCCAACTTACTCACTTTGGCCACAAACCCCGGCATCACAGTCCACCTCACAGAAGAATGTAAAATAAACAAATACCGGGGTTTATCCAGCAGCTTCTTCTTTGCGCCAGTCACCGTTGAGACCTCAGGTGTACTTGGACCCCGCATTGTCAAGCTTCTCCGCAACATCTGAGTGTCAGTGGCCCAAAGCCCAATCACCCTCCCCACTCATCTGTGACACCAGAGCTCGATCATCACAGTCGTAGTTGTGGTGGCTATAGCAACAGCAGCAGTAGTAGTAGTACTAATAATAGTAGTAGTAGTAGTAGTAGCAGCATTAGTAGTTTTCAAGACATTCACTAGCTCCAATTTAACCCTTTAGTATTTACATTACTCTATTTTCTATCATATTTTCACAGTAAAGGTTTTACCTCACATAATATAGAATCTATGAGATTTTGATATTATTTATTTTGAGAACAATACCTTAACATCAGTATGAACAGCTGGATATGGCCAGTTTGAACAGAAAGAGGTGAGAGAATTCTGGCTGAATACAACTGGTTTAAATGCTAAAGGGTTTAAGAAAATAAAAAAAAAATTTTCCTATCTATAAACAAATAGAATTGGTTAAAGTGTACAGTTTTTGTCAATTTAGTAGATTTTTGTGACTTATTTAATTGATATTTGTAAAATGAAACATGTTTCTTTCTGTTTAATTTAAGCAATAGAATACATATTTTGAAAATTGTTTTCATATTAAAGCATCTACTTAATTACAGTTGGAATCAAGAAGTATATTCATGTGGTCCTGATTAAAATAAAGTTAATTATTTATAAGAATATATGTATAAATGTGTACGTACACATGTGTATGTTTATATATGTCTGTATATAAGTATGTGTATGTGTATATATATATTTATTTATTTTATTTATTGGTTTATCTCTCGCCTTTTCCTCTTCTTTGCATCCCCCTTCTATATTTCTACCTTGCTCTACATCCTCTTCTTCTCTAAATTTATCATGTTATTTGTGGTATAAAAACGTTGAGAGTTGGTGAAATAAATCACTGCCACTACTGGAATTGAATAATCCAAACCGTAGCGGTATGTCACATATCAAATCTTATATTTTGTCTGATGAAAACATACTTAAACACCATTGTACCTTTGAAATATATATAATAAAATATATATTTTGATTATGAGAATATTTTTCATTTATTAACATTTTGAATAATATTAAATACTCCAGGAAAATCCTTTGTCGAGTGCTTCTAATCTATTGTAAAATTGTATTCGTTGAATAATCAACGAACCATATTAATCTTTGGTTATATATATATATATATATATATATATATATATATATATATATATACATATATATATATACATATATATATTTGCCAGATTGTGCTATTAAGTTAGACATGGCCTGGGCCAGTACTGGCTGAAACCTATCAAAATTATATATATATATATATTCATTCATATATATGTATACATACATATATATATATGTGTGTAAGTGTATATATGTATATACAGGGTGTGGACGATATTTGTTCGCAAGATTACTGTCTTGGAAAAAATAACACAGTAGTTTTATTTTTTAAGATTTATTTATCAAACTTGGATCAGTTTGTCTTCATGACTTGTTCTTTCGATCTCACTCGATAAACCTGCCATTGGCTTTGATGACGGCCTCAAGGTGGCCTCGGAACCGGCTACAAGCCTTCGTCACTGTCCCCTGACTTAGGCCCCTAAAGGCACTTGTGATCCTGGCCTTCAGATCATCTTTCGTATTGCAGCTAAATCTGTTGGTGTCTCATTCCACTGCGCCCCACACAAAGAAGTTGAGGGGGTTGCAGTCAGGCGAGCTGAGAAGCATGATGTCAGGTGAAGTGTGGTCAACAAAGTTCTCTGACAGCCAGGCTTGGCCCTCAGGGAAGAAGTGAGTGGCATGACGTCACCTTGACTGCTGACGACACCTAAGACCAATGTTGTCGCTGGAAACTTTGTCTGCATGACTCTGGGCACGTCTTTGGATGAGACAGCAAGCCACCTGTTGTTCTGGGAGTTGATCTTCTGGTCTTATTTGTCCTCCCGGTGCGGATTCCAAGAAGGATTCCACAAATTTGGAGGTTCAAAATTATTCATAATCAATTATTCTGAAAACAAATAATGGAAATATAGTCACTGTTTTTATGAAGACAAGAGTGACAATGGAAGTAAAAAAAATTGCGAACAAATATCGTCCTCAGCCTGTATATATATATCATCATCATCAATATATATTTATAAATTTTACATTGTCTTTGCATGCTGAGCATTAAACTGCATGTAAGTTTTAGTCATAAATTTGAAGAGATTTTAAATTGTAAATTATAGTAGCTTTACCAATATCATTTTCAATTATATATTATATACTATTATAATATATATAAGGTATATATGTTATATACCAGATACATAGTATATATATATGTGTGTGTGTATACATACATATATATATATATACACACACATATATACACACACATATGCACGAATATTCATACAGTTATACACACATATATATATATATCATCAATATATATATACATTGTCTTATTTTCCACTTGTATTCTTTCAGACATGTTACACGAGAAAGGTCTCTAATGAAAACATTGTCATCAGCCAGTTTCACATCAGCTAGTTCTGTGACAAATTTAACTCGAGCTGGCCACCGTGGTAGTAATGCTGTACCAAATCTTCATGACCAGACATCACACAATGTCCATACTCCTACAGGACTGTCAGACATGAGTGGTTCTAAGCTTCCAGAAACATCTGTTGGAGAATATACCAAGCTGGAAATGACCAAAGTTGATATTGATAATAATATGGTAAGAAATGTATTCCAATTTTTCCATTATCACTTTTTATGCTTATTTTACTTTCCTTTGGCCTTCATCATCATCATCCAATTTTTGATTATGCAGGACACAATCTTGATAAGGGGTGAGTCTTGCCTGACAGTGCTCCTTAGCATCCTGCCCCATGTGTTTCTGTCTGCTGGTCTCACTTGGGCCAGGCCAGGCCAAGCCTAGCTTGATCCTGACGGACATCTTCTATTCAAGTCCTTTTTGGTCTTCCTGGGCCTCTATTGCGTCCTGAATTGACATTTATTACTTTGTTGATCCACCCCTCACTGTGCTCAACGTGGCTGTACCAGCGCATGCGTCTTGTGTGAAATACATCCTTGAGGTCGTCAATCAGCAGTCTTTTCAGGAGCTCAGTTGAGCTGACATCATGCACACATGTATATCATGACTCATAGACTGTTCATTTTCCTGACATGTGTACATTTTTCTATGTACTATACATGCACCTTTGATGAGTTGTACTGCACTGCACCTGAGCACTGTACACAATAATTTCATTATTATTATTATAAGAACTAGATATTTCCCCTAGTCTGTCATGGCTTACTAGCTCTATACGGACGTTTAAATTGATTAAATAAACAATTAAATATGTTGTTATTTAGAATAAGGTAGGTCAGCCTTGATCAATGTTGCACAGGTATGTAGTCACACAATCATTATACTGGTGCCAAACACATCAAAATGTTACTATTCAGTAGCTTTGATATGTTGTTGTGCAGCAGCTTTGGAATGTTGCCTTAGGTTGACCATGGACTTTCAAGTGGAATTTGGTGAACGGAAGCCCATCGTATATATTGCGGCTGTGTTTGTGTATACCAGCATGAAAAAATAAACTGTCCATCAAATGTGTTCCTTTATATAAAAGATAATTTTACTATTACAGATTAACCATATAAGTTTTAGCCTGAAGTAAATACTCAATCGATATTATCAACTAAAACCCTTAAAGACAGAGGCTGCCATAATATGACTTTTCAACTATTTTATAGTAATATATATGAATTGTGACAGCTTTTCATGATTAAAGCAAATAAATTTCAAATCATTATATATATATATATTTTCTTCATACTCATCTTGATAGAATTTTATTACCAGATTCATGGCCAAAGTTTTAACTTTACAACAGTTCTACTATCATACTTCATATCCTTACAAAAGTGTATCTTAGATAGATTTTTCCCCAACTCAGTGTAACAAAATCCTTCAATGTAAAAATAAATTTCCATACTTACCTCCCCTGAGAGTTGTTGGAGTGTATGGAGTAGTCTCCCTGAAAGCTTTTTGTTTCTGTATTAATGAAGAATGAAACCTCAACTGTTCTGCCTTTTCCTAAGGCCCATATTATTCAGTGTGTGATTTGGTATTTGGTATTTCTATCACGTTGAGCGGCTATGTAAAGGCTCCATCATTAACACACAGGTGACAGAACAGAATTGTTAGATCGTCATACAAAATAGCATGTGATATCTATACTGGTTCTTTACATTCTATTTTCCAGCCCTGCCAAAGTTAATTTGTGGGTATATATATACTCCAATTGGTGTATAACTTGAAGTTGCTATTGGTTTACTAGTTTGAGCACTCAATGCCTAAGTGGGTCTGGTTGCCAATGTGGTATTGTACATTTGGTATTACACCGTAGTCAGTATACTTGAGAAGCACAAGGCCAGCAATTTGGTGGGAGGGGAAAGTTGATTAAAATGACCCCAGTGTATTACTGATGTGATATTTTATCGACCTCGTAAGGATGAAAGGCAAAGTTAACCTCAACAGGATTTGAACTCATTTCATAAAGGGGCGTAACTCTATGCTGCAAAGCATGGTGTCCACCACCTAATAATAATAATAATTTCTACTATAGGCACGAGGCCAAATATTTGGGGAGAGGAGAGTGTATTACTGGTGCTTTATTTTATCAACCCCGTAAGGATGAAAGGCAAAGCTGACCATGGCAGGATTTGAACTCAGAGCGTAAAGGGCCATAACTCTATGCTGCAAAGCATGGTGTCCGGCGCTCTGCTGATACTGCCAATCCACTGCCCTAATAATAATAATAATAATAATAATGAGTAGGAATAAAGTATGAAAATAACATTGTTTATTCACATGTTTATATAAATTGTACTTTGAGCTGATCAATCAGGAAACGCTGGTCACAGTTGAATAAACATAATTGTTTCTACTTTAGGCACAAGGCCAGCAATTATCCAGTGCATTACTGGTACTTTATTTTATCGACCCCGTAAGGATGAAAGGCAAAGTCAACCTCGGGTTGAATAAACATAATGCTCTTTTTATACCACGTTCCTGCTCCTTATTGTTATTATCATATATATATAAGAGGTAAAGACCCCTTTCGGTCACGAATGACTATGGAATTTGTATCTAGAAAGTTCCCCGCCAAAGCACAAGTCCAGGCAATATTGTTTATGGAAGACCAACAGTTGCTCATGCATAACAGTCTCCCTTCTCCATGCTACCAATGTTGTCCAAGAAAAAGGTGATGGCTGATACAGCTTGGCATCAGTGACATCACAACTCATTACAGCTGTGTAAACTGGAGCAATGTGAAATAAAGTGTCTTGCTCAAAGACAAAATGCATCACCCAGTCCAAGAAACAAAATTACAACTTCCCGATTGCAAGCTCAACGTTCTAACTGCTAAACCATGAGGCTTCACATGACCATTATTATCACCGTTTTATGTCCATTTTTCCATGCTAGCATGGAATATAACCCAACATGAGACAGACCCCATAATACCATTGAATGCTTCAAATGGCACACCTGCTGTAACTAGTTACACACCTGACTAATATATATACTAGACCACCCGTGGCCCGTTGGATCACGTTCAATTCAAAATATTTTTAAAAAATCATATTCACTTAAAAATAATTTTTAAATAATTAAAATATACACAGACATGTATATAATGTGAAATGAAACTGGAAGGCCCATATATATACGTGTGTGTATGTATATATATATGTGGGTGTCTGTGATCTATATACACTGGTCATAGACTCACACATATAGATACACACACGCAACACCACCAGCTCTCTCTTCCATTCTTCTCTGTCTCCTCTCCCTCTTTCTATGTCTCTTTCTCTCTCTCTCTCTCTCTCTCTCTCTCTCTCTCTGTTTATGAAGGTACCCGGTAAAACCCCATATCTCGGGAACCTGTACGCCGATTTACGCGAAACTTGTTTTATTCCATTTATATTCACAGTTCAGAGTCAACTTCCTTTTAAAGTATTTTCCCATTATGCACCCTTTTGGCTGTATTACAGAGAAGCAAGCAATCACAGAGTTATATATAGATACATATTAATAAAAGATTGGAGGCCATATTCAGTTATATATATAAAATTAAAGTGGTGAGGATTATCCATAAAATATGGTTACAGGTTCTGCGTTTTTTCATAAAATTATATAAAGGTTTTGTGACAAAATAAGTTTAGGGACCATTACACTAGAGCAGTCACGGGCAAACTACAGCCTGCGAGCCGTCACCCAGTTGGCTACCTCAATGGCTCATTTAATTTCAAAATTGCCTTGAAGTTTTTAGTAGTGTGACCTGCCTTATGAAGAAGCATATCCTATGCAATCCACTGCTCAAAAAAAGGTTGCCCATGCCTGCTCTAAAGCCTGTAAATTATGTATGAGTCAGTTTTATTACATGGTAGAATAACAATTTCCCATTTTTTGTTTTTCTAGCAGTCTGGAAGTGCACACATTCCTTTGATATCTCCGGATTTACAAAAAAGACGAGTTCAGGACATTTTAAAAAGGATACCAATAGGATCTGAATCTACAACAGTGATGGTTGGATGTGTTGACTTCCTACAAAAACCTGCAATGGCTTTTGTTCGGCTTTCAGAAGGCCAAATCATTAAAAACTTTACTGAGGTTCCTTTACCTACTCGTTTTGTATCTGTGCTACTTGGCCCTGATAATGGAGAAATGGATTACCATGAAGTTGGTCGCTCTCTTTCCACTCTTATGTCAAATCAGGTAAGAACTGGTTATTTATGAATATTACAATTAAAGGAAAAAATAATATATGTCTATATCTTTGTCTACATATAAATGTGTGTATATATACATGCTCTCTTCCTGGTGAAGCAGTTACAGGAAAAAGTACCTAGCTAATAGTAAGCCACTCTACATGGCATTTGTTTATCTGGAGAAAGTTTTCTAAAAAGTGCCCAGTGCCATATTCTAGTGGGCTCTTAGAAAACTAGGAGTAGACAAGTGGCTTGTGAAGGGGAGCAGTCAGCAAAGTTAGGATTAACAATGCCTATAGCGAGGAATTTACAGGTTGTTATCCACCAGGGTTTCGTTCTTAGCCCTCTCTTGTTTATTATCATATTGCAGGCTATAATAGAGGAGTTTGAGACCAGCTGCCCATGGGAACTCCTGTACACAGATGATCTTACACTCATAGCAGAATCTATGGAAGCTAAAGAAAAAATTCAAAACATAGAAGCAAGGTCTAAAAACAAGGGGTCTTAGAATCAACCTGACAAAGACTAGGGTATTAAGTAGAAGAGAAAACAGAACCCTGATTCTCTCAGGGAAATGGCCTTGTTCAGTATGTAGGAAAGGTGTAGGTAGAAATTCCATCCTCTGCCCCAAATGCAAACTATGGGTATACAAGAGATGTGGGATCTCAAGAAGTTTAGCTAAAAATGTAGGCTTTACATATAGCAGTTGCACCAGAAGCAAACAACCACAGGAAACAAGTGCTATCAAATTCCAGGAAGGCCCAGTAGAAACAGTAGACAGTTTATGCTACCTGGGTGACCGAATTAGGAGTGGAGTGGGTGTTCTGAAGGTACAGTAGCCAGAATGAGAACAGGATAGAAGAAGTACAGAGAACTACTACCACTACTAGGTACAAAAGGCTTTCCCCTCAAAATGAAAGGTAGACTGTATGATGTGTGCATACGAACAGCAATGTTGCATGGTAGTGAGACCTGGGTGGTGTGTGCAGAAGACTTGCGTAGATTAGAAAGAAATGAAGCCTGCAAGCTCTGATGGATGTGTAATAGTAATATATGTGAAGGGCAAAGCATAAACGAATTGAGAAAGAAACTAACCATAAAAGGAATCAGATGCTGTGTGCAGGATAGGAGATTGCATTAGTATGGACATGTGTTGCATATGAAAGATGACAGCTGTATAGAAAGGTGCAGAGCGCTCAAAAACGATGAAAACCTTGGTGTGGGGAGGTCCAGGAAGACTTGGGATAAGGTGTTAAAAGCTGACCTTGCCCAATTGCACCTCTTAAAGGCGATGACACAGGACCAAGATGCCTGGTGTTACCCTGTAATACAGAAGACCCAACTTCCCACGGGCACAGACCAAAGCATATATACAGTATGCACCACCTCATCCCACTCCACCCAACCCATTCATCTCCCATGAGGACAAGCTGAAGTATACATCCAGTGAAGCCTCCAGCCCACACTGTAAAGTGGTTGTGATGGTGACATGATGAAAAGTGCCTAGCGCACACTGTAAAGTGATCATGATGGGGACACAGCAAAAAGCACCCAACCCACACTGTAAAGTGTTCGTGTAAGTGTCACTATAAAAAGCACCCAGTTTACACTGTACAATGGTTGTGTATGGCAAAAATTGACCAGCCAACACTGTAAAGTCGTTGTGTAAGTGTCACGACAAAAAGCACCCACTTCACACTGTAAAGTCCTTATGTAGGTGTCATGACAAAAAGCATTCAGTATTCACTGTAAATGATGTTGGCGCTAGGAAGGGCATCCAACTGTAGAAACCAAACCAAAATCAGTTCTGATGGGCAAGACATGGTCACCTGACCTGGCATAGCCCACAACAGGACAACTCATCTAACGCATGCTAGCATGGAAAAATGGACGTTAAACGGTTCGTTGGTACCTTAGAATTCATAGTGAAAGGCTTTCAAAATGTTTTTAAATAAACATACCATCACCATCATCATCATCGTTTAACGTCCATCTTCTACGCTAGCATGGGTTTGGACGTGAATTTTCCCACTTGAGGCAAGATTGGTTGTCTTGTTCGTATAGGACTGTCTGGTGGGTTTTCTACGACTGGATGCCCTTCCTAACACCAACCACATTTACAGTGTGGACTGGGAGGTTTTTACCGTGTTACCTACACGGCCACATTACAGTGTGGACTGTGTGTTTTTTTTGTCGTGACACCTACACGGCCTCATTTGTTTCGGCCTGGATGTTGTGGCACCAACATAACTTTACATTGAAAGGGGTGGTGTGGATAGGGTGGGGGTAGTGGGACGGGGGTGTATTTTTGTTAGAGGGGCCTACTGACTGTAGGTTTTGCTTTGTACTTAGGCAAGGCGGGTCTTCTGTATTACTGTGTAGCGCCAAAGATCTCGGTCCAGTGACATTGTCTTGGAGAGGTGTAAGTGTGTGAGGTCGGAATTTATCAAGTCATCCCAGGTTTTTCTGGGTCTGCCTACTCCGTGGCTACCGTCTATTTTTTATCGCCCTGCACTTTTTTATACAGCTATCGTCTTTCATGCGCATCACGTGACCGTACCAACGTAGTCTTCTCTCGAGTAAACAGCATCTGATCCCTCTTATTCCTAATTTCTCCCTTAGTTCGTTTATGCTTTGCCGTTCACGTATATTACTATTACACATCCAGCGGAGCATGCAAGCTTTGTTCCTCTCTAGTCTGCGTATATCCTCTGCACACAATGCCCAGGTCTCACTGCCATGTAACATTACTGTTCGTATGCAGGCATCATACAGCCTGCCTTTCATTTTTAGAGAGAACCCTTTAGCGGCCAATAGTGATATAAGCTCTCTGAACTTTTTCCATCCCGTTCTGACTCTAGCTACTGTACTTTCAGAGCACCCTCCACCACTGCTGATTTTGTCACCCAGGTAACGGAAGGTGTCCACTATTTCTATAGAACCATCTGTGCAATGGAATGAGCTAGTATTCTGTGGGCAGTTGCTGCTACTTATTGCACCAGAGTATATTGTTAAATATACAATACATACATTCATATGGCTATCACTATTTTGGAGCTCCAATAGAAATATATATATGTTTTATATGTATGTATATATATATATTATTTTTTAAATGACGACATTCCATTAACATGTAGTTAGTTTTTTATTGTGTATCGACACACATGTAAATATATACACTCTGAATCACATACACTGTGTTGGCTACTGCGCACAAATGTTTTTTGGGTTTTTTCCTTATATCGTCAGATGAGGAAGGGCTGTACCTATGATCCTTCAACACTAGTGGCAAAATATATACTCAAACTGGAAACTTTGACTTAATTCTTAATCTTTAGGATGCTGAATTTTTTATGAATTATTTCCCTTGACACTGTATTATGTATTAAGGGGAGATTACTCTGTTGTTGCAATTTGTTGCCAACAGCGTGCTGAAGATTAAATTTGCCGAGATGTTATAAATTATATCATGCAAGTTTCTACCATTTCATATCAGTTAAGATCCCTCAGAATGTTTCTCATGTTTCTTCTGAAGAGGTGTCTACTGACTGTAGGTTTCTATGCAAGGGAAGGTGGGTCTTCTGTACAACTGCATGGTGCCAAAGATCTTGATCCAGTGACATTGTCTTAGAGAGGTGTAAGTGAGCAAGGTCAGTTTTTATACACATATATATATATATATTTTATTTATTTATTTTTTTTAATGACCATGCTGTAAAATGGAGGGGTAGAGAGGGCCCTTGAGTCAAGTAAGACATCCTCTCTAGTGCTGGTGGCACAAATAAAAGCACCCAGTCCATGCTGTAAAGTGGCGCTGGTGTTAGGAAGGGCATCCAACCAGTGTATCAATGCCAAAACGCTTATCAGCACAGCAACAAATAGGAACAACAACAAAATATGAACACATCGCATCTCAGAGTTGCAACACTTAATGTTGGCACTCTCAGAGGTAGATCTACTGAAATAGCGGAGATGCTGGAGAGAAGGCATGTGGATGTGTGCTGCGTGCAAGAGGTGAGATGGAGAGGTGCCTCTGCGAGACTAGTCGTAGGCAAACATTTTAGCTATAAGCTATTCTGGGTAGGTAAGGATGATGGGTTGGGGGAGTAGGCATTTTGCTGGCTGAGAAATGGATCAATAAGACAATAGAGTTAGTTTGAGTTAGTAATCGAATAATTAAGCTTAGATTAGTTGTAGGCAGGAGACTACTGATAATCATCTCAGCCTATGCTCCCCAAGCAGGCCTAGGCAAAGATGAGAAAGACTGCTTTTATGAGCAACTTTTACAAACAACCGCAATGACAGAGGACGGAGACATCGTTATGCTAGCAGGAGACTTCAATGGTCATGTTTGACAGCTCCAGGATGGTTACACTGGGGTACATGGTGGGCACGGTTACGGTTCAAGAAATGAAAAATGAGTGAGACTTCTTGAATTTTGTGATGCAGGAACATTGACTATTTGCAACACAAACTTCCAGAAACCTGCCAATCACCTAATATATCTGGTGAGCACATAAGCCAGATTGACTTCTTACTAGTTAGGCAGAGGGACAGGCAGATAGTGTCTAATACCAAAGCATACCCTGGGGAAGAATGTACCCCACAGCATAGGTTAGTCGTTAGTGATATCTCAGTAAGCAAGAGATGGAATGAGACATACAGGAAGGTGTGGAGAAGAAAGGTCTGGAAGCTAAAAGACCTTTCACTAAAATACAAATTTAGGAAAGCCCTTCAAGATGTATATGACGAAAAAGAAGTCGATTTAGAGACGTATGACATAGATAATAACTGGAATTTCTTACGTGACAACTTACTGCAGGCTACTGATGAAACTTGTGGCTGGAGCAGAGCTCCAACCAGACAGAGAGTGACCTGGTGGTGGAACAGCACAGTAGATAAGGCCATTAGAGACAAAAGACTAGCATGGAAGGCTTGGAAAAAGTGTGGGAGTAGGGAAGAATATACAGCCACTAAGAGAGAAGCTAGACGTCAGGTGTACTTAACACGCAGGGAGGCGGAGAGTAGGAGGTTTGCCAATGTTCTGCGACGGGAAGATCAGAGGCGTGCGGTGTTCCACATTGCAAGGCAGTGTGTCAATGCAAATCAGGATGTTGTTGGAGATAAATGTGTCCGGGATGATGCTGGTGTACTTAGTGTCACGAATGATCAGAAAAAGGAGGCCTGGAAATGTCATTATGAGAGACTGATGAATGTGGAGAACGAATGGGAGAGAAAGAAATTACCCTCAGTAGATCCGACAGAGGGACCAGCTATTGAGATTGATGAATATAGGGTCCAAGAGGCGATTAGGGAAATGAAAAATGGTAAGGCAGCCGGACCATCGGGCATAATTGCTGAGATGCTGAAGGCATCAGGGGACGTAGGCACTAAACTTGTTGCACGCATCATCAATCAGGCTATATATGGTGGTGTCATACCCAAAGACTGGTGCAGCAGTATTCTCATAAATTGCTACAAAGGTAAAGGGGATGCTCTGGAGAGGAGCAATTATAGGGGTATAAAACTGATGGATCAGGTTATGAAAGTGGCTGAAAGTATATTAGCACAACTAATTAGAGAAAGGGTCAAACTAGATGAGATGCAGTTTGGTTTTGTGCCTGGGAAGAGTACAACAGATGCCCTCTTCTTGGTGAGACAATTGCAAGAGAGGTTCTTAGAGAAAAATAAGCCACTATACTTAGCCTTTGTTGACCTAGAGAAGGCCTTTGATAGGGTACCCCGATCTGTCATCTGGTGGTCCCTAAGAAGCTAGGTGTTGAGGAATGGCTTGTGAGGACAGTGCAAACTTTGTACAGAGGTACTCTCAGTAAAGTCAGGGTAAGAATGGAGTTTAGTGAGGAATTCCAGATACAAGTAGGAGTACATCAAGGTTCGGTCCTCAGACCGCTCTTGTTCATTATAGTCCTCCAAGCCATAACAGAGGAGTTTAAGACTGGCTGTCCATGGGAACTTCTCTATGCTGACGATCTGGTTCTTATAGCAGAATCAGTAGAGGAGCTAGAGAATAAATTCTGGTTATGGAAACAGTAGTTGGAAGCAAGAGGACTGAGAGTGAACCTAGCTAAGACAAAAGTGTTGATGAGTAGAAAAGAGGACAAAACCCTGATTCCGTCAGGGAAATGGCCATGTTCGATATGCAGAAAAGGAACTGGCATAAATTCTATAAAATGCACACAATGCAGATCCTGGGTACACAAGAGATGTAGCGGGATAGCAGGCAAACTAACAGGTAGGGAGAAATATGGATGCAGTAGATGTACAGGGAAATTAGACAGTAGAAGTCGCATTGGTAGACACATTTTTCAGATGCAGGAGGGCGTTGTAGAAGTGGTGGATAGCTTCCGGTACCTAGGAGATCAGATTAGCATGGGAGGAGGGTGTTCCAAGGCCATAGTATCTAGAATAAGGACGGGTTGGAAGAAGTTTAGAGAGCTGCTTCCTCTATTGACGAAGAAGGTTTTTTCCCTGCGTACGAAAGGCCGGTTGTATGATGCCTGTGTGAGGAGTGCGATGCTGCATGGTAGTGAGACATAGGCAGCAACTGCAGAGGATATGCGACGGCTGGAGAGAAATTAGGCAAGCATGCTCCGTTGGATGTGCAATGTAAATGTGCGTGAATGACCCAGCATAAATGTGTTGAGAGAGAAACTGTGTCTGAGAGGGATAGAATGTAGTGTGCGGGAGAGGAGACTGAGGTGGTATGGACATGTGATGCGCATGGAGGATGACCGATGGGTGAAGAAGTGCCAGGAAATGCCAGTTGAAGGAAGACGTGGTAGAAGTAGACCACGAAAAACATGGGCGGAGGTGGTGAGAACAGACCTCAGATCATTGAAGCTCACGGTGGAGATGACGAAAGACCGTGACGAGTGGAGAGATGCTGTGCTGAATAAGACCCGTCCCACCCTTGCAAGCAGGGAAAAGCGGACGTAAAATGATGATGATGATGATACACATACATATATATATATATATATATATATATATATATATATATATATATATATATACTAGTTAGGCAACGAAACAGACAGATGGTATCACATACCCTGGGGAAGAATATACCCCACAGCATAGGTTAGTCGTTATTGACATCTCAATAAGCAAGAGACAAAATGAGACATACAGGAAGGTGTGGAGAAGAAAGGTCTGGAAGCTAAAAGTCCTTTCACTAAAATACAAATTTAGGAGAGCCCTTCAAAATGTGTATGACGGAAAATAAAACGATTTAGAGACGTATGACATAGATGATAACTGGAATTTCTTACGTGACAACTTACTGCAGGCTACTGATGAAACTTGTGGCTGGAGCAGAGCTCCAACCAGACAGAGAGTGACCTGGTGATGGAACTGCACGGTAGATAGGGCCATTAGTGACAAAAGACTAGCATGGAAGGCTTGGAAAAATGGTGTGAGTAGGAGGTTTGCCAATGTTCTGCGATGAGAAGATCAGAGACATGCGGTGTTCCACATTGCAAGGCAGTGTGTAAATGTAAATCGGGATGTTGTTGGCAATAAGTGTGTCAGAAATTATGCTTTTGTACTTAATGTCACTGATGCTCAGAAAAAGGAGGCCTGGAAATGTCATTATGAGAGACTGATGAATGTTGATAACGAATGGGAGAGAGAGAAATTACCCTCAGTAGACCCGACAGAAGGACCAGCTATTGAGATTGACGACTATAGGGTAAAAGAGGCAATTAAGGAAATGAAAAGTGGTAAGGCCGCTGGCCCATTGGGGATAGTTGCTCAGATGCTGAAGGTATTAGGGGACGTAGGCACTAAACTGGTTGCATGCATCATCAATCTAGCAATATATGGCAGTCATACCCAAAGACTGGTGCAGCAGTATTCTTATAAATTGCTACAAAGGTAAAGGGGATGCTCTGGAGCAGATCAATTATAGGGGCATAATATTTGATGGATCAGCTTATGAGAGTAGAGGCGCTAGAGAATAAATTATGGCTGTGGAAACAGCAGTTGGAATCAAGAAGACTGAGAGTGAACCTAACTAAGACTAAAGTGTTGATCAGTAGTAAAGAGGACAAAACCCTGATACCATCAGGGAAATGACCATGTTCGATATATAGAAAAGGAGTTGGCATAAATTATATAAAATGTACACATTGCAAAACTTGGGTACACAAAAGATGGGATAGCAGGCAAACTAACAGGTAGGGAAAACTACATATGCAATAGATGTTCATGGAAATTTGACAGAAGTCGCAATGATAAACAAATTTTTCAAATGCAGCGAGGATCTATAGATGTGGTTGATACCTAGGTGATCAGAATAGCATGGGAGGAGCAGGGCGTTCCGAGGCCAGAGTATCTAGAATAAGGACGGTTTGGAAGAAATTTAGGGAGCTGCTTCCTCTGTTGACAAAGAAGGGTTTCTTGCTATGAATAAAAGGCCGGTTATATGATGCCTGTGTGAGATGCGCAATGCTGCATGGTAGTGAGACATGGGCAGCAATTGCTGAGGATATGTGATGGCTGGAGAGAAATGAAGCAAGTATGCTCCGTTGGATGTGCAGTGTCAATGTGCGTGAACAACTAAGCATAGACGAGTTGAGAGAGAAACTGTATAAGAGGGATAAGCTGTAGTGTGCGGGAGAGAAGACTGTGTTGGTATGGACATGTGATGCGCATGGAGGACGACTGCTGGGTTAAGTGCCAAGAAATCCCAGTAGAAGGAAGACGCAGTAGAGGAAGACCACGAAAAACATTGGCTGAGGTGGTGAGAGCTGACCTTAGATTGCTGAAGCTCACAGAGGACATAACAAAGGACTGTGCTGAATAGGACCCATCCCTCCCTTGCAAGCAGGGAAAAGCAAACGTAAAATGATGATGATGATGATATATATGTGTATATATATATATATGTGTGTGTGTATATATATATGTGTATATATATATCTATATACATATATGTGTGTGTGTAATAGTAATATGCGTGAACGGCAAAGCATAAGAGACTGAGCATAAGAGGAATCAAATGCCGTGTGCAGGAGAGGCGGTTGAATTGGTATGGACATGTGATGACTCAGGAGCTTGACCTCTGGCGTCACGCAGTAATACAGAAGACCTGACCCGCCATGGGTATAAGCCAAAGCTGAAGCATATAGACAATATGCCACACAACACCACTCCCCACTGCAAAGTGGGGAGTGGAGGTTCCACAGCTAAAAAACACTCAGCACTCACTGTAAATGAGGTTGGTGTTGGGATGGGCATCCCACTTTAGAAATCAGGCCAGAATCAGTTCCAGTATGAGCAAGACAAGGTCAGCCGACCAGACACGGCCCACAACAGCACAACCCTGTCAAACCCATGTAGTGTGGAAAAACGGATGTAAAACGGTGACGATGATGATGATGATATATATATATATATATGTATATATATATATATATATGTCACTTCTTTTCGGCGATAGAAGGGAGAGAAGCTGACAGTTTCACGTACTCACATATATATATATATATATATATATATATATATATATATATATATATACATATATATACATATATATCTATCTATCTAGGGCAGGTAAAATTCCCGAGATCCATGGACGAGTTCTCTCCAGTGGTCTCTGTCCCTCATTATCGCTGCCATGTCCTGCGTCTCCAACAGACCAGTGTCTGTCTTTAGGGCATCAACATACGTTAACCTTGGTTTTCCTCTTCCAGTGTGGCCATGTAGGGTCTCCCACAGGAGCACTGAGTGCAATGTCAACTCTGGATGTCAGTGAGCATGTCTAGCTAACATCAGTCTCCTCTGTGTTACTTTTGAGCTGACTTTTGGGAGGCTCCCATACAGCTCTGAGTTTTTCATCCTCAGTGTATACTGATTAATGTTCAGAGCCATCCTCAGCATTCTCGTGTAGCAGCCATCCACCGTCCGAGTGGGTTTCTTGGACAGTGTCCAAGTCTCAGACCCGTACAGCAGCACAGACTCCACTACAGCGATGAAGAGGCGGATTTTCAGGTCTTCACAAAGGTCTGACTACCACACTGATCTCAAGCTGTGGCACGCTGCCCAGGCTTTGCTCTTCCTCTCAACCACATCATCTTCCGTATTCCCAATCTTTGCTCCCAAATACAGGAAGTCCTCAACCAATTCTAGCGGTTTCACGCCTACATTAGTAATCCCCTCTGGCTTCTCAACATTCTCTACTAGATATTTTGTCTTAGTCTCATACATTCTCAGCTCCACACTCATCGACACAGTTCTTTGAGATACTGGCTGGAGTGCTCCAGGGAGATACATTGGCGCCCTACCTTTTTATCATCGTAGTGGACTATTGTATGCATGTTGCATTGGAGAAACACCAGGACTCTGGTTTTACTGTAACACCGGCTCAGAGCAGGAGAGTTAAGGCGAAAAAGATATCAGATGCTGAATTTGCCAACAACATAGTTTTGGTGACAAACAGAGTGATGGAGGCGGAGGATTTGATACATATATATATCATCATCATCATTTTACGTCCCTCTTCTCTGCTTGCAAAGGTGGGACGGGTCTTATTCAGCACAGCATCTCTCCACTTGTCACAGTCCCTCGTCATCTCCACCGTGAGCTTCAACGATCTGAGGTCTGTTCTCACCACCTCCACCCATATTTTTCGTGGTCTACCTCTACCACGTCTTCCTTCAACTGGCATTTCCTGGCACTTCTTCACCCATCGGTCATCCTCCATGCGCATCACATGTCCATACCACTGCAGTCTCCTCTCCCGTACACTACATTCTATCCCTCTCAGACACAGTTTCTCTCTCAACACATTCATGCTGGGTCGTTCACGCACATTGACACTGCACATCCAACGGAGCATGCTTGCCTCATTTCTCTCCAGCTGTCGCATATCCTCTGCAGTTGCTGCCCATGTCTCACTACCTTGCAGCATGGCGCTCCTCACACAGGCATCATATAACCGGCCTTTCATACGCAGGGAGAAACCCTTCTTCGTCAGCAGAGGAAGCAGCTCCCTAAACTTCTTCCAACCCGTCCTTATTCTATATACTATGGCCTCGGAACACCCCTTCCCCTGCTAATCTGATCTCCTAGGTACCGGAAGCTATCCACCACTTCTATAGCAGCCGCCTGCATTTGAAAAATGTGTCTATCAATGCGACTTCTACTGTCTAATTTCCCTATACATCTACTGCATACGTATTTCTCCCTACCTGTTAGTTTGCCTGCTATCCCGCTACATTTCTTGTGTACCCAGGATCTGCATTGTGTGCATTTTATAGAATTTATGCTAGTTCCTTTTCTGCATATCGAACATGGCCATTTCCCTGACGGAATCAGGGTTTTGTCCTCTTTTCTACTCATCAACACTTTTGTCTTAGCTAGGTTCACTCTCAGTCCTCTTGCTTCCAACTGCTGTTTCCATAACCAGAATTTATTCTCTAGCTCCTCTACTGATTCTGCTATAAGAACCAGATCGTCAGCATAGAGAAGTTCCCATGGACAGCCAGTCTTAAACTCCTCTGTTATGGCTTGGAGGACTATAATGAACAAGAGCGGTCTGAGGACCGAACCTTGATGTACTCCTACTTGTATCTGGAATTCCTCACTAAACTCCATTCTTACCCTGACTTTACTGAGAGTACCTCTGTACAAAGTTTGCACTGTCCTCACAAGCCATTCCTCAACACCTAGCTTCTTAGGGACCACCAGATGACAGATCGGGGTACCCTATCAAAGGCCTTCTCTAGGTCAACAAAGGCTAAGTATAGTGGCTTATTTTTCTCTAAGAACCTCTCTTGCAATTGTCTCACCAAGAAGAGGGCATCTGTTGTACTGTTCCCAGGCATAAAACCAAACTGCATCTCATCTAGTTTGACCCTTTCTCTAATTAGTTGTGCTAATATCCTTTCTGCCACTTTCATAACCTGATCCATCAGTTTTATACCCCTATAATTGCTCCTCTCCAGAGCATCCCCTTTACCTTTGTAGCAATTTATGAGAATACTGCTGCACCAGTCTTTGTGTTTGACACCACCATATATAGCCTGATTGATGATGCGTGCAACCAGTTTAGTGCCTACGTCCCTTGATGCCTTCAGCATCTCAGCAACTATTCCCGATGGTCCAGCAGCCTTACCATTTTTCATTTCCCTAATCGCCTCTTGGACCCTATATTCGTTAATCTCAATAGCTGGTCCCTCTGTCAGATCTACTAAGCATAATTTCTCTCTCTCCCATTCGTTCTCCACATTCATCAGTCTCTCATAATGACATTTCCAGTCCTCCTTTTTCTGATCATTCGTGACACTAAGTACACTGGCATCATTCCGGACACATTTATCTCCAACAACATCCTGATTTGCATTAACACACTGCCTTGCAATGTGGAACACTGCACGCCTCTGATCTTCCCGTCGCAGTACATTGGCAAACCTCCTACTCTCAGCCTCCCTGCGTGTTAAGTACACCTGACGTCTAGCTTCTCTCTTAGCGGCTGTATATTCTTCCCTACTCCCACCCTTTTTCCAAGCCTTCAATGCTAGTCTTTTGTCTCTAATGGCCTTCTCTACTGTGCTGTTCCACCACCAGGTCACTCTCTGTCTGGTTGGAGCTCTGCTCCAGCCACAAGTTTCATCAGTAGCCTGCAGTAAGTTGTCACGTAAGAAATTCCAGTTATTATCTATGTCATACGTCTCTAAATCGTCTTCTTTTTCATCATATACATCATAAATTAGTGAAAGGTCTTTTAGCTTCCAGATCTTTCTTCTCCACACATTCCTGTATGTCTCATTCCATCTCTTGCTTACTGAGATATCAGTAACGACTAACCTATGCTGTGGGGTACATTCTTCCCCAGGGTATGCCTTGGTATTAGACACTATCTGCCTGTCCCGCTGACTAACTAATAAGAAGTCAATCTAGCTTATGTGCTCGCCAGATTTGTAGGTTATTAGGTGGTTGGCAGGTTTCTGGAATTTAGTGTTGCAAATAGTCAGTGTACTTGCATCACAAAATTCAAGAAGTCTCACTCCTTCATTTCTTGAACCGTAACCGTGCCCACCTTGTACCCCAGTGTAACCATCCTGGAGCTGTCCAACATGACCATTGAAGTCCCCTGCTATAACGATGTCTCTGTCATTGCGATTGTTTGTAAAAGTTGCTCGTAAAAGCAGTCTTTCTCATCTTTGCCTAGGCTTGCTTGGGGAGAATAAGCAGAGATGATTGTCAGTAGTCTCCTGCCTACAATATATATATATGGGACACACCATGGTCACCCGGATAGTAAACCAAGTCATACAGAATGGTGTTGTTCCGAAGGACTGGCGTAGCAGCATCATCATTAACTGCTACAAGGGTAAAGGAGACGCCCTAGATAGGAGTAACTATAGAGGCATTAAATTAATCGACCAGGTCATGAAGGTCACGGAAAAATTAATAGCGCAACTAATCAGAGAGAGAATTGATCTAGATGAAATGCAGTTCGGGTTTGTGTCAGGCAAAAGTACCACAGACGCTCTTTTCATTGTACGACAACTACAGGAGAAGTACCTAGTTAAAAGTAAACCCCTATACTTAGCTTTTGTCGACTTGGAGAAAGCCTTCGACAGAGTCCCCGTTCCATTATCTGGTGGGCTCTTAGAAAACTAGGTGTTGATGAATGGCTTGTGAGAGCTATACAAGCCATGTATAAAGAAACAGTCAGCAAGGTTAGAATTAACAACGAATATAGTGAAGAGTTTAGCGTAAAAGTTGGTGTTCATCAGGGCTCCGTTCTTAGCCCCCTACTATTTATTATTGTCCTTCAGGCTATAACAGTGGAGTTCAAGACCGGCTGCCAATGGGAACTCCTATACGCAGATGATCTAACGCTCATAGCTGAATCAATGGCCGAACTAGAGAAGAAATTCCAAACATGGAAGCACGGCCTAGAATCAAAAGGCCTTAAAATTAACTTGTCTAAGACTAAAGTTCTAGTTTGTAGGAAGGAAAATAGGGCGCCGGTCCCATCCGGGAAATGGCCATGCTCAGTGTGTAGGAAAGGAGTAGGTAGAAACTCCATTTTATGTCCCAAATGCAAAGTATGGGTGCATAAAAGATGTAGTGGGATCACAGGTAAGCTAACTAAGAACATAGATTTTACATGTGGCCGGTGCTCTGGTGCAATAAGTAGCAGCAAGTGCCACAGAATACTAGCTCTTTCAATTGCACAGAGGGTTCTATAGAAATAGTGGACAGCTTCTGTTACCTGGGTGACAAAATCAGCAGTGGGGGAGGGTGCTCTGAAAGTACAGTAGCTAGAGTCAGAACTGGATGGAAAAAGTTCAGAGAGCTTATATCACTATTAGCCGCTAAAGGGTTCTCCCTAAAAATGAAAGGCAGGCTGTATGATGCCTGCATACGAACAGCAATGTTGCATGGCAGTGAGACCTGGGCATTGTGTGCAGAGGATATACGCAGACTAGAGAGGAACGAAGCTTGCATGCTCCGCTGGATGTGTAATAGTAATATACGTGAACGGCAAAGCATTAACGAACTAAGGGAAAAATTAGAAATAAGAGGGATCAGATGTTGTTTACTCGAGAGAAGGCTATGTTGGTATGGTCACGTGATGCGCATGAAAGACGACAGCTGTATAAAAAAAGTGCAGGGTAGCCACGGAGTAGGCAGACCTAGAAAAACCTGGGACGACTTGATAAATTCCGACCTCACACACTTGCACCTCTCCAAGACAATGTCACTGGACCGAGATCTTTGGCGGTACACAGTAATAGAGAAGACCCGCCTTACCTAAATACAAAGTAAAACCTACTACAGTCAGTAGGCACCTCTAACAAAATACACCCCCGTCCCACTACCCCCACCCCATCCACACCGCCCCTTTCAATGTAAAGTTATGTTGGTACCACAACATCCAGGCCGAAACAAATGAGGTCGTGTAGGTGTCATGACAAAAAAACACACAGTCCACGCTGTAATGTGGCCGTGTAGGTAACACGGTAAAAACCTCCCAGTTCCTCACTGTAAATGTCGTTGGTGTTAGGAAGGGCATCCAGCCGTAGAAAACCCGCCAGACAGTCCTATGCGAGCAAGACAACCACTCTTGCCTCAAGTGGGAAAACTCCTGTCCAAACCCATGCAAGCGTGGAATATGGACATTAAACGATGATGATGATGATGATGATATATATATACATAGATATATATATATATGTATATGTATGTATATATTTTATCCTCATCAGAGGACGTGACAGATGGACGGTCGTAAACACAAAAGCCTTCCCTAGTGAGGAATGTACATCCCAACATAGCTTAGTTGTCAGTGACCTCACGGTCAGAACTAGACGAGCCCTGAAACAGAGGCCAACCTGGAGAAGAAAGATCTGGAAGCTGAAAGTCCCCTCAACCAGTAACAGATTTAAAGATATTTTACTCAACGCCTACGACAGTAAAGAAGAACAGATAGAGACATTTAACGTAGAAGAGAACTGGGAGTTCCTAAAAAATAACTTACTAGAGGCGACGGATGAGGTTTGTGGCTGGAGTAAGACCTCAAGCAGGAGGAGAGTGACTTGGTGGTTGAACAATAGGGTAGATGAAGCAGTCAAGGCCAAGAGACAGGCATGGAAAGAATGGAAGAACGGGGGGAGCAGGGTACATTACATAGAGACCAAGAGGGAAGCTAGGCGACAAGTATACTTAGCTAGGAGGGAAGCAGAGGATAGAAAATTCAAGCATGTTTTACAACGTGAGGACCAGAAACAGGAGGTATTCAAGATTGCGAGGCAGTGTGTCAGAGATAGTTGTGATGTCATTGGAGAGAAGTGTATCCGGAATGATAAAGGTGAGCTTGCCCTCACAAGTGCTGAGAAGAAAGATGCATGGAAGAGTCATTATGATAGATTACTAAATGAGGAGAATGCATGGGAAGAAGAGACCCTACCCCACGTAGACCCTATAGAGGGACCAGCAGTACAAGTCAGCGGCAGCGTAGTAAGTAAGGCAATCAGAGATATGAAGATAGGGAAGGCAACCGGTCCATCGGGTATAGCTGCCGAGATGCTGAAGGCATCTGGGTCTGTAGGTCACACTATAACCACACGTATCGTTAACCAGGTAATACTAGAGGGGGCCATACCAAAAGATTGGTGCAGTAGCATCATTGTCAACTGCTACAAAGGTAAAGGCGATGCACTAGATAGAGGAAACTATAGAGGTATAAAGTTGATGGACCAGGTCATGAAAGTAACAGAAAGAGTTATAGCACAGCTGATTAGGGACCGGGTGAATATAGACGAGATGCAATTTGGGTTTGTACCAGGGAAAGGCACCACTGATGCCCTCTTCCTTGTGAGGCAATTACAGGAAAAGTACCTAGCTAAAAGTAAGCCACTCTACTTGGCATTTGTCGACCTTGAGAAAGCCTTTGACAGAGTTCCACGTGCAGTAATCTGGTGGGCTCTTAGAAAACTAGGAGTAGATGAATGGCTTGTGAAAGCGGTACAAGCCATGTATAGGGGAGCAGTCAGCAAAGTTAGGATTGGCAATGAGTATAGCGAGGAATTTAGCGTACAGGTTGGGGTCCACCAGGGCTCTGTTCTTAGCCCTCTCCTGTTCATCATAGTCCTGCAGGCAATAACGGAGGAGTTTAAGACCGGATGCCCATGGGAACTCCTGTATGCTGATGACCTCGCACTCATAGCTGAATCTATGGTAGAACTAGAGAATAAATTCCAAACCTGGAAGCAGGGACTAGAGAGAAAGGGCCTCAAAGTCAACATGACAAAGACTAAGGTCCTTATAAGTAGACGAGAAAACAGAACCCAGATCCCCTCAGGGAAATGGCCTTGCTCAGTATGTAGGAAAGGTGTAGGTAGGAACTCCATTCTCTGCCCCAAATGCAAACAATGGGTACACAAGAGATGTAGCGGGATCTCAGGAAGCTTAATTAAGAATGTAGGATTCACATGCAGCAGCTGTGCTGAAACAGCAAGCAAACAGCCACAGGAAACAAGTACCACCAATCTCTGGGAGGGCCCTGTAGAAACAGTAGACAGCTTCTGCTACCTAGGTGACCGAATTAGCAACGGAGGTGGGTGCTCAGAAAGTACAATAACTAGGGTAAGAACGGGATGGAAGAAGTTTAGGGAACTACTACCACTGCTAGCTGCAAAAGGCTTCTCCCTCAGAATGAAAGGCAGACTGTATGATGCGTGTATCCGAACAGCGATGTTGCATGGTAGTGAGACCTGGGCGCTGAAGGTGGAAGACTTACGTAGATTAGAGAGAAACGAAGCCTGCATGCTCCGATGGATGTGTAACAGTAATATACGTGAACGACAAAGCATAAAGGAATTGAGAGAGAGACTGAGCATAAGAGGAATCAAATGCTGCGTGCAGGAGAGGCGGTTACGCTGGTATGGACATGTGATGCGTATGAAGGATGACAGCTGCATAAAAAGGTGCAGAGCACTAGAAGTTGATGGAAACCGCGGAGTGGGGAGACCCAAGATGACTTGGGATGAGGTGATAAAAGCCGACCTTACCCAACTACACCTCTCAAAGTCAATGACACACGACCGTGACTTCTGGCGTCACGCAGTAATACAGGGTACCCGACCTCCCATGGGTACATGCTGAAGCATATAAACAATATGCCCCCCCCCCCCCCCACCGCAAGGTGGTCGTGGAGGTGCCACGGCAAAAAAGCACCCAGCCCACACTGTAAAGTGGACGTGTAGGCGCCACGAAAAAGCACCCAGCACTCACTGTAAATGAGGTTGGTGTTAGGAAGGGCATCCAGCTGTAGAAATCAAGCCAGATCAGTTCCTGTATGAGCAAGGCATGGTCAGCCGACCAGACACTGCCCACAACAGGACAACCCGTCTAACCCATGCTAGCGTGGAAGAACGGACGTAAAACGGTGATGATGATGATGATGATGATATATATATATAATATATATATATATATATATATATATATATATATATATATATATATGCATATATATATATATGTATATGTATATATAATAAAAAAAATATATTTTTTGCTCTACATGGCTGAATACAATAAATGTAATCTGAGTTTCTCAAATATTAATAATAACTAGCAGTAAAGCCCGGCGTTGCTCGGGGCTGCTCTGTAGCTGTGTTAAAATTACAATGTTAAGTTGCTTTCTTGGCTTAAAACTGTAGAGTCTACAGTGTAGACTTTCATGTGGTACTTTTGATTAATATTCCCTCAACCAACAGTATGCCTTATGAAGTTAAGAAAACATAACCATAACTCGAATGTTAAAACAAAAGAGGATGCTGGGGATAAAAACTGCGCTGGTAATCTATTAACAAAATTCGAAAATGTAAACACTGAGAAAAACATCAGCGTAACCAAACTATCAGTTATTTTGAAACAAAGAAATTGGATGGACATGAAAAGAAAAAAAAATGGAATTTTATTGCCTATCACCTCTCTGCACGACTGTCTGTCTGCACAACTTTATCGCCTATATCACCCCTCTGCACGACTGTCTGTCTGCATGCCTCCATCGTCTATCAGCCCGACTGTCTGCACAACTTTATCGCCTATAGCAGTAAAGTTCAACGTTGCTCAGGGCTGCTCAGTAGCTGTGTTAAAGTTACAATGTTAAGTTCCTTTCACATTCATCTGTAGAACAAACCTAGCCCATGTGTCAAGTTATGATGCTTTGTTGCATTACACTGCAGTGCTTCAGTCGACTTCAAGGAAGTGGTTACAGAGGGTTATCTGCCGGGAGGCCCTATAATCAATATCTGGAAAAATGAAGTACCCATGACCATCCGGAGTTCATAAGTAACCTATGTCTTAAGTTTGGTGAAAATACTGTAGAAGTGCATAAGGTTTGCACACGCGTGCGTGTGTGTTTGTGTATGTATTGTGTGTGCATATGTATATGTATGTGTATGTCCGTCAGCGCAGATGTATGTACTGGCCTAAATCTTCACTATTTACTTTTACTATTTTAAGGCAAAGTTAAAATCCCGTCGAGGTTAACTTTGCCTTTCATCCTTATGGGGTTGATAAAATAAAGAACCTGTAATGTACTGGATAATTGCTGGCCTTGTGCCAAAAGTAGAAACAACTATTTTAATAACCTCTGTCATTTTCGTTTACAATTTTATTTACATCACTCTTAAACCCCGGGGCTGGAAATCATTTTAAATTTTTAAATAGAATATTAGTCTAACGACTTCATTTACACCATAAACTTGGTCTTGTCTTTGCATGAAATTGTTCTTCTCGGTCCACATAACGACGTATTATCCCTGCTTTTTTTTCATTCATTGCCACGGAACGTCTTCACGAACCAAAATATCGTTTTCCTGTTTTCTTTCGATTGCAACGTTTCTCGAAATATTTAATTCTGCGTCCACAGATAGAATTTATTAGTTTAAGAAGATCCCGTTAATGTTGAAAGCAGCGATTCTTTGCTTAAACTTTCTTTCTTTCTCAACCCCTCTCCCTTTTTTCTCATACCTTCACTCTCTCTCTGACTCATACCCCCCCCCCCCTCTCTCTCTCTTCATCTACAGAATGGAGAACAATAGAGAACGCGCAGATCTCTCTCTCTCTCTCTTTATATATATATGTGTGTTTGTGTGTGTGTGAACCAGCGTTCGTCGCCATTCTCTCTCTCTCTCTCTGTCTCTATCTGATTATCTTGTACCTCTCTCTGTATAACGACCTATCTCACTCTCTCTCTACATCTCCCTTTCTCTCTTTAGATGTATATGTGTGTGTGTGTGATATATATATATATAGATAGAGAGAGAGAGTTGCAACATTTATGTAGTTTCATAGATTTTTTATGGTAGTAGTGAGAGGAATGAAGCGTGTAAGAGAGAGGGTTACAGCAGGTATTTAGTTTTATCGATTTTTTTTCATAGAAGCGGGAATTTTTTGGCAAAGATTATTAGGGGTTGACCTGCCTTGGTAAATTTGGAGCACATTGAACAAAAACATCAAAATTTGGTAGAGAAATGTGGAAAGGCATAAAAATCATACACACACAGACAGACACCTACCGTTTTATATATATAGAGATATTCGATTCATTTACAATTATGCAAACAAGTCTGATGTTTAAAGCCATGTCAGTAGAATGAGCCCCTCATTCTTGCTCTTCTGTTGGCATGAAAACATATATATATATATGAATATGTATATATATATATGGATATATATATATATATGCATATATATATATATTTATATATGTATATATCATCATCATCATCATCATCATCATCGTTTAACGTCTATCTTCCACGCTAGCATGGGTTAGACGGGAGTTGTCCCAATTTGAGGCAAGATTGACCGTGTGACTGTGTCTCGCTCGTATAGAACTATCTGGCAGGTTTCCTATGGCTGGATGCCCTTCCTAACACCAACCACATTTACAGTGTGGAACTGGGAATTTTTTACCATGTTACCTTCACGGCCACATTACAGCGTGGACTGTGTGTTTTTTTGTTGTGACACCTACACGATCTCGATCTCAATTATTGCATTAATTTGGACTGGATGTTGGGGTACCAACTTTACAGAGAAAGGGTGGCGTTGGTGGGAGTGGGAGTAGGGGTAGTGGATGGGGGTGTATATTTGGTTAAGAGATGCCTACTGACTAAGTTTCGCTTTGTACATAGGCAAGGCGAGTCTTCTGTAGTCCTGCGTAGCGCCAAAGATCTCGATCCAGTAACATTGTCTTAGAGAGGTGCAAGTGTGTAAGGTCGGAATTTATCAAATCGTCCCAGGTTTTTCTGGGTCTGCCTACTCCGTAACTTCTATCAATTTTGATCGGCCTGCACTTTTTTATACAGCTGTCATCTTTCATGCGCATCACGTGGCCATACCAACGTTTACATGTATATATATATATATATATATGTATATATATATATTTATATAAATATAAATTCAGCGAGAATCGCATTTCGGCAAGTAGAAAAAGCAAAACGTAACGCAAATTCAGAGTCATGCTGGCAAGCGCTCCATAGTTTAAAAGAGCAATAAACATAAGTTATAAACGCCATACAAACTGAGGAGGTGGTCAAGAAGGCATTAACCACCTAAGCCAAAAAAACAAGTCAAGCTAAACAGGTCAGACAAAATAAATGACAAAATCATATATATATATATATATATATATATATACATATACATATATATAAAACTAACCTGGACCCATTGGAATTGATGGTAAAATCCAAATACATGTGACACCTAAATCAATAATACTGTCTGCTTAAAACCATAAGCTTTTGGTATAATGATCGAACGAGGAATATCATGTTATCAACAGGTATTTTGTTCTGCGCCAGTGTTGTGAATGAAGTAGTGTTTTGTAAAAGCACATGTGTAACTCACAAGGGGAAAAAACCCAGAATTTGGCAAATGAATTCAGTATGTGTAAAACATGCAAAAAATTGCATAAATAGTGCAAATCGAATAAGCACTCAACCGGGTAGTTTTTAAAATAAACTTATGCAATTAATCTGTCAATAGAATTATTAACAGGTTAATTGTAAGACTCAGGAGATTAATACAAATATAAATTCACCGAGATATATATATATATATATATATATATATATATATATAGGAAGGAGAATAGGGCACTGGTCCCATCTGGGAAATTGCCATGCTCAGTGTGTAGGAAAGGAGTAGGCAGAAACTCCATTTTATGTCCCAAATGCAAAGTATGGGTGCATAAAAGATGTAGTGGGATCGCAGGTAAGCTAACTAAGAATATAGATTTTATATGTGGCCGGTGCTCTGGTGCAATAAGTAGCAGCAAATGCCCACAGAATACTAGCTCATTCCATTGCACAGATGGTTCTATAGAAATAGTTCACACCTTCCGTTACCTGGGTGACAAAATCAGCAGTGGGGGAGGGTGCTCCGAAAGTACAGTAGCTAGAGTCAGAACGGGATTGGCCGCTAAGGGTTTCTCCCTAAAAATGAAAGGCAGGCTGTATGATGCCTGCATACGAACAGCAGTGAGACATGGGCCTTGTGTGCAGAGGATCTACGCAGACTGGAGAGGAACAAGCTAACATGCTCCATTGGATGTTTAATAGTAATATACGTGAACGGCAAAGCATAAATGAACTAAGGGAGAAATTAGGAATAAGAGGGATCAGATGCTGTTTACTCGAGAGAAGACTACGTTGGTATGGTCACGTGATGCACATGAAAGACGACAGCTGTATAAAAAAGTGCAGGGCGATCAAAATAGACAGTAGCTACGGAGTAGGCAGACCCAGAAAAACCTGGGATGACTTGATAAATTCCGACCTAAAAACATTTACACCTCTCCAAGTCAATGTCACTAGACTGAGATTTTTGGCGCTACGCAGTAACACAGAAGATCCGCCTTGCCTAAGTACAAAGCGAAACCTACAGTCAGTAGGCACCTCTTAACCAAAATACACCCCCGTCCCACTACCCCTACCTCCACTGCCATCTACACCACCTCTTTCGATGTAAATCCAGTCCTAAATAAACGAGGTCGTGTAGGTGTCACGACAAAAAAAACACACAGTCCACGCTGTAATGTGGCCGTGTAGGTAACACGGTAAAAACCACGTGAAGACGTATGTATCTTTTTCTTACTATGATATTTTGTAATATCTTTTACATAGATCAATAATTGAATGAACATACAGGGAACTACCCCCCCCCCCCCAGAAACGATCGTAAAATAATGCGTTTTACTATGAATTAACAGTTTTGTGTTTAATTTCATTGTTTTAATATTTATATATATATATATATGTATTGTTATACTTGGGGAGGGTCATATTTGTGTAATATTGCCAGAATTAATAACAGAACGCACTCACTGTTTGGTTGGTTTTCGCTTCTCGCTGTCTTTCATATCTGCGATCTAACTTACTCGGTCCTCAATGTTGCCATTGACTGACCGACGGTCAAAAATAATACAGATACAATATAGACACAAACACATATATATAGTTTACATAATTTACATAAATCTTTCGTTGCACATCTGCAACATCGTCAGTGGTGTTATATTTTTTTCCTCCTGTTGTGTTGTATGTCTACGCCATTTTTTATTCAGTCTGTCTATATATTTATTTATTTATTTGCTTGTTTGTTTATTTTATTTTGTCTTCTTTGACTAGTGTGTGTTTATGTGCTTGTGTATGTATTTATTTATCTTATTTTATTTTTTATTTACTTATTTATACTTCTCTTAGGTCAGTGTTGTTTGTTTGGGTGTTGTTGTTGTTCCACTCATTCTTTCTGTTTAGCTTTGGTCTTCTAATTTCTATTTCACTGGCCTCTCTGATTTGCCTATCTGCTGGGTCATTCCTATGTTTAGATATTATTCTAATTTCTATGTTGTCTATGTTACCGTCATGTTGTTGTCTAGCATGTTCGTATTGTACTGACCCGTTTTTTTCGTCCTTTTAGTTCCCCCCAGTGTTGGTCTATAAAATAAAATAAACAAACAAGCAAATAAATAAATAAATATATAGACAGACTGAATAAAAAATGGCGTAGACATACAACACAACAGGAGGAAAAAAATATAACACCACTGACGATGTTGCAGATGTGCAACGAAAGATTTATGTAAATTATGTAAACTATATATATGTGTTTGTGTCTATATTGTATCTGTATTATTTTTGACCGTCGGTCCGTCAATGGCAACATTGAGGACCGAGTAAGTTAGATCGCAGATATAAAAGACAACGAGAAGCGAAAACCAACCAAACAGTGAGTGCGTTCTGTTATTAATTCTGGCAATATTACACAAATATGACCCTCCCCAAGTATAACAATATTTGTTTCGACACACGATTTCATATAAAAACCTCGCAAAACTATATATATGTATATATATGTATATGTATGTATATATATATGTATATATATGTATATATGTGTATATATATATATGTATATATATTTTTTTTTTCTGTTATGACCATGCTGTAAAATGGAGGGGTAGAGAGGGCCCATGAGTCCAGTAAGACATCCTCTCTAGTGTTCGTGGCACGAATAAAACCACCCAGTCCATACTGTAAAGTGGCACTGGTGTTAGGAAGGGCATCCAACCAGTGTATCAATGCCAAAACAATTATCAGCACAGCAACAAAGATAGAGGGACAACAAAAATATGAAGACGTTGCATCTCAGAGTTGCCACACTTAATGTTGGCACTCTCACAGGTAGATCGGTGAAATAGTGGAGATGCTGAAGAGAAGGCATGTGGATGTGTGCTGCATGCAAGAGGTGAGATGGAGAGGTGCCTCTGCGAGACTAGTCGTAGGCAAACATCTTAGCTATAAGCTTTTCTGGGTAGTTAAGGATGATGGGTTAAGGGGAGTAGGCATTTTGCTGGCTGAGAAATGGATCAATAAGACAATAAAGGTAGTTTGAGTTAGTAATCGAATAATTAAGCTTAGATTAGTTGTAGGCAGGAGACTACTGATAATCATCTCAGCCTATGCTCCCCAAGCAGGCCTAGGCAAAGAAGAGAGAGACTGCTTTTACGAGCAACTTTTACAAACAGCCGCAATGACAGAGGACAGAGACATCGTTATGCTAGCAGGGGACTTCAATGGTCATGTTGGACAGCTCCAGGATGGTTACACTGGGGTACATGGTGGGCTCGGTTACGACTCAAGAAATGAAGGAGTGAGACTTCTTGAATTTTGTGATGCAAGTACATTGACTATTTGCAACACTAACTTCCAGAAACCTGCCAACCACCTAATAACCTACAAATCAGGCGAGCACATAAGCCAGATTGACTTCTTACTAGTTAGGCAGCGGGACAGGCAGATGGTGTCTAATACCAAGGCATACCCTGGGGAAGATTGTACCCCACAGCATAGGTTAGTCGTTAGTGATATCTCAGTAAGCAAGAGATGGAATGAGACATACAGGAATGTGTGGAGAAGAAAGGTCTGGAAGCTAAAAGACCTTTCACTAAAATACAAATTTAGGAAAGCCCTTCAAGACATGTATGACGAAAAAGAAAACGATTTAGAGTCGCATGGCATAGATAATAACTGGAATTTCTTACGTGACAACTTACTGCAGGCTACTGATGAAACTTGTGGCTGAAGCAGAGCTCCAACCAGACAGAGAGTGACCTGGTGGGGGAACAGCACAGTAGGTAGGGCCATTAGAGACAAAAAACTAGCATGGAAGGCTTGGAAAAAGGGTGGGAGTAGGGAAGAATATACAGCCGCTAAGAGAGAAGCTAGACGTCAGGTGTACTTAACACGCAGGGAGGGTGAGAGTAGGAGGTTTGCCAATGTTCTGTGACGGGAAGATCAGAGGCGTGCTGTGTTCCACATTGCAAGGCAGTGTGTCAATGCAAATCTGAATGTTGTTGGAGATAAATGTGTCTGGAATTATGCCAGTGTACTTAGTGTCACGAATGATCAGAAAAAGGAGGCCTGGAAATGTCATTATGAGAGACTGATGAATGTGGAGAACGAATGGGAGAGAGAGAAGTTACCCTCAGTAGATCCGACAGAGGGACCAGCTATTGAGATTCGCGAATATAGGGTCCAAGAGGCGATTAAGGAAATGAAAAATGGTAAAGCTGCTGGACCGTCAGGGATAGTTGCTGAGATGCTGAAGGCATCAGGGGACGTAGGCACTAAACTGGTTGCACGCATCATCAATCAGGCTATCTATGGTGGTGTCATACCCAAAGACTGGTGCAGCAGTATTCACTTGAATTGCTACAAAGGTAAAGTGGATGCTCTGGAGAGGAGCAATTATAGGGGCATAAAACTGATGGATCAGGTTATGAAAGTGGCAGAGAAAGGGTCAAGCTAGATGAGATGCCATTTGGTTTTGTGTCTGGGAAAAGTACAACAGATGCCCTCTTCTTGGTGAGACAATTACAAGAGATGTTCTTAGAGAAGAATAAGCCACTATACTTAGCCTTTGTTGACCTAGAGAAGGCCTTTGGCAGGGTACCCCGATCTGTCATCTGGTGATCCCTAAGGAAACCAGGTGTTGAGGAATGGCTTGTGAGGACAGTGCAAACTTTGTACACAGGTGCTGTCAGTAAAGGCAGGGTAGGAATGGAATTTAGTGAGGAATTCCAGATATAAGTAGGAGTACATCAAGGTTCGGTCCTCAGCCCGCTCTTGTACATTATAGTCCTCCAAGCCAAAACAGAGGAGTTTAAGACTGGCTGTCCATGGGAACTTCTCTATGCTGACGATCTGGTTCTTATAGCAGAATCAGTAGAGGAGCTAGAGAATAAATTCTGGTTATGGAAACAGCAGTTGGAAGCAAGAGGACTGAGAGTGAACCTAGCTAAGAAAAAAGTGTTGATGAGTACAAAAGAGGACACAACTCTGATTCTGTCAGGGAAATGGCCATGTTCGATATGCAGAAAAGGAACTGGCATAAATTCTATAAAATGTACACAATGCAGATCCTGGGTACACAAGAGATGTAGTGGGATACTAACAGGTAGGGAGAAATACGTATGCAGTAGATGTACAGGGAAATTAGACAGTAGAAGTCGCGTTGATGGACACATTTTTCAAATGTAGGCGGGTGCTATAGAAGTGGTGGATAGCTTCCAGTACCTAGGAGATAAGCAAGGGAGGGGGATGTTCCGAAGCGATAGTATCTAGAATAAGGATGGATTGGAAGAAGTTTAGGGAGATGCTTCCTCTGCTGACGCAGGCCTGTTATATGATGCCTGTGTGAGGAGCGCGATGCTGCATTGTAGTGAGACATGGGCAGTAACTGCAGAGGATATGTGACGGCTGGAGAGAAATGTGGCAAGCATGCTCCGTTGGATGTGCAATGTCAATGTGCGTGAACGACCCAGCATGAATGTGTTGAGAGAGAAACTGTGTCTGAGAGGGATAGAATGTAGTGTATGGGAGAGGAGACTGAGGTGGTATGGACATGTGATGCGCATGGAGGATGACCGATGGGTGAAGAAGTGCTAGGAAATGCCAGTTGAAGGAAGACGTGGTAGAGGTAGACCACGAAAAACATGAGCGGAGGTGGTGAGAACAGACCTCAGATCGCTGAAGCTCACGGTGGAGATGACGAAGGGCCCTGACCAACGGAGAGATGCTGTGCTGAATAAGACGCTTCCCACCCTTGCAAGCAGGGAAAAGCGGATGTAAAATGATGATGATATATATATATATAGTTATGTAATAAACAACATAAGATAATTATTTCATTTACCAGTGGTTTCTTGAAACCAAACAAAATAAGCTCTGTAACCTACATAGAGCATTCTTTTTTCCTGGACCTTTCCGACGGAATTACTTCATTCATACATATATATATATATATATATATATATATATATATATATGGATATATATATGTATATGTATATGGATATATATATGTATATATATGGATATATATACGTATATATATATATGTATATGTATATATATGTAGGAGGTGAGTTTTATTGTAGAACAATAAACCAGTGCAAATATCGGATAAGTTTAATTTTATTTTAATTTATTGTATCTTATCTTACTTTATTTTATTTTAATAATACATTTTCGCACCTCTTAATAAATACTTCAGTATATAAACCCTAAATAAATAGTATACCTAATTTCTATATCATAAACCTCATCAATTTTAAATTTTTTAATTTATTTATTTATTTACAGCCGTTATTCAGTTATTATTTTTCAGTTGTGACAGCGTTTCCAGTTTAAATGTCTCTCTCTCTCTTTACTTTCTCTTTCCTCCTTCCTTCTTATATTCTTCCTCTGTTATCCTCTCCTTTTTCTTTTTTCCTCTTCCTTCCTTTTTTCCAATCTTCTATATCCTTTTAAATTTATTTATCACATGTTGGCTGAACACTTATTTGTTCACAAGTGTTTTTTTAGGCATCATATCATGTTTCCCTATTTTATCTGATGAGAATGCAAATATTGTCCCAGGATGATATTTGTTTTTGAAATGTGCATAATAAAATACATGGAACTTTTTTAAGCATCTTTTAATTTCTTCTTATATGTATATATATTGCATGCTCCGCTGGATGTGTAACAGTAATATACGTGAACGGCAAAGCATAAACGAACTAAGGAAAAATTAGAGATAAGAGGGATCAGATGTTGTTTACTCGAGAGAAGGCTACGTTGGTATGGACACGTGATGCGCATGAAAGTCGATAGCTGTATAACAAAGTGCAGGGCAATAAAGATAGACGGTAGCCACGGAATAGGCAGACCTAGAAAAACCTGGGACGAGCTGATAAACTCCGACCTCACACACTTACACCTCTCCAAGACAATGTCACTGGACCGAGACCTTTGGCGGTACTCAGTAACAGAGAAGACCCGCCTTACCTAAATACATAGTAAAACCTACTCCAGCCAGTAGGCATCTCTAACAAAATACACCCCGTCCCACCACCACCACCCCCACCCCATCCACACCACCCCGTTCTATGTAAAGTTATGTTGGTGCCGCGCCATCTAGGCCGAAACAAATGAGATCGTGTAGGTGTCACGACAAAAAACACACAGTCCACGCTGTAATGTGGCCGTGTAGGCAACACGGTAAAAACCTCCCAGACCCACACTGTAAATGTGGTTGGATTAGGAAGGGCATCCAACTGTAGAAAACCTGCCAGACAGTCCTATGCAAGCAAGACAATCACTCCTGCCTCAAGTGGGACTACCCCCGTCCAAACCCATGCAATCGTGGAACACGGACGTTAAATGTTGATGATGATGATGATGATGATATATGTATATATATATGTATATATGTGTATATATATATATATGTATTTGTTTTGCGAAGTTTTTGATATGAAATCGTGTGTCGAAACAAATATTGTTATACTTGGGGAGGGTCATATTGTTGTAATAATATTGCCAGAATTAATAACAGAACACACTCACTGTTTGGTTGGTTTTCGCTTCTGTGTCTTTTATATCAGTTAATTCATTCAGACCTCAATGTTTACCATTGACTGACCAACGGTGAAAAATACAGATATAATATAGATATAAACACATATATATATAGTCTAACAAAGTTCTTTCGTTGCACATCTGCAACATCGTCAGTGGTGTTTTTATGTTTCCTCCTGTATATCTACGCCATATTTATTTTATCGGTTTATTTTATTTATTTTTTCTTTGTCTTCTTCTCTGCGCATGCATTTGCATGTGTGTATAGTGTTTGGTGTGTGTTCGCGTTTGGGTGACTGTGTTTTGGTTATTGTATTCTATCTTAGTTTACTAGTGTGTGTTTGTATGTGTTTGTTGTTATTGTGCTTGTGTATATATTTATTTATTTATTTATATTTCTCTTAAGTCAGTATTGTTTATTTGGGTGTTGTTGTTATTCCATTCATTTTTCTGTTTAGTTTTGGCCTTCTAAGTTCTATTTCACTGGCCTCTCTGATTTGCCTATCTGCTGGGTCATTTCTATGTTTAGATATTATTTTAATTTCTATGTTGTCTATGTTACCGTCATGTTGTTGTCTGGCGTGTTCATATAGTACTGAACCATTTTTTCGTCCTTTTAGTTCCCCCAGTGTTGGTCTATCCTTTCACCTATGCTACGAGCTGTCACGCCTATGTATGTT
Source organism: Eledone cirrhosa (assembly GCA_964016885.1). NCBI lineage: Eukaryota > Metazoa > Mollusca > Cephalopoda > Octopoda > Eledonidae > Eledone > Eledone cirrhosa. The sequence continues at coordinate 32,275,210 of OZ024758.1, read as the reverse complement.
GTTGTCATGTTTCTGCAAGTACCCTCTGTACATCTTATGCTATAGACTACGTTTCTAGTTTTACAGTTTATCCGGGGGTTTACTTTACATATAATACATTTCCTATTAGTACAGAGGGTTTTCTTAAAAGGGTATGTTTTGCTGATCAGGGATTTTATGGTAGTTCCTGGCTTTTCTACCACTTTAATCTTTAAGTGGGTCTTTCTCAGGGCTCCCAGTCCACACTGTAAATGTGGTTAGTGTTAGGAAGGGCATTCAGCTGTAGAAAACCATCTCCTTCCTCACTACCTTGTTAACGAATGATTGGATCTGTTAGTCATTTCTATAGTAATTTTGATTAACTCTTTAGCATTTACATTACTCTATATTTACTGTTGTATTTTCGTGGTTAACACTTTATCTCGAATCTGTAAGAGTTAGATGTTATTTATTTTGAGAACAATACCTTAATGTTGGTATGAGTGGCCAGTTATAGCCAATTTGAACAGGAAGAGGTGACAGAATTCTAGCCAGATATGGTTGGTTTAAATGCTAAAGAGTTAATCAAGGTAAGCCTCATGCTCCATGACTCCTTCCTTATCAACATAGGCTAAAAAACCAATCGACAGGCTTTCCAGTACTTTGGGCTTAAGTGTCTCCAATAATTGGTTTCTATATACTTCTTCTTTGGTTTTTACTGATTTTATATTGACTCTATCCATGTTAGTATGATCATCATCGTTTTTACCTATGTTTTTCTACACTGGCATAATTTCTTAGTTTTGTATTGGTGATAAAAGAAGTGTAAGCTAATAATAATTGTTTCTACTTTTGGTAGAAACAGCAATTACCCCAGTGCATTACTGGTGTTTTATTTATCGACCCCATAAGGATGAAAGGCAAAGTTAACCTTGGTGGGATTTGAACTCAGACCATAAAGCACCATAACTCTATGCTGCAAATCATGGCATCCGACTATCTACCGATACTGCCAATTCACCGCCCTAATAATAATAATACACATATACAGTATAAATACTTAAGCTCCCTCCGCCCTCCAATCTCAAAACTGTAATGGAAGCACTGACCTAGTCTTTCAAAGCCATGTGGATGGCTGAGGAACATTTGATAATGCTATGTTCATTTTTTTTTCTTGTGTATTAGTGTTGTACTATTTTCATACATTAGTTTTTCTTCTTTCAACCTTAATTTTACTTTTTTTTCTATTTTCTTATTAATTCTCAGAACTTCCATGATGTAGCTTACCATGCTGAAAGTCGAGAAGAATTTCTACATGCCATCAATGACTTCTTGACGGAATCTATAGTGTTGCCACCCGGTGACTGGGACCACAAAACTCTACTACCTATCATGGATATGGCTAGGAAACGAGCAAACTTACGATTGAGAAAAAAACAGAAGCAGATGGAAAAAGAGGGTACGTACAACTGCTGCAGTTTGGTTAAGGAGTCACGAGCCCGGTAAGTCTTCTGGAATAATTTGGTGACAACTTGGCTGTCTTTGTCTTGTTACCACTCCAATGAATTCTTACCAAAACTCTTGTAGCTTTTTTTCTCAAACTGCTTGTTTTTTTTTTTTTGTTTTTTTTTTTTGTCTTTTGGTTGTTTTTTTTTTAAACTTCTGGCAATATAAAAGCACCAAGATTTGCTGAAGCTTATTGCTATCCTGCTATGGTTTCTTAAAATTAATTTCTTGTTTACATTATTTTTTTTTTTTTAAATTGCACTGAAGTTCATAATTTCCTTTCCCACTATTATTTCTTTTCATAACTATAAACCTTTTCCTTCTTCCCTACAGCCTTTCATCTCAGGAATATAATTGCTTAATCATATAATTGCTTAATCATAAACCAAGTCTGTAAATTCTAAGGAAATTCATGCTTCAATGACTTTGTCTTTCATACTTCTTGCAGTCAGTAAAATAGTAATACCAGTAAAGTCAGCTATATTCCTTTCACTACTAAACCTGGACTTGTATTTAGTCAAATATAGTTTATACCAGTGTTCTCAATCATTTTTTGTTGGTGTTCATGGCCCTCTTTTCAACCCAAATTACTCCTCGTAGATGTTATTAATTGAAAACAAAACTATTTTACCATTTTGTATATTGTAGCTGTATCATGTAAAAACAAAATGTTTGTAGTAGCTTACAAAAACAATCATTTCTATGTAGATAATAATAATGATAATGAAAATTATTGTTTACAGTGCTCAGGTGCACTGTAACTCATCAAAGGTGCATGTATAGTACATAGAATAATGTACAAAATTCAGGAAAGTGAACAGTGTATGACTCATGATATATACACAGATACATGTGTGCATGTGTATGGAGGGGGAATATCAGGTGTAGTGTTGCCGAATTTTGGAAAGCATGGAAGTTTTGAAAGATGCAGTGTCCCAACAGCTAACAACTGATGCAGGTAGTTTGTTCCATGCTTCAGCAACTCTGAGCATGAAAAAATGTTTCTGAAAGTCATGGGAGCTGTGGTGTTTTCTGACAAAAAATCTCTGATAACATAAGACTAAGAACTACTGTAAATTTGCCTTAATAATGTGTACATTATTTATCCTTAAGATTAGAACTTTATTCAGTATGAGCCTTGTGGCAGATGCAAACTCACAAACTGTCACATGTCTTGATGCAGTATTGTTACAGACAAATGAATATTGTATTGCTTTACAATAGCAAGATGGCTTTGAGCATTTGATAGTAAGTCACTTGACTAAGGCTTAGATTCAACAAGAAATGGGAAAGCAATAACATAACATGTAACTTTAATTTCTCCAAGAGAAGTGAAGACATCCCAGAATTTTTATTATTTTTCTATAGATTATGTTTACCGTGTTTGAATCTAACTAAAGCTGTTTCATCACTGATCCTCAATGAGGATTTCTTGCAATTTCATGTCAACATCAGTTGCATTTACTTCAAAGAGAACTACCATGAAACCTATGATATTCATATACAAGGGTCAGCTAAAAAGTTCATAGGCAGACCAACATACTCTCATTGTATTTCTGGTCTTGTGCCTAAACTAGAAACATATACGAGGCCTGGTTGAAAAGTTCATAGACTAACCAGGATACTCATGGAATGACTAAATGAGGTTTATTTTTCTGGAAAGAAAAGTTGAAATTAATTCATGCAAGATTTCACAGCTCTAGCATCACACCTTCATATGAAACAGCCTATGAATTTTTCAGCCAAACCTTGTACATTTGATAAAATTGATAACTTTTAGTATCATGGTAGATGCCCATAAGCTTATTTCTCCCATCATTTTTGGAGGCATTCATAATTTTCCAACTAAAATGACTAAATTTTCCTTCAAAAGTTTTTGGGGTGTGCAGCTAGCTGCACACCCAGAAATACATCACTGTAGATGCCCTTTATAGACATCCTCTTGATTTTGCACCCAAATGCTGATAGTGGATTACACTGTGTATGCAAAGAATCTTAGGCACAGCAATAAATCCCTATTTCTATCCACCATCAGTTACACAAGCCATATTTCCAACTGGAATATTGAGTTTCTTGAAGTTATTGAAAGAAAGCAATGCTTTTCTTGTATGAATGATTATTTCATTATCAGAATCATAGATTAAAATATATTTGTTGTTGAAAACTAATGCATTTAAAGTCAAAGATTTATGTATCTCCTAGTTTTTAGAAAATGGACATAGGAAAGGTGTTAGAGCATGGAGGTGTATGGAAGGGGTAGCAAGGTAGAGAATATGTTGTTAAAAATATCATCCAGTAACTCTGGGTAGCAATCACTAACTTCTATGTCCGTCCACATATTGTGTGGGTTTACCTCATCTAATTCATACACTTATTATTAAATAAAGAAATTATGATGGCAAAGAAATAATAATAATGATGATGATTTCTTTATTAGCCGCAAGGGTTCACATAAAGGAAAACATTAAGGACGGTACAGGACGATACAGATATGGGTTTCTGCGTGTATAGAAAGAAAACAAAATAACAATAACAAAAGGTGTAATTGAAACAAAAAATTTCCCCAATAGAGGGAGACCAGTAAGGTTTACTTGTGGAGAAAGCTCACAAAAAGCCACAGTCACTCTGACCACCAGTTTTCTACCTCCAATCTACAGGCGAATACTCTGAGCAAGCCCATTCACTCGGGCCATGCTTGCCTCTCTCACTCATCTTTCAACAAACTGCTTGGAAGGGAATGCCAGCAATTATTACTAATCACAGTAAAACATCAAGGGAGCATCATATATTTAATTACTCATTGTAACTATAGGAGTGAGAGTTTTCACTATATCTGTAGCTGATTGGATGGTTAAATGTAACCCTGCTTCAGCAGTCTTCACATGACAACAACAACTGAATGATCACTATTAAGTCATACTGTGAGTAACTTGTGCTGTTATTTGTACTGTGTTTTTTTAATGTTATTGATGATAGTATATGTATTATTTGAATTGATTATATTATAGATGACATCAAGATCTATATCAGCAGCAGTAATAATAATAATAATAATGAATTCTTTATTAACCACAAAGAGTTTACAAAAAATACATTAATGACAGCACAGGACAATACAAATATGGGTTTCTGTGTGTAAAAAAAGGAAACAAAAACAAAAGATGTAACAAAAAAAAATAATAATAATATTAATAATGCTTTCTTTATTAACCACAAGGGTTTACACAAAGTGAGACATTAAGGACAGTACAGGACAATACAGGACGGGACAAATGGGCATTTCTGCGTGTAAAAAAAACAAAAACAGAGGATGTAACAAAAGTGATATCAGTGGTCGTTGGTGCCTTAAGGATGATCACAAAAAGTTTTGATGGATTGATAAAAAAGCACCATACCTGAATCTTACTGTAGAAATGTTATAGAAACCCTGTTTGGAATGGCTAGGATAACATGAAAGATATTAGACACAAATTGAATAGAGGGAAACAATGTCATGACAGCAGACGATGTGGTCTGCTGTCATGACTAAACCAGGAATTAAGATCAATGTTGAGGGAGAACATGATAATAGTTGTTGTTGTTGGTATTATTATTGCATTAATTCAATAGAAATATTTCAGTGGAATAAATAAAAATTTGTTCATCTTTCTTTTTAACCTTCAGTACGCTGTATTTTGTTATGAATTGCTTCCCTTGACACTGTATTATGTATTAAGGGGAGATTACTCTCTTGTCCCAATTTGTTGCCACCAGCGGGCTGAAGGTTAAAGATTATGATGTAGTAACTATATCATTTTCAATACATTTTTGAATTTGTGAAATATTATCATAGTTGTTCCATTTTCAGTAATAATAATTCTTTCTAAAATTGACATGAGGCAAACAATTTTGGGAAAGGGGAAAGTCAATTATATGGACTGCAGTATGAAACTGGTACTTTATTTTATTAACCGCAGAAGATTGAAAGGCAAAGTTAACCTCAGTGAGATTGGAACTCAATATGTAAAGAGCCAGAACAAATATTGCTAAGTATTTGTCCAATGCTCCAATAACTTGGTCAGTCCATATATTCGAAGGTCAGCTGAAAAGTTCATAATCTGATTATGAAGGAGTGATGCTAGAGCTGTGAAACTTTGCATGCATTAATTTCATCAACTCTTTTTATTAATAACCGCATTGTTTCTTTTCGGGGACTATGTTGAAAAATAAACCTCATTTGGTCATTCCATGAGAGAATCTTGGTCAGTCTATGAACTTTTCAGCCAACCCTCATATATGTCTCTAATTTAGGCACAAGACCAGAAATTTACTTTATTTTATCAACCCCAGAAGGATGAAAGGCAAAGTTAACCTTGGCAGTATTTAAATTCAGAATGTAAAGAGTTGGAATGAATACTACAAGACATTTTGTTCCAATGCTCCAGATTTTTGTGATCTTCCATTTAATAATATAATTATTTAGTAATGAAAATTACATTCTAGGAATACAAGAGATCTGTAAAGGCTGTAAAGATAAAAGGTGTGTTTAAGTGACTTTAGAGGGTGTAATCAACCAGGGAAATTACTAAGAAAATGAAAAAATATCTAATCAAATGTCTAGCAAGACATATATCGAGAATAATGAAACCCTATAATGGTAAAGCAAGAAGCAGATGTGTTAGTAAAACTAAACCCAAATCTTCACCATCATCATCATTTAATGTCTATTTTCCATACTTACATGGGTTAGACAGGTTGCATTATGAATCTATATTGTACAGGTGTTCATACACTCCATTTTTTGGCTTGGTTTTCTATGGTTAGATGCCTTCCACTTGTCAGTGTGTACTGGGAGCATTTTTCATGGCACTAACACTACCATCTTACAGGGTGGACTGGGTGCTTTTTGTCTTGGAACCAGCATGATGACCTGAAAGGATATGGTGTGTGTGTGTTTTTTTGTCATGGCACCAACACTACCACATTATAGGGTGAACTGGGTGTTTTTTGTCATGGCACTAACATGATCACTTAACAGGGTAGAATGAATGTTTTTTGTTGAGTAAGGACTAGGCTAAAATATAATGATAAAACTAGGACAAAATATAATGGTAAAATTAGGACAAAGTATAATGGTAAAATCAGGACAAAGTATAATGGTAAAACTAGGACAAAGTATAATGGTAAAATTAGGACAAAGTATAATGGTAAAATTAGGACAAAGTATAATGGTAAAATTAGTACAAAGAGAGACTAGAAGGATTAGAACAAAGCCAAAACAACTGGATAGAACAGATTGGTCACTTAGTGACACCTTCTTGTGTGGAGCTGAAATATTAGATACAAATATATCCGTCAAGGTGGGTGGCATAGTGATTAGGGTACTGGGCTCATGATCATAAGTTTGGGTTTGATACCAGATGTCATATTGTGTCCTTGAGCTAGACACTATTTCACATTGTTTCAATCCACTCACTTGGCAAAAATGAGTTGTACCAGTAATTCAAGGGGTCATCCTTGTCACACATTGTGTCATGTTGGATCTCTCTGAGGACTACACTATGTCTGTGCAATGTTCAGTCACTTGCTTGCTACTATAGATTGAATCAAAAAGGGCACTCGTCATCAGAAATGACAGAGCCTCTAGCACACACAATACACTTAAAGCAATGATATGACTCAAATTCAGACCATTATGAATTATCTGTAGTATTGCTATAACTCATCTTAGTGTAAGTCACACATGTCGTTACCTAATAACTACTGTTACAACACCATTTACCATAACAGAGGCAAGGTTTAACCCTTTAACATTTACATTACTCTATATTTACTATTGTATTTTTGCAGTAAAGACTTTACCTCACATAATATTGAATTTATGAGATTTTGATATTATTTATTTTGAGAACAATACTTTAATGTCAGTATGAGCGGTCGGTTACAGCTAGTTTGAACAGAAAGAGGTGAAAGAATTCTGGCCGGTTTAAATACTAAGTGTTAAATGTTTTATTGTATCAAATTTGCTACTGCTTGATGTTTAAGTTTTATTGAAACCAATACAATAAGTACCAGTTATACACTGAGGTCAATGCTTTGAATATACACCTTCCTCCTGAATATAAATTTGCTTTACCCTTTAGGTAAAAAAAATGAAGGCCATTTTTTAAAAAACTAAAATGTTAAGAATCTATTAAATATACTCTTTTATTTGTTTACTTACTATGTCACAACTCTTCCAGACTTTAGTTTTGTCTTCATGTTCTCTTCTTTATCCGTTATGTCTTTCTTAAATAAAATATAGAATTGTGTCTTAAACCACATGCATCAGTGGTTGTGTATGTGTGACATCTGAACAAGTATCCTCCACTTCCAACTATCTTACCCTCTGCCTCTTGGTCCTGGCCGACATGCTGGAGAATATATTGCCCCAGAGGACGGCGAGGGAGATGCGCTGCAACAGCTGCACAAACCTCATGTCACATATATGTTATTTGAAAACTAATTGCAAGTGTGCCAGGCTATAATTTTGTAAGAATTGACATGGGATATAACTGTATTGTAAATATATTATAGTATCATATTGTCAATATATTATTTTACTGTATCATAACTGTATTGTCAATATATTATATTATAGTATCATAGCTGTATTGTCAATATATTATAGTATCATAGCTGTATTGTCAATATATTATATTATAGTATCATAGCTGTATTGTAAATATATTACTGTATCATAGCTGTATTGTCAATATATTATATTATAGTATCATAGCTGTATTGTAAATATATTACTGTATCATAGCTGTATTGTCAATATATTATATTATAGTATCATAGCTGTATTGTCAATATATTATATTATAGTATCATAGCTGTATTGTAAATATATTACTGTATCATAGCTGTATTGTCAATATATTATATTATAGTATCATAGCTGTATTGTAAATATATTACTGTATCATAGCTGTATTGTCAATATATTATATTATAGTATCATAGCTGTATTGTCAATATATTATATTACTGTATCATAGCTGTATTGTCAATATATTATATTATAGTATCATAGCTGTATTGTCAATATATTATAGTATCATAGCTGTATTGTAAATATATTATAGTATCATAGCTGTATTGTAAATATATTATAGTATCATAGCTGTGTGATAGCTCAGATGAGTGCATTTATCGTGTAAATCACCAACACTAAGGAGGGTGTCATGTCCTTGTCGTAGCTAAATATTCATAATAAAACAAATACAATTGTACAAACTAACATGCCCATAATGTTGTTGGCATGATCATTGTATTCGGTCCTTGTGATTTATTAATTACTTCATCTTCTGTCTTATTAAACATTCATCCATAGTCTTTTATTATTGAGGAAATTATTTCAACAAATTTTCCAATTTTTACATTGCATTTTGATACAATTGTTATGTAAATAAAATACTGAAGATTATATGACTAAATTTGTATCAGAATACAGTGGAACCTCACGTCATCTACAAATCGGTTCACAAACAGTTTTTCCAAACATAAAATGTCTTGGTTGATAAATGGTGTTTCAAGTAATGAACACGCAAGCCGGCAACAATGGTTGGCAACAAGCTGGGAGTCTCAGTAGGAAAACGTCACTTGCCGTGTAGTTGGTTACTATGGTGATATTTATCTATCTGTTTTTCACACACAGTCACTCTCTCACTGTATTTCTCTCTCAACATTTTGTATGAGAAAAATAGTTTCGGTTTACAAACATTTTGGGTTACAAATGGCCTTCAGGAATGAATTAAGTTCATGAACCGAAATTCTACTGTATCTAAAGTACTTAGTAAATTAATATTTTGCTTCTTTCTCTCTATCTATCTAAAACCTGCATCACTGTTGAGATATTTTCATTTGTAGAATGGCTCTTCAAAAACAAAACAGTCACATTGACTGCTCGTATAGCAAAGTTGGCATTCAAAGAAGTCTTCATGAATCACATGATTTACAAATAGTTGTTTTTATCAGAAAGTATATACATAGTTAGAGACAAAATATTGTATATAGCTATAGACTATAAAACATATCTATTAAAACGACTTAAGCCTGTAATAGATTGGTCAATAGATTGATAATTAATCAACTTTATAGTTTTCATTATTGTTTGTCTTTAATTACCGTTTTTGCTGGCCTATTGGACCCTCTTTGAGAAAAAATGACATTTTGAGGGAAAAAAAGAATTTTAGTATATTTTTTAATAAATTTATTTAGAATTATTTCATTGTTTTTTTCAGAAACATCAACATCATTTTTGCTTGTAATAATTGTACTATATTACTGTATTAGTAATACTAATAGTAAAACAAATTAAATTTTTTTAACCATGATTGTCCTCACCCTCCGTTTGGCCTCCCATCGGTGATATGGGTATATTGGATGTAGGAAAGATTTTTTAATGTTTTTGTTTTTAAAAAAGTGCATCCAATAGGCTGGCAAATGTAGTAGTTCATTATTTAATAAAAACTCAATATCTGGTCGATAGTTTCATAATTAATCAGTTTTATAGTTTTCATTATTGTTTTTGTCTTTAATCACTTCAATACTTAATAAAAACTCAATATTTCTTATCTACTTGGTGTCTGACTTCGGAATCCTCTCTATTTCAGCGCTATTAGAAACCAAGGGAAAAGTTATATTGGATCCACTTTTGAGAACTGGTCGTCCATTCGGAGGGCTCATAAATGACATAAAGCGCCGTTATCCATATTACCGAAGTGATATAACTGATTCATTGAATTTACAATGTCTAGCCGCCTTTGTTTTTATATTCTTTGCATGTTTGTCACCATGTATTGCCTTTGGGGGGTTGTTAGGTAAGTTTTTCTATATTCATTTTAAAAAAATGTTCTATTTCATTTATCAAGATTTTTCCTCCAAACAATTACTGTATATACTTATATATTAGCTGAGAAATATGTGACAAAAGAAATTAATGGCCAGCTTATATTTGAGGTCAACATTTTGACGATTTGGACCAACTTCAAAATCTTTCTTAAATGAGGTGTTGAAATATTTTCACTTTTGAGGTGAATATTACACCAGTCTCACTTTCAACATGAAATTCATATTTTCTATTGTTTTTGATATGTTTTAAATGAATATGGTCTTCATAATAATTGGAAATTGGTAAAAAAAATCATTACATAATGGAGGAAATAAAAACTATATTCTAAACAACACTTAAAACATTTTAAATATCAAAATGTTAAAATTTCATAAATATATTCTCCACTGAGAACTTCAAAACCACATCATCTAAATGTAACATGTTGATTACCTACCTTGGTTTACAAAAAGGGTTTGTATTTTTTTACCTTTCTCTCAGACATAAAATAGGGGGTTAGCTTATATTCAAGTATATACAGTAGTTTTTGAATGAACAATTCAGTATTGTTAAGTTTTTCTGGGTCTCGTGTATGCACCCTATACTTTATATTGAAAACTCAGTAAAAAAAAAATCAATTAATACTGTGATTATTATTGTTAACCTGGTTGTTTTCATGGCAGGGATACTTTCTTTTTATTTACAGATGAAATAAACTTATAAAATTTTCAATGTACGTAGCCAATCTTTCGGACTTTGAAGCACTGAGATTATATAGTAAAAGATGATGTGCTTATGTGCAGAGATGTTATAAAATAGCTTATAAAATAGAGTGAAGACCCTTAAAAGATGGAAAAAGAATTTGCCATCAGCTTCTATAAGGAAATTGAACCCCATATCTCACAGATACCAATTCCTTATAGCAGCCAATGACAACTTCTTTCTCCGTTTTTTAAGAGTCTTCACCCTATTTTATAAGCTATTTCATAGCATTTCAACACATGAGCCCATCATCATTAATTACATTAATTACAAAATTATATTTATTTAGATATATATGTATATTTTTTTCAAGTTAGCTTTTTAATACTTATCAACTGTTCTTCATACGGATTGTGACTTTGAATTATTTCATTTTTGAAACAGTTTTATTTCCTATGCCAACAAATGTATTGTGATGATATCATTACATTATATAATATTATTTTATTATCATATGACAAATATATAAGATTAAATAGCAGTACATACATTTAATCAATTTTATTGCTTGGAGCTTTGTGAATATAATACACAAATATATGCAATCAAAGTGAGAAACAAAACATCAATTCAACACTGTGTCAATTGATCATACACCACAAGGGTCATCGGAAATTTTTGAGGCAAGCCAACATGCTCACAGCATTATCGTGAGTAATGGCGAGGCTAAGGCACTGAAATAACCAAGCACTAGTTGGGATTTATTTGTCACTACTTTGACAAATACAATAAAGGCTATGCTTTGTTAATGAAGTTAAAATAAATCTGAATCATATCCAGGATAAAGAAAATAATTGTTTCTACTTTTGGCACAAGGCTAGCAATTACCCAGTGCATTACTGGTACTTTATTTTATCAACCCTGTAAGGATGAAAGGCAAAGATAACCTCGGGGGGTGGATTTGAAATCAGAATGGCAAGGGCAGTAACTCTATGTGTCAAAGAATGGTGTCTGACCCTCTACCGATACTGCCAATCCACCGCCCTAACATGGTGTCCGACCCTCTACCAATACTGCCAATCCACTGCCCTAGCATGATGTCTGACCCTCTACCGATACTGCCAATCCACTGCCCTAACATGGTGTCCGACCCTCTACCAATACTGCCAATCCACCACCCTAACATGGTGTCTGACCCTCTACCGATACTGCCCCAATCCACTGCCCTAGCATGGTGTCTGACCCTCTACCGATACTGCCAATCCACAGCCCTAACATGGTGTCCAACCCCCTACTGATACTGCCATTCCACCACCCTAACATGGTGTCTGACCCTCTACCAATACTGTCAATCCACCACCCTAACATGGTGTCCGACCCTCTACCAATACTGCCAATCCACCACCCTAACATGGTGTCCGACCCTCTACCGATACTGCTCTAGCAAGGTGTCTGACCCTCTACCGATACTGCCAATCCACTGCCCTAACATGGTGTCCGACCCTCTACCGATACTGCCAATCAACTGCCCTAGCATGGTGTCCAACCCTCAATATGATTATGTCTGTTGTTTGTATCAGTCATTTTTTTCTATTGGCTGAAATACTGTGATGACTTGCCATGCTTTTTACATGTGCAGTGCCACACTGATGGAGGCACAGTTCCTCTGCTGTTGACTTAATGATCAGTTCCTTTGCTAGGCAAACAAGCACTGAAAACTGAAACAACTGTTTATAGGTGTTCACTTTTCAGCACAATCACCATTCCTGCTTCCCAAATGGATCTTTGAATAAGCCCATATGAGTAGCTGCCAGTAGCTTACCAAAGGACAGCCTGGGATTTGGTCCAGGACTGCTTAGTCAATATATTTACAACTAACCTTCATATCTGAAGGTTGTTCCTCTTTCTGCAACCTGAGGATTCGTTTTAGGGGAGTTATCTGCTCCACAAACGCTATCTCTTTTCTGGAAACTTAATGTGTGCAGACAAGTTGGGAGACTAACCACCATGTTGAAGAATGTTCTTAAAGATGACACCGGGCTGGAGGCAGGGGTAATTCAGACAGTAATGCTAGACAGTGAGCTTCCTCATGGCACCAGTAACAGATATATAGAAGAAGAATTATATCTAGTTAGATTTTATTGCTCACTATATTAAATATGTTAGCATCTACATATAGAATTACATTTACATATCATTACATCTATCTGTTATCATTGTGTTTCATTCTAAACAAGATAGGAAATGAAATTTGTAAATCTGTAATAAAGCTGTAGAAATATAGTTTGTTTTCATATTTATATTCATGTTTCCGATGCACTTAGAAACCTGAGATTTGGGTATCTCAGTGCAAACAAATGCTTTATATATTTTGATTTAGATGTATTTGTGAAAACGAACTATATTTCTACTTACACATTACACATTACTTCAGTGACACAAACACATATACATTCAATTTACAAAATTATTTATTTAAAATATTCAGATATTCATATTTCTAATTACAATCATTAATTAGTTCAGTATAAAGTATTCTGTTTAATATACACTTCAAGATGTCAAAAATCCTTTATTCTAATTCTATGAAATAAGGTTTCATTTCCTTGTTATTGATTAAAATTTTGGAGTTGTCTTCGTAATATTTAAACATTATTTTGAAAACTTTAAAAGTCATATTTACATACATATTTCACTGCTCTCTCTTTTATTTAACTCTTCTAAAGAACAAAATAAATTTTATTGTTAATATTGTGTTTTTTTTTCATTTGCATCAGTTTTTTACGTAATTCTGCAGCAGTGGCGCCAATAAGTTTGGTTTTCTCCACAGAACCCATGTTGTATAATTTATTTTACAAAAGATTTAGAAATTCTTTTTTTACATATACAAGGGAACCTTGGTTTACAAATGCCTCTCATCATAAACAATTTTTTCAAACATAAAATGTTTTGGGTGACAAACAGTGTCTCGAGTAATGAACACACAAGCCAGCAACAATGGTTGGCAGCAAGCTAGGAGTATCAGTAGGAAAGCGTCACCTGCTGTGTAGTTAGTTACTATGGTGATATCTGTCTTTCACATACATCTCTCTCTCTCTCTCTCACTGTGTTTCTCTCTCAACATTTCATATGGGAAAAATAGTTTTGGTTTACAAACATTTCAGGTGACGAATAATCTTCAGGAATGAATCAAGTTCATGAACCAAAGTTCCAGTGTATATTTATTTACTCTAGTCCTCTAGATGACATAAAACCTAATTCCTTTCATTAGTAGTGCTGTTTGCTCTGAAACTCTAAATAATCATATATAAGACCATTATATGTGTATTGGTGGATTGGCAGTATCAGTAGAGCATCAGACACCATGCTTTGCAACATAGTCATTGCCCTTTACGTTCTGAGTTCAAATACCACCGAGGTTAACTTTGCCTTTCACCCTTACGGGGTCGATAAAATAAAGTACCAGTAATGCACTGGGGTAATTGCTGGCCTTGTGCCAAAAGTAGAAACAATTATTTACGTATTTAGAAATACACACCAATGTTTCTATTTAATTTCTTTCTCACTGTTCAAATATATGTTGATAAAATTTCACTTTTAACCCTTTAGCATTTAAACTGGCCATATCCAGCCAGAATTCTCTCACCTCTTTCTGGTCAAACTTGCCGTAACTGGCCACTCATACTAATGTTAAGGTATTATTCTCAAAATAAATAATATTAAAATCTCATAGATTTGATGTTATGTGAGGTAAAGCCTTTACTGTGAAAATATAATAGTAAATATGGAGTAATGTAAATGCTAAAGGGTTAAAAGAAGTTTGTTATTTGACTATCTTGCTAATCTTATCAGTTGACTTATAGTTTAATACTAATGGTTTTGTGTTCTAATTCTGTTTTAGCTGCCATAAATGTTCGTCCTTATCATTTCACCAAAACAAATTCTAGTTATAGTCAAGCTCCTCCACAAAATAGGAACGTCGGCTGCCCATCTGAGGAAGGAGCCCCACAAGGTGGGGTGGCTGTTGCAGCAGGTGTCGCTGGCCATTGTCTACGGGAATGCTTTTGCAGTCTTGTCCGCAGGGTGCAGCCCCAATACCGCCGCAACCTAGGCCCAATCCTTCTTCCCCTCATTCTGTCACACTAGAGTCCTTGCCATTCTCTCCCCTTTCCAGCTTTTTTTTTCTTTTTTCTCTATATTTTCTTATTTTACATTCTATTCTCAATCTAAATTTTTTTTTCTATTAAACTGTATTTACACGATATATTCCATAAATAAAATTTATTGAACTCTCAATTAATACTTTATTTCCCAAAATAGAGAAGTCATAGTAGTGTGGTTAAGATGTTCCAGATGGTTCCATCTGGAAGTTGACCAAAGCTTTGTGAGTCAAATCTAAAAGACAAACTTAATAGAAGACCACTATTCCTGATTTGGGGGTTGTAGATTTAATCCATCACTCAGTTTAATACCAACACTGGACCCTTGGGTGCCTTTAGTAGAGTCCACCATTTGGCCCTTGGGTGCTCTTAGTGCCACTTAAACTTAGGGTGCTCTTAGTGCCACTTTGTTACAGATAACTATGGCTGACTGAATATACACATATTTTTTTCTCAACATTTTTTTCCGTTTCTTCCTCTTCTCAACATTTTTTCCGTTTCTTCCTCTTCTCATTCTAGCTTCTGGTGAGGGACTTGTGTCCAAAACCTTAAGACTCTTTTTCTATTATTTCAAGCATTAAACTAATATATTTCTTCATTGTACTGTGTTGTTGGCATTGTTATTTCTATTTACATTCTACATCATCATCGTTTAATGTCCATTTTCCATGCTAGGATTGGTTAGACTTCTATAAATATATTTATGTATATATATATATATATCATCATCATCATCGTTGTATTTCCATCCATTTTCCAAAGCTTGCATGGTTTGGACCCATATATATAGTTTCAACTCAATGATGTTCTCCCTTATCAAAATGTCTGTTTTCTCTGTGTGAGGAATGTCTCCTTGAATTAGTTTCTAATACTTTATTTTCTAAAAGGTTTCTGAAAATCTAAGTCAATGTTCATCAACTTTTATCTCCTGTTTCAGCGGAAAAAACCAATGGACTTATGGGGGTAACAGAAACTGTACTGAGTACATCGCTGTGTGGACTTATATTTGGCCTGTTCAGTGGACAGCCCCTTATGATCCTAGGAGCCACAGGGCCTGTTCTAGTATATGAGCAGTCTTTATACAAGGTAAAGTAGTTTTAAAAACTTTCAGTGTTTCTATTTAGGATTGCTTAGTTTTATTTTTTCTGTAAAATTTGTTTCTGGTTTTTATTTACTCACTTATTGGTTAGTGCTTAGATAATTGGATTCACAATCATGAGGTCCTGGGTTTGATTCCCGGACCAGGTGATGCATTTTGTCCTCGAGCAAGATACTTTATTTCACATTGATCTTTCTGCCAGGAGTTGCAACTAGTTGATAGTATCAGCAATTGGAAATACCAATGAAAACATTGTTTCCTTGGTCCAATTTGGTGAGTGAATGCAATCTGGGATCTTGTCAATCATTCCTTTAGGAAACAAAACAAGACTGTAGAAAATTAAAAGAAATAAAATACTTGTTGCTAGATGGTAAACCAAGAAAGCACATGTTTAACTCTTTAGCATTTAAACTGGTCATATCTGGCCAGAATTCTCTCACCCCTTTCTGTTCAAAAAGCTGTAACTGGCTATTCATACTGATGTTAAGTTATTGTTCTTAAAATAAATAATATCAAAATCTCATAGATTCAATATTATGTGAGATAATTATGTGCGGTAAAGCCTTTACTGTGAAAATACAATAGTATATATAGAGTAATGTAGATGTTATGTGAGATATTATGTGAGGTAAAGCCTTTACTGTGAAAATACAATAGTATATATAGAGTAATGTAAATGTTATGTGAGATATGTGAGGTAAAGCCTTTACTGTGAAAATACAATAGTATATATAGAGTAATGTAAATGTTATGTGAGATATTATGTAAGGTAAAGCCTTTACTGTGAAAATACAATAGTATATGTAGAGTAATGTAAATCTAAACTCTTTTGATAATAAACTGTCTGTCTAAAGCAAGAGAAAATTATTTGTTTTAAGGTGTTTTTGTTTATCTGACACAATAACTTGGGTCCCACAGGGCCCAATATGGTCAGAGATAGACAAACATTATTCTGGTGATAGGTCAAATAGATGTGATGCATTTGAAGGCAATTTCTTATGTTGTTTTTTTCTTTGGAGGAAAGTAATATAATGTTATATTTTTACAGCAAGGCTTATAAACTGTTATTATAACTACATTGAATTGATCTAATTATATATATTTCTTACATACCAACAGAAAGTAAACCTCTTCTGATCTTGTTGGTAAAATAATTCAATAAGCATGATGACTACACGTGGTTTGTGAGTACAGATTTGAAATATGACAGAATTCACAAATAGAATATAGCAGATCTTAATTTACAACATCAAAAATTTATATAAATGTAGGATATATATTCTTTAGGCCGTTTTGGAAGCCTCAACAATGCAGATGGGTAATTCTCCGGGTAACAAGATCCGGTGGTGAAGAGAGAGAGATGTAAGGGAATGTAGAATGAGATGTATAGTGTGTAGAACGTAGGAAAGAGCATAAAAAATAAAAATAATAACATAAGATAGAGTTACCTTGGGAGAGATTTAATTGTCCCTATATATTTTGGATTCACATCTATCAACTGGGGTTTTTTTCCGGGGGGGGGGGGGGTTATATAAATGTGTTTTGTAGGTACAGGTTAAAAAATATAACATTGCACAAAAATCACAGTGAAAAAATAGTAAGCTTGGTTACATGCTATTAACAAAAGGTTAGGTGTATATATTTCACATTTTACAAATTTAGATATGTTGTAGAAAATGTTCATACACATACACATTTTCTTGTATGTTGTCCAAATATCTCCAAGCAGACAATTATTGGCAATAAAGAAAAACAAAGACAGATAATGTGATTTTAAACAGGTTGAAATAAATTCTGCATTACTCAAAGTGAAACCAGGATTAATGACAATTTAGTTCTTCTTTAGCTGTTAATACAAATATTGAAACCCCTAAAATGTAATTCTAACTGTTATGGTATTGATTGTTTTTGAAACCATAATTATATTGATATTTTCTCCATTTTTCTTTCAGTTCTGTGAAAGCAATGATTTAGAATTCCTGCCTATGCGTTGTTGGATTGGATTCTGGGTTACTGTGATAGCCGCAGTAGTTGTGGCCTTAGAAGGCAGCTTTCTCGTGAAATTTGTCACCAGATTCACAGAGGAAATTTTTGCTATATTGATTTCTCTTATCTTTATCTACGAAGTCATTAAAAAATTAACAGATGTAATTATTTCCCTTATTCTTATTTCCTTATATTCAGCTCCCTACCAGCTGAAAGTTTTATTATTTCTTACATGTTTACAGTTTGTTAGTGTGTTATTGAGACTTTATTTTTGTTTTGTTTTAATTTATATATATATATATATATCATATAACAAACCAATGTTTATAAACTAAATGTTAGATTGCTTCTTCAAACTGAAGAACTAATATTGGGTGAGGTGGAGTGGAATGGAGAGTTCTTAGCCCATTCTTATAATGTTCACATTATTGTTTTCTAATTTAGGTGCTAGGCCAGTAAATTAAGGGGTAAGAAAAGTCAATTAAACTGTCCCTTGGTACTTTATTTTATCGACCCTTGAAGGATGAAAGACAATGTTGAGCATGGCAGGATTTGAACTCATTATATAAAGAGCTGGAACAAATATTACAGAGCATTTGTCCATTGCTCAAAGGATTCTGCCAATCCACTGCCCTTTAATGTTCACATTAGTAAGAGCAAAAATCAACCAAGAAAGTTTGTTCAGTTGCTTATGGATGCCTGGAGATAGGAGAGATAGGAGTCTGTTTATATGAATATTTTCCTATGGACAGACAGCTGTGTGTATCTGGTTTAGAATAGGTACACTGTATCCTTGTATGTCGTTAAGTCTAAAGTCTATCTGATGCCAGGAGGCTCATCAGACCAGTGCTTATCCCAGTTTCCATGGCTTGAAGCGACTGAGCCTACAAGACTCCCCACTGGACAGGACACCAGTCCATCACATGGTTAAGCTCCAAGTTATTTCCGATACTCATTTTTAGCTGAGTATACTGGAGCAATGTGAAATAAAGTAATTTGCTCAAGAACACAACACACAACCCAGCCCAGGAATTAAACCCACCTTTCAGCAAAACTGGTTGGAAGGCAGCATTTCTCTTTGCACCCTATAATAATAATAATGATTTCTACTTTAGGCACAAGGCCAGCAATTTGAGGGGAAGGGGAAAGTCAATTAAATCGACCCCAGTGCTTACTAATACTTTATTTTATCAACCCCCATAAGGATCAAAGACAAAGTTAACCGGGATTTTAACACAGAACGTAAAGGACCTTAACTCTGCATAATGCTGCAAATCTACTGATACTGCCAATTCACCGCCCTTATATAATAATAATAACAACAACAACAATTTCTTTATTATTTATTCATCATAATTTATTTTATTTTTTGCAGATTTATCAAAAATACCCATTGATAGCTGATTGTGAATCCTGTTGTCCAAACATTGTTCTTCCAAGCTTCAATAGCAGTAATTCTTTAGAACCAGTGTCTGAAATACCATACACTCTATTTAATTCCTCTATGGGTGCCACAGTAGACCAAACTCACATCACAACAGAGTCTGGGGTTGAGGATAATTTAAAAAGTCAAAATCATTACGCAAAAAGTTCGAATCAACCTAACACTGCACTCCTGTCAACAATTTTGGCTCTAGGAACATTTTTTATAGCATATTTCCTCAGAATATTCAGAAATAGCAAATTTCTTGGGAGAAGTGTAAGTTAAAAGTTTAAACTTTTTCTTTTTTTTCTGTATATCATCATCATCATCACCGTTTAATGTCCATTTTTCCACACATGGGTTAGACAAATTATACTGTTGTGAGCAATGTTAGGTCAGGTGGCCATGTCATGCTCACACAGAACCAATTTTGGCTTGGTTTCTACAGCTGGATGCTCTTCCTGGCACCAACCTCATTTACAGTGAGTGCTTTTTGTCATGACACCTACACAGCCACTTTACAGTGTGGACTGGGTGCTTTTTGTCATGACACCACTTTGTAGTGTGGACTGGGTGCTTTTTGTCATGACACCTACACCACCACTTTACAGTGTGGACTGGGTGCTTTTTGTCGTGACACCTACACCACCACTTTACAGTGTGGACTGGGTGCTTTTTGTCGTGACACCTACATGACCACTTTGTAGTGTGGACTGGGTGCTTTTTGTCGTGACACCTACATGACCACTTTACAGTGTGGGCTGGAAGCTTCACTGAATGTATACTTCAGCTTGTCCTCATGGGAGATGTGTGAAGTGTTGCATATTATATATATATGCTTCATCTTCGACCTGTGCCCATGGGAAGTCAGGTCTTCTGTTTTATATATAATGAAGAATTACCAAGTTCAACCACTAAAATCCATTCTTTAATTTCTACGTCTCTTTCAATAACACAATACATAATATATAGAACTGCATTTCTTCAGGAAATATAACTGTGGAGCATCCCATTATAATCACCTATCAACACATGCTATACAATAAAATGTTGATATCAACACATGCTATACTGTAAAATGTTGATATCAACACATGCTATGCTATAAAATGTTGATATCAACACATGCTATGCTATAAAATATTGATATCAACACATGCTATACTGTAAAATGTTGATATCAACATATTCTATACAATAAAATGTTGATATCAACATATGCTATGCTATAAAATGTTGATATCAACACATGCTATGCTATAAAATGTTGATATCAACACATGCTATACTATAAAATGTTGATATCAACACATGCTATGCTATAAAATGCTGATATCAAACATGCTATAAATTGTAAAATATTGATATCAACACATGCTATGCTGTAAAATGTTGATATCATCACATGCTATATTGTAAAATGTTGATATCAACACACTCTATGCTGTAAAATGTTGATATCAACACATGCTATAAATTGTATGATTGATATCAAAACATGCTATAAAATGTATGGTTGATATCAAACCGTTATAAGATGTTGATATCAACACATGCTATAAATTTTTTGATTGATATCATCACATATAGTATATTTATTTTTAAATGGTTAATAATTTTTTCTACTTTACTTATAGGCGCGGAGAGCACTTGGTGATTTTGGAATTCTAATAGCTCTTGTAGTTATGGTGCTGCTAGATGTGTTAATAAAAGACACCTGTACACAGGTAAATATATTTCAATAATACTGAAAAATAAAAGTCAGGTTGAACTTTTGTTATATATTTTGTTTTCAGAAGTTCAGTACGGGGGTCAGCTGAAGAGTTCAGAGGCTGACCCAGATACTCTCGTGGAATGACTAAATGAGGTTTATTTTTCAACAGTCCCTGTTGATGCAGTTATTAATAAGAAGAGTTGAAATTAATTCATGCAAGATTTCACAGCTCTAGCATCACTCCGTTTTCAGCCCACTCTCATGTTATGAATATAATTTACTGCAGAAATAAACCATGCACATTCATGACCTTACTACAGGTGATAGTGAGGCTGGTGTACTGGAACAGCTAAGTACACTCATGTGAATCACCTGACATTTCAGTAAGCTGCAAATCAATTACTGAAACATAAATAAAGCTTTGCCATAATATTTTTGACTATAATATAGTAAAATAATGGGGCATATAAACCCACTGAATGGAAAAAGATGTGTATTAGCACACTGTGTGTTGATACCATCTTTTTCCTTTCAGTGGGTTAATATGCCTCAAATATATTATGGCAAAAATATTATGGCAAAGCTTCTATTTCTATTTCAATTCTAAACTTCACCCACCACATTCGAAACATACTGAAATATATTGAAGTCTATTCATTAAGTAATTATAGTTAATTCATTTTAACATCCAATCTAAACTATTTGTATATGCATGCACTGGTACGGCCATGTCAAGCGCAGTGAGGGATGGATCAACAAAGTAATAAATGTAGATCCAGGAGGCAGTAGAGGCCCAGGAAAACCAAAAAAGACTTGAATGGAGGATGTCTGTTGAGATCAAGCTAGGCTTGGCCTGGCCTAAGTAAGACCGGCAGACAGAAACACATGGGGCAGGATGCTAAGGAGTGTTGTCAAGCATCACCCACCCCTACTTAGGGATTGTGTCCTGCATAATCAAAAACTGAATGATAATGATGATGATGATGATGATAATACAGAAAATCAGTATTAGCATGCAAAGAATTTTTTTCCCCTAACATTACAATTCAGTTGAAGTATTTGTGCTTTACAGTTGTTTGTATGCTACTTGTTTGCTTAAACTGCATAAAATTCTTGAATGTCATAAATTGACTCTTTTGAATTTCATCTTTAACAGTCATAATACCAAGGGCTTCCTAACAACTATTTATATATATAATAGAGACGAGTAGTGCGCAAGAGATGGGGTGGGGGCAGGAGAAACTGAAACTTGCCTCCAAGGCTAAACATGCTCAAAATAAAAACAACACAGTTGCACCAGAGGAGAACATCTACAGCAGTTGCTGTATACAGGACTGCCACTCCCGTGTGGGCAGCCACAACAGACACTGCACCGCTATCAGCAGCTGACATGAAATTCTTCAGGTACAGATCCATGGCCAATAATAATAACTAATATAGAAATCAATATTTAATATAGAAATGGTTTCTACAGGACTAGAAGTGTTTCATTCGTATGAAGTCATCAGGAATGCCATTCCTGATTTGAGTATTTTTTTAACTGTGGTTCCCTCTGATTTCACTCAGGATCTATACACACACACACACATTTATGTGAGTGTGTAATAAAAGACTGATGTTTCAAAAAGCCAGTATAATGTGGTAGAAATATATAAAAGGCAATTGATGACAAATAAAACAAAATAAATACTTTTTATTTCTTATTTTCTAAGTTTGTTTTGTTTTTTATCCTTTCAGAAACTTGAGGTGTCAGATGAATTTGCACCTACAGCACCAAACAAACGTGGCTGGTTCATTAATCCAATGGGAATGAAAAAAACATTTGAAGTCTGGTTGATCTTTGCTTCAATTATTCCTGCTTTCCTTATATTTATACTTCTATTCATGGAAGTACAAATCACTGAGTAAGTTTAAAATCAAATTGTTTAGCTAGTCCTTCAGCAAATTAACTCTTGTGATGCCAACCTTTCCAAAACCATCTTGGGTTCTATGAAACGAAACCACCCATTTATTTAACCCTTTAGCATTTATATTACTATATATTTACTATTATATTTTCGCAGTAAAGGCACTACCTCACATAATTATCTAACATAGTATCGAATCTAGGAGATTTTGATATTATTTATTTTAAGAACAATACCTTAACATCAGTATGAGCAGCATGTTACAGCTGGTTTGAGCAGAAAGAGGTGAGAGAATTCTGTCCGGATACGGCCAGTTTAAATGCTAAAGAGTTAAATTAGCTCTTTTAATACCAATCCAGCAAAAACCAGCTCTAGTTCTATGAAACAAAATCATCCCATTTAAATTAAAATCATCATCATCATCATCATCATCGTTCAACGTCCATCTTCAACACTAACATGGGTTAGACGGTTTTGTTCCATTTGATGCGGGAATGGTCGGGAGACCGTGTCTCGTTCATATGGCAGGTTTTTTACAGCTGGATGCCCTTCCTAACATGAACCACATTTGCAGTGTGGACTGGGAGCCTTTTTACCGTGTCTCCTACATGGCCACCTTACAGTGTACTGTTGTGTTATCGACACAGCAGACAGAATAATAATGGGAGGATGGGGCAGGGTGTGTGCGGTGGGGTGTACATTGGGTTAAGAGGTGCCTACTGACTGTAGGTTTGTATGTAATGGCAGTTGGGTCTTCTGTACAACTGCATGACGCCAAAGGTCTTGATCCAGTGTCATTGTCTTAGAGAGGTGTAAGTGGGCAAGGTCAGATTTTATCACCTCGTCCCAGGTTTTTCTTGGTCTACCCACTCCGCAGCTTCCATCAATTTTCATTGCCCTGCACTTTTTTATACAGCTGTCGTCCTTCATATGCATCACATGCCCATACCAACACAATCTCCTCTCCAGAACACAACATTTGATACCTCTTATGCTTAGTCTCCCTCTTAGTTCATTTATGCTTCGCCATTCGCGCACGTTACTATTACACATCCATTGGAGCATGCAAGCTTCATTTCTTTCTAATCTAAGCAAGTCTTCAGCACACAACACCCAGGTCTCACTACCATGTAATATTGCTGTTCATATACAAGCATCGTACAATCTGCCTTGTGGCCAACAGCAGTATTAGCTCTCTGAACTTATTCCATCCCGTTCTGACTCTGGCTACTGTACTTTCAGAGCACCCTCCTCCACTGCTGATGTTGTCACCCAGGTAACGGAAAGTGTCTGCTATTTCTATAGAACCATCTGGGCAGTTGAAGGAATTAGCACCCAGTGGGTCCTTGCTACTTACTGCCCCTGATCATCGGCCACATATAAAATCTACATTCTTAGATAGCTTACCTGTGATCCCACTACATCTTTTATGTACCCATACTTTGCATTTGGGACATAGAATGGAATATATTTATATATAGGAAAATAGTCAGGGCACCGACGGCCGAGCTTCGGCCGTTTTGAGAGCTAGATCCATATCTAGCTCTCAAAACGGCCGGAGCTCAGCTGTCAGCGTCCTGACTCTTTTCCTGTTACCAACACTACCACCCAAAGTCTCAAGTACTCTGGTGCGTTATGGTCCATCTGGTATCTTACCACATCCTCTTTGTTATATATATATATATACTATAAGGATAAGGAACAAAGATTCAGTGTTGCATCATAACATATTTAATAACATATTACATATGTTTCTCTATCGATCAGCTCGAAGCAAGATCTATTATAGATCGAACCTGACTCTGTAATCGTCAGATATGTTTAGTATATGAGTTTGTCTCTAATTCTGTGTGTTCAAATCTTCAGCTATTATCTACAGCACATATTAGCAGCATGTTATTTTAGGCCTGTTCAATTATCCCATCATCATCATCATCATCATCATCATTCTATCCTCGGTGCAGCGGCTGTCTGCAGTGGAATGATAGGGACCCCAGTCCCTACCATCTCATTTCTACTGCTGAGTAAACTGGAGCAATGTGAAATAAAGTGTCTTGCTCAAGGAAACAACACATCACCCGGTCTGAGAATTGAACTCACAACCTTTCGATTGCAAGGCCAATTCTCTAACCACTAAGCCATGTGCCTTCACCCACATATACACACACATATACACACACATATACATATTTACATACATGCATATACAGACATACATGTGTGTATATATATATACACACATACATATATACACAACTGTCTCCGTGAATATAAAGGTGAAGACAGTAAATATTTTAAAAATGAAATAAAAGTGGTATAATGTCACATCCTACATCTTTCCCCTCGTGTGGCACATATACATAGAAGCAATAATCATAAAATAAAATGAAATAAATAGTATGCAGTTATAATAATAAAAGAATAAAACGTTATAAATGGCACATGTGGATACATATATATGTACATGTGTGTGTCAGAGTACATCAGGAACAAACCCTGATGTACTCCTACTTGTATCTGGAATTCCTCACTAAACTCCATTCCTACTCTCACTTTACTGCCAGCACCCCTGTATATAGCTTGCACTGTCCTCACAAGCCATTCCTCTACACCTAGTTTCTTCCAGATGACAGATCGGGGTACCCTATTAAAGGCCTTCTCTAAGAACCTCTCTTGTAGTTGTCTCACTAAGAAGAGGGCACAAAACCAAACTGCATCTCATCAAATTTGACCTTTTCTCTAATTAGTTGAACTAATATTCTTTCTGCCACTTTCATAACCTGATCCATCAATATTATGCCCCTATAATTGCACCTCTCCAGAACATATATATAATTATATATGCAAAAGTTTTATTTAAATTGTTGGGATACAACAAGCAAATATTTTTATAACTGATATAAAGCACTCGACAAATATTTGGAGTAGATATACGATATTAATAAATGGAAACTATATTTATAAAACCATATTTATTTCATTATATATATTTCAAGGATACCAAGTTACATTATGGTATGCCTTCATCAGACAAAATACAATATATAACAGTTTTATAAATAGACATTGACGTACCCCTTTTAAAAATTGACCGTTGTTTTTGGAGGTCATCAGGATGGCCTCCAAAAACAACGGTCAATTTTTAAAAGGGGTTCGTCAATGTCTATTTATAAAACTGTTATATATTGTATTTTGTCTGATGAAGGCATACCATAATGTAACTTGGTATCCTTGAAATATATATAATGAAATAAATATGGTTTTATAAATATAGTTTCCATTTATTAATATCGTATAATTATATATATATTTATTAAAATAACAGATTAAAGTTTAAGCAAAGAATCGCTGCTTTCACCCTTAACGGGATCTTCTGAAACTAACAAAGTCAATCTGTAAACGCAGAAGTGGATATTTCAAAAAACGTTGCAACCGGAGGAAGACAGGAAGACGATACTTTGGTTCGTGGAAACGTTCGCTGGCAAAGAACTATGCAAATTATATATATATGTAGAATGTAGGCTTCACATGTAGCAGCTGTGCTGGGACAGCAAGCAGCAAACAGCCACAGCAAACAAGTACCACCAATCTCTGGGAGGATTCGGTAGAAACAGTAGACAGCTTCTGCTACCTAGGTGACCGAATTAGCAGCGGAGGTGGGTGTTTGGAAAGTATAATAACTAGGGTAAGAACGGGATGGAAGAAGTTCAGGAGCTACTGCCACTGCTAGCTACAAAAGGCTTTTCCTTCAAAATGAAAGGCAGACTGTATGATGTGTGTATCCGAACAGCAATGTTACATGGTAGTGAGACCTGGGCGCTGAAGGTGGAAGACTTACGTAGATTAGAAAGACAAGAAAGCCTGCATGCTCCGATGGTTGTGTAATAGTAATATATGCGAACGGCAAAGCATAAATGAATTGAGAGAAAGACTGAGCATAAGAGGAATCAATTGCTGTGTGCAGGAGAGGCGGTTGCATTGGTATGGACATGTGATGTGTATGAAGGATGACAGCTGCATAAAAAGGTGCAGAGCACTAGAAGTCAATGGAAACCGCGGAGTGGGGAGACCCAAGAAGACCTGGGATGAGGTGATAAAAGCCAATCTTACCCAATTACACCTCTCAAAGGTGATGACACACGACCGTGACCTCTGGCATCATGCAGTAATACAGAAGGCCCGACCACCTACGGGTACAAGCTTCACATGTAGCAGCTGTGCTGAGACAGCAAGCAGCAAACAAGTACCACCAATCTCTGGGCATCTCTGAAGCATATAGACAATATGCCCCCACACCCTCCCACTGTAAAGTGGACGTGTAGGTGCCACAGAAAAGAATCACCCAGCACTCACTGTAAATTAGGTTGGTGTTAGGAAGGGCATCCAGCTGTAGAAATCAAGCCAAAATCAGTTCTCGTATGAGCAAGACAAGGTCAGCCGACCGGGCACTGCCCACAACAGGACAACCTGTCTAACCCATGCTAGCATGGAAGAATGGACATAAAACGGTGATGATGATATATATATATATATATATATATATATATATATATATATATATATATATATATATATATGTGTGTGTGAATATCAAATGTAGAAAGGTAACACATGAGTTGATATATATAAAAACAAATAGCAGAAATGAAAAAGATTTTTTCAGTAGAAAATGTCGAAGAGTTGAAGAGATTTTAGTGAGATATCAAAACATTAATTTATTTACAATACCGGTTTCAGCATTAAATGCAGTGTATTGCAGATATGCAGAATATTGTTAAGTTGCATATTTGTATAAATAGTGAAAATAATGATAACAACAAAAAAAATAACTTTTCTTCCTCTTTCTATAGTTTTTTTTTTTTTTAATCCTTATTTTTACTATGAAAAGTAGAGAGAAATATTTAAGACCTGAAGGCGGCCAGAGCCGGCAGTTGCCAGTTCAGATGACCATCTTCAAGTATATATATGTGTGTGTATGTGTATAATTGTATATAAAATCTCCCAGCATAAATGTTTATATAAGAATATGTTAAGTTACTCTCTTATTAATAACATATGAAGGTCAGCTAAAAAGTCCATAGGTTGACCAAGATACTCTCATGGAATGAGTAAATTACCAAAATAGGGTTATTTTTCAAAAGGTCTCTGGAACGAAACAATGCAATTATTAATAAAAAGATTTGAAATTAATGCACACAAGATTTCACAGCCCTAACATCACTCCTTCATAGCCAGCCTATGAACTTTTCAGACCACCTTCATAATTGATAATTTTAGTAAATCCTTCAAAATTCTTCATCTTAATTGAAATAGTGTATTTCATTAGAAATACAGCCACAAAAAGGTTAACCCTTTAGCATTTACATTACTCTATATATACTATTGTATTTTCACAGTAAAGGCTTTACCTCACATAATATCCCACATAACATTTACATTACTCTATATATACTATTGTATTTTCACAGTAAAGGCTTTACCTCACATAACATTTACATTACTCTATATATACTATTGTATTTTCACAGTAAAGGCTTTATCTCACATAATATCTCACATAACATTTACATTACTCTATATATACTATTGTATTGTCACAGTAAAGACTTTACCTCACATAATATCTCACATAACATCTCGTATACGAGAGACGTGTGTTGACGTGTGTGAACAAGCTTGGCTACCGAGTTGGATTTACTTACTCAAAAGTGAGTTTTGATTAATTTTTTTATACTGTAATATACGTTAACCCCTTGCCTTGGTCGTCAAACTTTGAGTTTATTTATTTTCGCCCCTTTTTGGGGCGAATTTTCCAGTTAAAACTGATAGAAATGGACGTAATTTTCACATCTCATCCTAACGAGAAAGCCACGCCCCCTAAGAAAGGTGATACAGAGAAGCTAGAAGCACAAGGCTCTAAGTCTTCCCTCCTCACTTCTGCAAAAGAAACATGAACATGGAATTAAAAGAAAAATTTGTAAAAATGGGTGAAAACCCAGAAAGTCACATAAACGCAGACAAAAACAACAATGACAATAACAGCAATAGTCACAACACTAACCACCGGAAAACACAGACCTGCAAACAACTGGACATTACAACTCTGAGAGAAAAGATGAAGGAAGCAAAACAGTATGTAACTTTCAAAGAAGGAGGAGACTTCACAATCACCTCCCCACAAGAAATCAAAAGAGACACGACACTAAGAACGATATCTTTCAGAACAATTTCCAACATAACAAGGAAACCAGCTAAATTATCCCAAAAAGAGATGGAGCTGGTCCTTAAAAATGTGTGGAGTGATATATCGTTCATAAAAAAAGGGCCACTCTATGGGAATATAACGGTGCTAATGAAGGATCAGTTGACGGCCAGGAAATACTCTGTGGCGCCAATTGTTTCCAAGCTACACACATTTTCACCACATATTTGGGGAAAAGAACGCAGAAAATAAGAGTCTCCGGAATCCGGCCAAATGCATGCATTTCCTGGGTACTGACAGGATTTTTAGAAGACGAGGACGGAATCCTCTCAGTAGGAGAAGTCACCACAGACGTTTTCGGCGGTTTGAGCGTGGAGATTCTGGTCCAAATGAGACCAGAGCGAATAGCTAGAATACCACAGAGGGTGTCCCTCGATGGAGAAACATTTATATACATTTCAGCCGAGGGTAGGAGGCCCATATGTTACTACTGTTCAAGCAGGGGTCATCTAAGGGCTGCCTGTCCTCAATTGACAAAAAAAAGGCTCTTTTGCCTACACCCCACACACCAGCACCGCCACCACCACCACCACCACAACAACAACAAAAACAACACGGAAAAATAACACAAGACACGGCCCCACCCAAAACAACTCCAAAAACACACACAAACACAACAAAACCCCAAAATACACCACTACCCGACAGCACGGACGAGGACCCAGCTGAAACGGCACCTAGTGACGAAGAGGGGGGACCCTTCCAACCTGTAAATAGGAAAAAAAAAAAGCACCACTCGAACATAAACGAAACAAACACACAACCACCAACAAAAACAAAACAAACAGAACAAACAAAATCCGCCCCACCCCAAAACATAACACATACAACAAAACACAAGCACACACAAGAACAACAAACAAACACAACACAAACCCAAAACATAACACATACAACAAAACACAAGCACACACAAGAACAACAAACAAACACAACACAAATAAAACAGTATACATACATTAACACAA
This sequence comes from Eledone cirrhosa, assembly GCA_964016885.1. NCBI lineage: Eukaryota > Metazoa > Mollusca > Cephalopoda > Octopoda > Eledonidae > Eledone > Eledone cirrhosa. The sequence goes on along the minus strand of OZ024758.1, from coordinate 32,244,668 downwards.
ATAACAAAGAACTAGTAAAAACAATACACAAAGACCCTACGGTGGAAACTGAAGGGCAATTCTTTGCAAGCGCGGCCAACAAACCGCATTTAAAAATGATAAGACTCCCAATGGACACCTATGCAAAACTAAGAGAGAACTTTCCTGAGGACGTGGGGAAAACATGTACTCGACCCTATAACCGCGTCCTCTTGAAACGTTTCCCCACCCACACCTCACCAAATACCCCCACCCCACCACAGAACAACACCCCACCAAACAACCCCTCCAATACGCCCATGGATATTGTGCAACCTGCTCCTCAGGAGCCGAACAGGTAGGTCCTTCCTCTTTTAACCAACATGGCTGATATAAGAGTTGGGTGTCTGAATGTACGCGGCCTGGGACTGTCTTGGAAACAAGGCAAACTTTTAAACGATCTCAGGTCGCATAGAATGGATGTAATGGCTATTTACGAGTCCAGGATCAGCAGCGAGCACCAACTGGCGCCCCTCTTTGACGACTTTGAGATCTTCGCATCTCTCTGTCAACCGGGGGGTGGGGGTGGAGTTGTCGTTCTGCTGCGAAAACACCTGGGCCTCGCCATACAGAAGGTGCACCTGGACCCAGAAGGTCGACTGGTGGTTTTAGACGTCGGCAGTAGTGAAAGTGAAGCCCTTAGACTAATTGCTGTGTACGCCCCTTTTTGGGCAGCGCGGCCGGAATACTTCCAACGTCTGGAAACTTTTCTGGGAACGTCCCGCTCCTTGCTTTTAGTGGGGGACTGGAATGGTATCCTGGATGCACGTTGGGACTATGTAGGGGCATGTGCCAATAGAGGGGGGTGTAAAAGCCTCAAAAGGTTAATCGGCCGATTTGACCTGGCCGATAGATATCGACTAGATTTTCCGACTGTACCACTATGGACGTGGACCAATCGCAGCGGAACATCTAGGTCGTACCTAGATAGGGTCCTAGTTAGAGAGAAGGATAGGGACACATTTAGCTGTCCAAAAATGTTCATGGTTGACTATTCGGATCACAAGTTAGTGACCTGCATAGCCAACCTTGATAGAACCCATAGACAGGGACCCGGTTACTGGAAGCTGAACTTGTCCTTACCGACAAGCAAAGCTTACAGTAAACGGATTAGCACGTTATTTAAGCAGAGTTTGACAGGGGCAATTGTCAACAACAGGTGGTGGAGCTCTCTTAAGAGAGCAATTAGAATAGAATCGATAGGTTTTAGTCAGGAATTAGCAAGGGATAGGAACAAGACGGAAAGGGAATTAGTAGATAGAGTAGAAGAGGCGATTAGGAGTGGCAATGTAGCCGGCGTGCTGGCATCAAGAATGGCCTTAGACCAGTTCTTTGAGGTGAAGCATGAAGGCTGCGTTGTCAGGAGTAAAATACGTGCTCTGGGTAATGAGGGAGCCAAAGCTGTTAGCTGGGCCCGAGTGACAGAGGCAAAAAGTGGGAACAAGTCCACGATTCGGTCTTTGAAGGACCAGGATGGGCGTGTGATCCTTGAACCTGGGCAGATGTGTGCGGCCTTTCAGCGGCACTTTGCATGACTGTTCGAGAGGGGTGGCGCGCCGGGTGAGACTATGGATTTCAATCCATACCTCGACGGTCTGCCGCGCCTCACAGATGCGGAGGCGAAGTCCTGCAAAAGGCCGATTTCAGCTGCTGAGATAGGGGTGGCGCTGAGCCAATGTGGCAAACGCAAATCCCCGGGTCTCGATGGTCTACCATACGAGCTATATGTAGCGATGCCAGACTTGTTCTCCGATATCCTCGAAGCGGTCTACTGCAACTGGCAGCAGAATGGGAGAATTCCCAGTTCTGTGACCAAGGGCGTAGTTACGCTGGTGAGGAAGGATGAGAACAAGGGGGATGACATAAGTAACTTCAGGCCCATAACTCTGCTAAATACAGAGTTAAAGATTTTGGCCAAGGTGTTAGCGAAGAGGTTGGCGCTTGTCGTCGGAAACCTGGTGGGAGAAGCGCAGACATGCGCAATCCCGTCCAGGTCCATTCATGACAATCTCCACCTTATGCGATACATCATAGAGAGGGTAGGGAATGAACCCGGCTTTGGTGGGGCCCTGATCAACTTGGATCAATCTAAAGCTTTCGATAGGGTTGACCATCGTTACCTGGATGCGGTGCTCGCGGCGGCAGGCTTCGGACCCGTTTTCAGGGGTTGGATTGCTGCGATGCACAGCAGCAACGTCTGCTCAACGGTCAAGGTGAACGGCCACCTCTCGGAGCCGTTCCAAATCATGCGATCCATCCGACAGGGATGCCCTCTCTCCTCCCTTCTGTATGTGCTGGCTCTTGAGCCACTACTGAGGAAGTTGGAGCAGTTGCAGGGCATCCCTTTGGAACCGGGATTGCAGAAAGCGGCGTCGGCCTACGCCGATGACGTGACAGTAATGGTGTCGAAAACCTCGCAAATCGGTGAGATCGGCACCTTACTGGAGGAATATGAAAGGTTTACAGGAGACAAGCTGAACCGGGACAAGTCCGTCGGTTTGCAACTCGGAACATGGAGAGGCAAACCGATGCCCTCCAACGACGTCGTCGGACGCTGGACGGAGGGCCCGGTGAAGCTGCTTGGGGTCTAGTTCGGACCAGACCTCCAGGTGGAGAAAAACTGGAACGAGGTAACGGCCAGGGTGTTTGCACTCACCCAGAAGTGGGCCCAGTGCAAACTATCCCTGAAAGGTCGAGCGGAGGTGTCGAATACTTATATAGCATCCGTCATCTACTACCGCTTGACCGTCGTGCCTTGCCCAGTGGAGTGCGCGCTGTTCCAATTTCTTTGGAACAAGCGGACCCCTTTGGTGAGGAGATCCATCTGCTGTCAACACCCTTCGAAAGGAGGGCTGGGGATGCCATGGCTACAGATGCGTAAACACGCATTAAGGCTACGGCACCTCCAGGTATTCCTCACCAGTCAACCGGTGTGGGCCCCGTTTGTGAAGCGAGCCTTTCCCAGATTCGTCTCGCTCACCGAGCTGCAATCCTGGGTCAAGCAAAGACCGAGAAAAGTGGGCGACTGGCACATTGAATGTGCCCAGGCGCTCACGGCCTTCTGGAAAGCGGACCCGGCAATCAGTGGAGACTCCACCTCGACATTCTATAGAGGGTTGGTACGCAGCAGGTGCGACGATGCTCTCGGAGAAGCTCTAGGCTTGGAGGAAGATGAACTGGCCAGTCTGTTCGGTAGGACGTTTGGCCCTGGACCGATGGACAACTTCCAAAAGTCCCTGGCTTGGCAGTGCTACCGAGGGGCTCTACCCGTTCGAGACAAGCTCCACAGGCATGGGAGCCTGGGTAGGGATCCTTTGAATAAGATCTGTCCGAGATGCGTGCATGACGACGAAACCGTTGCGCACGCATTCGTACACTGCCCAGGCATTGCTGACCTGTGGGGCTATGTGGAACGACTACTGTCGAGGGTGGGACCAATCCGGTTGACCACCGAGTCCATTGTCACGATCAAACCGCCTCCCCCTTTCAAAAACGAAGGAGAGGCGGTTTTTCTCTGTGTGATAGCCATGGCTAAAGAAGTTGTATGGTGGATGAGGCTGAAAGGGCTGAGGTCAGACACCTTTCTCTCCGGCCAACAACTGGTCCCCTTTTTCAAATACCATTTTAAAAGAAGGATCAGAATGGAGAGAGAGGTGCTCTACCCCAGCAAGTTTTATGAAAGGTGGGTGAAAGTAGGGAGAATGGCCAGAGTGAATGGGTCTTCTCTCTATATCAGCCTGTAGGTGAAAGAAGAGGAAAAAGAGGAGACGAGGGAAGCACCTACTCTTTGAGCTCCTGAGGAGAAGGGTTGCACATTTTTTCCGGGGTGTGTGCGACCCATGTTAATGCCCCCTCTCTATTGAGGACTTCGTTTGTTGTTGTTATTTCATTGTTATATTTTTGTACTCGTTAATTATATGTAAACTTCCCCCCTTGTATCTGTCCCTACCTTTTGTGCCCTAGTGGCAAATAAAGAAATCACTCTATATATACTATTGTATTTTCACAGTAAAGGCTTTACCTCACATAATATCTCACATAACATTTACACTACTCTATATATATTATTGTATTTTCACAGTAAAGGCTTTACCTCACATAACATTTACATTATTCTATATATATTATTGTATTTTCACAGTAAAGGCTTTACCTCACATAGTATCCCACATAGAATTTACATTACTCTATATTCACAGTAAAGGCTTTACCTCACATAATATCTCACATAACATTTACACTACTCTATATATACTATTGTATTTTCACAGTAAAGGCTTTACCTCACATAAGGTTGAATCTATGAGATTTTTATGTTATTTATTTTGAGAACAATACCTTAATGTAGGTATGAGTGACCAGTTACGGTTGGTTTGAAGAGAGAGAGGTGAGAGGATTCTGGCTGGTTTAAATGCTAAAGGGTTAAAGAATGCTTGTAATTATTTTGATGTAAAAAACTAAGCAGAATGAAATAACGCATGGTATCAATTGTTTTTGTTTTATCTTTTATTTGCAGAACCATAATGGACAAAAAAATGAGGAAAGGTTCGGGTTACCATTTGGACATGATGCTAGTTGGCGTACTGGTTAGTATTTGTGCATTACTTGGTTTACCATGGATGTGTGCTGCTACAGTACGATCTGTGGCACATAAGTCAGCCCTAAGTGTATTCAGCCGGACACATGCTCCTGGTGAAAAACCAAAATTATTATACGTCCAAGAGCAGCGTCTCACAAGTATATTGGTCAGTATTTTGATAGGTATGTTTCAGTTCTTTATATTTATTTCCTCCTAATTTTATATTTATTTCCGCTCTACTTTTTCCCTACTTAACTCTTTTAATTTTATTTTTCATACAATTTTCTCTATATATCTATATTTTAGTTTCACTTTTCACTTACCACGTACACACCATTCACACATGCACTCACACACGGACACACACACGCATACAGGCTTGTTCTATCTTGCTCTGTGGTACCTTGAGCATATATAGTCTAGCTATAACCTTGAAACAACCAAAATTTGGTGGACAAAGACAGAAGCTGTGTAAATGTCAGTAGTTCTTGAGTGATGGACTTAATTTATCACCTGGTTTAACACCACCACATCCACCACCACCTGGTTTAACACCACTACATCCACCACCACCTGGTTTAACACCACCACATCCACGAACACCTGGTTTCACACCACCAACACTACCTGGTTTAACACCACAACCAGCACCTGGTTTAACACCACCACTACCACCTGGTTTAACACCACCACCACCTGGTTTAACACCACCACCACCTGGTTTAACACCACCACCACCTGGTTTAACACCACCACCACCTGGTTTAACATCACCACCACCACCTGGTTTAACACCACCACATCCACGAGCACCTGGTTTAACACCACCTAGACCTGAGGTGCTTTAAAAAAAGTCCAACCTGTTGCACACACATTACACTACACACATTACACTACACATTACACTACACACATTACACTACACATTACACTACACACATTACACTACACATTACACTACACACGTTACACAACACATTACACTACACATTACACTACACACATTACACAACACACATTATACTACACACGTTATACTACACACATTACACTACACATTATACTGCATACATTACACTACACACATGACACTACAGACATTACACTACACATTACACTACACATTACAATACACACATTACACTACACACGTTACAATACACATATTACACTACACACATTACACTACACACATTAGACTACACATTACACTACACACATTACACTACACACATTGCACTACACATTACACTTCACTCATTACACTACACATTACACTACACACATTAAACTACACACATTCCACTACACATTACACTACACATGTGCACACATGCATTACACTACACACATTACACTACACTCATTACACTACACATTATACTTCACATTATACTACACACATTACACTACACATTATACTGCACACATTACACTACACACATTACACTACACACGTTACACTACACACATTACACTACACATATTACACTACACATGACACTGCACACATGACAAACATTACACTGCACATTACACTACACATTACACTACACACATTACAATACACACATTACACTACACACATTACACTACACACATTACACTACACATTACACTACACACATTACAATACACACATTACACTACACACATTACACTACACACATTACACTACACATTACACTACCCATTACACTACACACATTACACTACACACATTACACTACACACATTATACTACACACATTATACTGCACACATTACACTACACACATTACACTACACATTACACTCCACATTACACTACACACATTACACTACACATTACACTACACATTACACAACACATTACACTACACACGTTACACTACACACATTACACTACACATATTACACTACACACATGACACTGCACACATGACAAACATTACACTGCACATTACACTACACATTACACTACACACATTACAATACACACATTACAATACACACATTACACTACACACATTACACTACACACATTACACTACACCTTACACTACACACATTACACTACACATTACACTAGACACATTACACTACACACATTCCACTACACATTACACTACACACTTTACACTACACATTATACTACAGATTACACTACACACATTACAATACAAATTACACTACACATTACACTACACACATTAAACTACACATTACACTACACACATTACGCTACACATTACACTACACACATTACACTACACATTACACTAAACACATTGCACTACACATTACACTACACACATTACACTACAAACATTACACTACACACTACGCTACACATTACACTACACATGTTACACTACACATTACACTACACATTACACTACACTACAGACATTACACTACCCACATTACACTACACATTACACTACCCACATTACACTACACATTACACTACACACGTTACACTACCCATATTATACTACACATTACACTTCACATTACACTACACACATTACACTACGGACATTACAATACACATATTACACTACACACATTACACTACACATTACACTACACACATTACACTCCACATTACATTACACATTACATTACACACATTACACTACAAATTACACTACCACATTACACAACACACATTAGAGTACACATTTCACTACACTCATTACACTACACATATTACACTACACATTACACTACACACATTACATTACACACATTGCACTACACATTACACTACACATATTGCATTACACTACACATTACACTACACATGCGCACACACACATTACACTACACATTACACTACACACATTACACTACACATTACACTACACACATTACACTACACATTACACTAAACACATTACACTACACATTACACTACAGACATTAAACTACACATCACACTACATATTACACTACACACTTTAAACTACGCATTACACTACACATTGCACTACACACATTATGCTACACATTACACTACACATTACACTACACACAATACACGTCACACATTACACTACACACAGTACACTACACATTACACTACACATTACACTACACAAATTACACTACACAAATTATACTACACACATTACACTATACATTACACTACACACATTACACTACACATTACACTACACACATTACACTACACACATTATACTACACATATTACACTACACATTACAGTACACATTACACTACACACATAAACTACACATTGCACTACCCATCACGCTACACATTACACTACGCATTACACTACACATAACACTACCCACATTAAACTACACATTACACTATACACATTGCACTACACATTACACTACACACTACACTACACCTTATACTACACATTACACTACACATTACACTGCACACGACACACATTACACTACACACATTACAATACACATATTTCACTACACCTTACACTAAACACATTACACTACACACATTCCACTACACACATTACACTACACACATTACACTACACATTACACTACACTCCACATTACACTACACATTACACTACATTACACATTACATTACACACATTACACTACACACATTACACTAGACATTACACTACACACATTACACTACACACATTACACTACACATTTCACTACACATTACACTACACATTGCACTACACACATTACACTACACACATTACACTACACATATTACACTACAAATTACACTACACACATTACACTACACACATTACACTACACATTACACTACACACATTACACTACACACATTACACTACACACATTACACTACCCATTACACTACACACATTGCACTACACATTACACTACACACATTACACTACACTACACATTACACTACACATTACACTACACATGTGCATACACACATTACACTACACACATTACACTACACATTACACTACACACATTACACTACAAACATCACACTAGACACATTACACTACACACATTACACTACACACATTACACTACACACATTACACTACACATTACACTACACATTACGCTACACACATTACACTACAAACATCACACTACACACATCACACTACACACATTACACTACACACATTACACTACACACATTACACTACACACATTACACTACACACATTACACTACCCACATTACACTACACATTACACTACACACATTACACTACACACATTACACTACACATTACATTACACATTACACTACACATTACACTACAGATTACACTACACATTACACTACCCACATTACACTACACACATTACACTACACATTATATTACATACTACACTACACATTACACTACAAACATTACACTACATGCATTACACTACACACATTACACTACGCATTACACTAGACATTACACTACACACATTCATCATCATCATCATCATCACCGTTTTACGTCCGTTCTGCCACACTAGCATGGGTTAGACGGGTTGACCTGTTGTGGGCAGTGTCTGGTCGGCTGACCATACCTTGCTCATACAGGAACTGATCTGGCTTGATTTCTACAGCTGGATGCCCTTCCTAACACCAACCTCATTTACAGTGAGTGCTGCGTGCTTTTTCGTGGCGCCTACACGTCCACTTTACAGTGTGGGCTGGGTGCTTTTTTGCCGTGGCACCTCCACGACCACCTTGCACATTACACTACACATTACACTACACATTACACATTATAACACACATTAGACCATACACATTACACTACACATTACACTACCCATATTATACTACACATTACACTACACACATTACACTACACATTACACTACACATTTTACACTACACATTACACAACACATTACACTACACACATTACACTACACATTACACTCAACATGCGCACACACACATGCACACATTGTATACTGACATTCATATTGAAAGAAAGGAAATTTAAAATACACTCATTATGGTCCTTAGTTGGGGCTACTGGGTGGCCCTACCCCCACTTCTATGGTCCAACCTCACATTTACAAAATAGTGGTTTATAAAAAAAAAAATCAAACACATTCCTTGCGAAAGAGTACCCACCTAGAAAGTTCTGGAAGTTCACCACAAAAAATAGCTACAGCTTTAACTTAAATAGCTTCTACTTTTCCAAATTTGTTTTAAATGTTTTAAGTAAACAGAGAAAGAACAGAGTCTATGAGATTTTTTCTGGGCTTCCAAGACTGAAGGTGGAAGAAACTAGAACAGTTGGGTTACTGCTATAGGGAACAACATATTGGGATATCAATTCCTGGGCTGCGGACTTCATCTGAATGCATGCAACAGCTCACAGAAAGGGCTATGCAGTTAATAAGTTTACATTGTGACTACATGGTTTCAGGTTTCATAGTAATTTCATTTCAACCAAAGTTTTGTAACTGAAATTTGGTTTTTGGAAACTGTGTGGAAGCCCATCATAGGAAGTGTTCATATTCTTGAATGGTGCCTTTAAATACTTTTCCTAGTTTAACACCACCATTTTATCATTTGGTGCATTTATCAGAGTCCATTCTGTTACAAAGCATTCAGGCCAGGCCTCCAATTTATCCTGAAAAGGGTCAAGGGGCTGCCTTTTCCCTTAAGCCACAAAAAAAAAATGTTGAAGATCCCCCTCCCCCCTCCCTTCAAAAAAGCCTCCACCAAAATTGCCCCAGCCTCAGGAAATAGTATTAAGCCATGTAACAAATTAGTTGTTCCATCTTTGATAATGTATAACAATAAAACTAACTCAAAGCCCTCTCTTTTTTCTATTTTATAGACACTCTTTTTAAACTTGTTTGACACTACTTATTTTCAACTGCTTCACTTATTGAACTTCTATGTTTTGACAGGTTCATCTTTATCATGGGGTCCACTATTTCGAGAAATCCCTCTTACTGTTTTGTTTGGTGTCTTTCTTTATCTTGGTGTGTCTTCTATGAGTGGGGTACAAATGTATGAAAGAACTAAACTGCTACTAATGCCAGTGAAACACCATCCATCTGTTGGTTATGTGCGACGGGTAAGTTCTATTTATATCTTTCATTTGTTAATATGGATTAGGTTTTAAAACTTTGCGCACAAAAAATATTGAAACATGTTTAAATCTGTGGATGCCCAGGACCTTATGGTAAGGGTGTTGGACTTACGATGATAACATCATGGGTTTGATGGCTGAACTGAGTTGTATGTTGTGTTCTTGAACAAAACACTTCATTTCACTAGCCAAAGACTACATACTCACAAGATAATGAAATAAATGAATGATCATAACCATTAAATGTTTCCTTTGTGAAGAAAGTACCACCCAACATAAATTAGGTAGAAGGACTAAAGGACAAAAACCAGTCTGGAGAAGGAAGACATGAAAGAACCCTCAGCTGGCAACAAATTCAGACTCAATGCTTATGACAGTTAGAAAGAGAAGATGGAGACTTATAACACAGAGAAAAACTGGGAATTTCTCTGAGACAAGGTCCCAGACAGAAAGTAACATGGTAGTGAAATGATAGGGTTGATAAAGCCTTAAAAAAAAAAAGTCAAGCCTAGAAAAAGTGGAGGAAAAGGAGAAACATACTGCTTTAGCAAATAACTAGAAGCGAGGCAAAGTGGCAAGTATATTTAGCTAGGGGAGAAGCAGAAAAGAAGTTTATACATGTGGGGGGACAGAGTTGTTAAGTGTTCCAAATTGTGAGGCAGTATGTTAAAGAAATTCAGGACATTGTTGTGGAAAGGTATGTTTGAAATCAAAGTGGTGCATTTGATGTGACTTTTGCTGAAAAGAAAGAGGAATGGAAGTCCTATTATGTGAGACGGATAAACAAAGAGAGTTAGTGGGAGAGTGTGGACATGCCCCAAACAGACAAAAGTGAAGGTGGAGAAGGGAGTTGGAGCATCTGGAATAGTTGGTAGATTACAAGCTAGTCAGATGTATAATTAATCAAGTAGTAGAGGATGATGTTATACTGAATGTCAAGCACAATAGTATCATTGTAAGCTGCTACAAGAACAAAGGATGTACTAGAGAAAGGTAACAAGATAGGCATCAAGTTATAAAAGTCACTGGAAGATTCATACATTACATTCAGCCGTAGAAACAAAGCCAAAATGAAACATTAACAAAATATGACAACTCAAATATGGAAAATAGTCATTAAACAGTGATGATGATGATGGTGATGATGATGAGGATGATGATGATGATGTATTTCAAACTCTCTCTTTCAGGTGCGAACAGTCCGGATGCATCTTTACACATTAACTCAGCTGTCCTTATTGGTGGTTCTCTGGGTTGTCAAATCAACAGAGGCAGCCTTAGCTTTCCCTTTTCTTCTCATTCTCCTCGTGCCACTTCGATTAAAACTGCTCACCTTTATTTTTACTGAGAAAGAGCTTCATGAGGTAAGTATATATATTTACTACTTTGAACTTAGCTAGCATTAAGTCTTTTATCAACATATATATCACCAGATTTTTTTTAAATGCCCTAAAAATAGCATATGTCAACATGGCATCCATATGACCCCCTCAGGAGTTATGGATCTATACCATCAACATATTAGAATTCATAAGATTAATTTCTAATTTAGGCACTAGGCCAGCAAATTTGAGGTAAAGGCAAAGTTGAGTGAATCAACCTCAGTACTTGACTGGTACTATATTTTTTTGACCCCAGAAAGATGAAAGGCAAAATTGACGTTAGCAGGATTTGAACCCAGAATATAAATACTACAATGCATTTTGTCTGATTTTCTACCAATACTGCCAATCCACCACCTTTGGCTGATATATCTTGCTACAATATTTGATATATTCTCTTGTATTTGCTACCATCTTAGAGGTTAGTAGCTCTACTTGAGTACGGACTATGTCTGTGATAGCTTGACTAATCCTTGTTAGCAGGGAAAATGGATATTAAATGATGGTGAGTGGTACCAAATTCCATTTAGGCATGCTATGAGGTTGATAGGATCATAATTCATTATGTGCTAGCTATTGTTGCCATGTTAATGGGTGTGTTGGACTTATGATAGGCCTGATTCCTGGACTGGGTTGTGTTGTCTTCTTGAGCGAACCATTTCTCCTTGCTCCAGTATATTCACCTGAAAATGAGTATCAGCAATAGCTGGGGGTTTAACCCTGTGATGGACTGGTGTCCTGTCCAAGGGGGAGTCTTGTACTCTCAGTCACTTAATGCCAAGAAAACCGAGATAAGCACCGGCTTGATGAGCTTTTGGGCTCGAGACAGACTTTAGACTTTAAAGTATATAATATACATTTAATAATATAATATAATTATAAAGTATCATTATGATCATCATCACCGTTTTTCGTCCGTTCTTCCACGCTAGCATGGGTTAGACGGGTTGTCCTGTTGTGGGCAGTGTCAGGTCGGCTGACCATGCTTTGCTCATACAGGAACTGATTTGGCTGGATTTCTACAGCTGGATGCCCTTCCTAACACCAACCTCATTTACAGTGAGTGCTGGGTGCTTTTTCGTGGCACCTAAAGTATATAATATGCAAAATAATATACATTAAAAAAAATGTGTCTGTATGTATATTTAGTGTTCAAACCGCCCGAAAACACCCACACTAAAAAATCATTCTAAAAATAAATAAATCATCATCAAAATCTCGTCAATTCAAGACTGCTGCGAGATTAGGCCCTTACCGCGAAAATTAACACTTAATATAGTGAAACAACTTAAAACAATGTGTTTATTTAACTTTGAAAGTGCAACAAATTTTTTTTTTGTATCAACATGGCTTATGAAAGTAACGATACCGACTTTGAAGGTTTTACACACGACGACATTCAGAATAAACAAGAAACAAACGATAATATTAGTGATTTATCTTCAAATGTATGAGATGTTTACATTTCTGAAATTTCATCCAACGATGATTGTTTTGAAAGTGAAAACGAAGGAGATCTCCAGGACGCCATTGAAAATATTACAGCAACGTGGTTGAAAAATACGACACAAATATATGTTCCCGATTTTATTCAAATTACTGGTCTACAACACACATTAGTTCCCAATGCTAAAGCACTGGATTATTTCTTTTTGTTTTTACCACAAACCTTCTTCGAAGTTGTGGCAGAAGAGATTAATCGATATGCCCAACAACAGATTTCAAATCAAGGAAAACCTGATCTGTTTGGCAACCGACAGATGCTGTGGAAATGCAAGCATTTTTTACCGTAAATATTATGTTCGGTATAAAACAATTTCCAAGACTGTGGAATTACTGGAACACTGATATAAGGTTTAGTGATTCTTATATATCAAGTATTATGCCGAAAACAACGTATTTAAAATTAAACCAGTATTTGCACCTGGTTGATACTTCAAATGCCCCTATTTAATTTCATCTGCCCATAAAAGTCAAATTTGACCAAAAATATCAGGTAAAATTATATAATTGTAAATTATTGACATTTAAACATCTACTGACAAAATTTCATCCTGCACATAGAAAATTAAGAAAATTACAAACAAATAAAATTGATAACCCTCTTGAGTATGATTAACTCAAAATAATTGTTTCTACTTTTGGCACAATTACCCAGTACATTACTGGTACTTTATTTTATCGACCCCGTAAGGATGAAAGGCAAAGTTAACCTCGATGGGATTTGAACTCAGACCGTAATAGGATGTAACTATGCTAGAAAGCATGAGGTCCAACCCTCTACCGATACTGCCAAATTGCCGAATGCGAACAGATAAGCATGACGTTTGAAAATTAATGCGAATGCTAAAGGGATAATAAAGCACAACTTTATGACAGTTGAAGTGTCAAGTTAACCCATTACCATTCACATTACTCTATATATACTATTATATTTTATCGACCCCGTAAGGATGAAAGGCAAAGTTAACCCGCCGAGGTTAACTTTGCCTTTCATCCTTACGGGGTCGATAAAATAAAGTACCAGTAATACACTGGGTAATTGCTGGCCTTGTGCCTAACGTAGAAACAATTATATTTTCATGGTAAAGGCTTTATCTCACATAATATCGAATCTATGAGATTTTGAAAGTATTTATTTTGGGAACAATACCTTAACATCAGTTTGAGTGGCCAGTTACAGCCAGTTTCAATAGAAAAAGGTAGAGAATTCTGGCCGGTTTGAACATTAAAGGGTTAAACAGTTAAGATTATAAGTACCTTACTTTGATAATATCAAAGAAAGAATTATGTGAGTGCATAAGTTTTCATGGTAAATAATTGTGTGTCTTTTTCCAACTATTCAGCAGAAATTTTCCAAAGTGTTTGTATTTATTGGAAATATCTAATTTGACATTTAAATAGTTAATAGAACTATTAAAGTTCATTAGTTTTCTTGGTATTTCATAATCCTTAGGTTTTAGTTCCATTTCTGTATGATTTATATCTTTTAAGTATTTCTTAGGGCATAGCATTGATGATGAAGGACAGAGACTGCTGCAGAGAACTCATCCATGGATCTTGAGAATTTTACCCACTCTATATAGATAGAAGTATTTCTATTTTATATCTAATGATGTACTGAGTTCTTTCATTGTTCAGAAATAGTTGAATAATTTGGTTCTATTCCTCTTTTCTATTGCAATGAAGAAAAAAGTATATATGTGTATCAATATGAGTTGTTTTTTCATAAACTGTTGAATAGAGTTCTCTTATAAACTAAATTATGGTCAAAATGTCCTTCAGTGTATTCTTTCATTCTTTATTTCAGTTGGACAAAGAGGAAGAAGACAGTGAAGAAGAAGAAGATGAACCTGATTTCTACCAGTTAGCTCATATGCCAATATAAGTCTATCTATTGTTCCACATATGTTACTCAGAGAATCCCCTCAGTCTGTCTGCTAGTTGTTTTCAAATGTACTGCTGTACAACCAATGCAGTTTAACAATGATGCAGAGATTTTTTTTTCTTTTCAAATTCTGTAATAGAATTTTTAAAAAAACATGTCTGATATGATTTTGTTTTTGTTTTTGTTTTTGTTGGGTTTTTTTAAACTTTATTTTTGATGTGAAACTTGTTTCAAAAGCCTGTCTAAAAAACTACAAAAATTATTTCTAAAAAATATATTAAAAAAATGAAAAGTATTCTTGTAGTGAAACTAAAAATGGAATACCAAAAAGAATGTTACTTCGTAACAATAATGGTTAAAGACAAATAAATTTAATTTCTTATTTCTTTAAAGACAAGAGCAAGTCTATCTGTTAGAGCGAAATATATGTTCTTCCATATAATATTGACTGAAAAAAAAAGAAGAAATTAATGGAAAAAAAATTTGAAGATTACAATCTAGTTATTTAGTTATATTTTCCCCGGTTGACTGGATTTTATTCTGTGATGCTGAAGAGGTGGAGTTCTTATCACCAAACAGCAAAATGACATAGTAGTCATAATGAAAAAAAAAAGAGAAAAATTATTTTATAATAGAGTAGAAGAAATTTTTACACATGATTGAACTGTTGTCCAGCTCCTGTCTTATGAAGAAAATATCATTGCAATTATTAAGAAAAACAAATTAATAATTAGCAAAAAAAAACTAATAAATAAGTACTTTTTATCTTTACACGGATTTCCTGGAAAAAAAAAAATAATAAACCAAGAACGAATGACTGTAAGAAAGAAGAAAACAAAAAAAAAAGAAAGAAAGAAAGAATGAACAAATAACAAACTAAAAAAATAGATTAAAAAAACATTTCTCTGGATCCTTCCAAAAATAAAACATATTTCTCAGTTGAAATTATGAAATTTTTACAGAAAATCTCACCTGCCAACTCTCAGGTGTACACTAACAGATAGATCTGTTAGTGTAAGTGCTAAAAACAGGCATTACCTGACTATTAATTATTTGCACCTTTTGTTCTTGCACTGCTGAGTAATTTAGTTCCAATTTCAACTTGTGTTGTTTTTTTTTGTTGTTTTTTTATTTGTTTTGGTTTCTTTTTGTTTTTTTTTCCTTCTTGTCAATCCATTTTACAGTTCCCTTCATCTCATTAAATCATCATCACCTTTATTATTATTATTATTATTATATGAGGTGGGTGGATTAGAAGTATCGGTAGAATGTCGAACAACATGCTTTGCAGCATAGAGTTATGTCCCTTTACGTTCAGGGGTCAGATCCTGCTGTGGTTAACTTTGCCTTTTATCCTTACAGGGTCAATAAAATAAAGTACCAGTAATGCACTGGGGTAATTGCTGGCCTTGTGCCAAAAGTAGAAACATTATTATCATTATATTGGCAGTATTGGTAGAGGGTCGGACGCCATGCTTTGACGTATAGAGTTACGGCCCTTGCCATTCTGAGTTCAAATCCCGCCGAGGTTAACTTTGCCTTTCATTCTTACAGGGTCAATATAATAAAGTACCAGTAATGCACTGGTTAATTGCTGGCCTTATGCCAAATGTAGAAACAATTATTATTGAGCTTGAATCCCACCAAGGTCAACTTTGCCTTTCATCATTCTGGCGGGGTCGATAAAATTAAGTACTAGGGTTGATATAATTAACTTCCCCTCCTTCCCCTTGCCCTAAATCAGAATTAATTATCAAGGGTGGTGGGTTGGCAGAATTGTTAGAGCTTTGTGACATTTAATCACAGCTCTTTACATTCTGAGTTCAAATCCAGCTGTGGTCAGCCTAGCCTTTCATCTTTCCCGTGTGTGGGGGATGCAATAAAATAAAGTAGCAGTCCAGTACTGGGGCCGATTTCATTAACTTTCACCTACCCCTCCCCAAATTACTGACCTTGTACTAAAGGTAGATACAATTATAATTCCACCTTCCAACCTCAAAAGTCATTGAAGAGTTAAGAAAATTGTTATGTTAGTTTACTAAGGTGATGGAGAGGGAGTGGAAGGTGTAGTAGTGGTGATATGGGGGGGGGTTGAGGGGATGGTGTGGTAGTGGTGGTAGCAATTTAATGAAAATACACTTTTTTTATAAATTCATTCCTCCCCCACCTTCTTATGTTCCAACTTTTCAGTCTATTTCTCTTTCATTTTCTCCATCTCTTTATCTCTCTCTCTCTCTCTCTCTCTCTCTCTCTCTCTCTCTCTCTCTCTCTCTCTCTCTCTCCCTCACTCTCTCACTCCTTTATTTGCTCTATCTTTTATTGCTGACTTTTCAAAATTCCATGACTCCACCACCTCCAATCATTTTTTTTTTTGTATATTTCCACCTACCTTTTC
>OZ024758.1:32211849-32224349 GCA_964016885.1 Eledone cirrhosa | reverse complement strand
ATCTAAAAAAAAAAGGTGACAGGAATGGTTCCCTCCAACACTCGGTTCCCATCTATCATATTTCACTCACAAGGTTTTGAAAATGTTAGTCTCTCTCTCTCCATTTACATTCTATATTTTATTCCCTGCTCCCATTCCTAGTCTTTTTTTTAAATTAATCCTGAAAATTTTTTAAATATTGACTAATAACAACAATAATAATAATAACGATAATGATAATCAATATTTACATTTTTATATTTTTGTCACTTTTTAATGTGTGTGTATATATATATATATATATATATATGGGTGTGTGTGTGTGTTCCACTCCTAGAACCCTAGAAATAAAAGTTAAAAATCAACAGCTTCATTTGTGGCTAAATTATTCTTTAATATATTTTGGGGAAAAGAATCCAGGCATCTAGTTTTCCTCTTGCATTTTTTTTTTTATTTGTCATTCCTTACCTTACAAATCCTCAACATTTATTATTTGTCTGTCTGTCTGTTTCCATATAATCAATGAATGTTTGAAAAGGTTTGAGTAAATATCATGTGGCAAATCAAGGAAAACAGTTTTTATTTTCTCAATCAAATGGCTGTGAACATTGCTGGCTCGCTATGGATTATATACCAAAGGGGTTTCAAGATGGAAGACATTAAGGTTTCTCTACTCAGGTTATTTAGGGATTTAGGAATTTAGAGATTTAGACTTCGTTTTGATACTACTGCTAATGTAATGGACATAACAAATATTTTCTCTATTACAAATATTTCTCATTCTCCCCCCCCCCTTCTCTCTCTCTCTAAATATATATATATAATATATACATATATATGTGTGTGTGTGTATGTCTACCTATCTATTTGTCTGACTGGCCTTTGTGTCAACTAAAATAAGATATAATTTAAATAATCAATTTCTCTCTATTGGAAATCCCACAGGACACATAATATTGATAACCATCCCTGTATTCCATACTCCTATCTTGTCACCACTAAACCCTAAAATCCTATCTTGTCACCACTAAACCCTAAAATCCTATCTTGTCACCACTAAACCCTAAAATCTGTCTTTTTACTTATAAGACATCAACTAATTATTACCAATGTTTGGCATTATCAATTCAAACTATTCTTCAGCATTATTATTGATTTAAGGACAGTGGATTAGTAGAATTGATAGAGTATCAGACAACACGATTTGCAGCATATAGTTACGACCCTTTATTCTGAGTTCAAATCCTGCCAAGGTTAGTTTTGCCTTTCATCCTTACGGAGTTGATAAAATAAAGTACCAGTAATGCACTGGAGTCGAATTAATCAACTTTCCCCTCCCCCCAAATTCTTGGCTTTCTACTTCAGATGATCAGAAACCATTATCATTGGTTTGTGGACAATGAAAATAATTTCTGAAATAAATAAATAAAATCTAGAGTCAGCTGGTTTATTGCTTGAAATCTAAAGAGACAGTTTATCATTCTAAGAACTCTTAGGGTGCCATTCTATCTAAAGTATTTTGGATTTAACCCTTTAGCAATTAAACCAGCTGTATCTGGCCAGAATTTTCTCACCTCTCTCTGTTCAAACCGGCCGTAACCAGCTACTCATACTGATGTTAAGGTATTGTTCTCTATAATATCAAAATATCAAAATTTCGTAGATTCGACATTATGAGGATAATTATGAGAGATAAAACCTTTACCATGAAAATACAATAGTATATATAGAGTAATGTAAATGTTATGTGAGATATTATGTGAGGTAAAGCCTTTACTGTGAAAATACAATAGTATATATAGAGTAATGTAGATGTTATGTGAGGTAAAGCCTTTACTGTGAAGATACAATAGTATATATAGAGTAATGTAAATGTTATGTGAGATATTATGTGAGGTAAAGCCTTTACTGTGAAAATACAATAGTATATATAGAGTAATGTAGATGTTATGTGAGGTAAAGCCTTTACTGTGAAGATACAATAGTATATATAGAGTAATGTAAATGTTATGTGAGGTAAAGCCTTTACTGTGAAAATATAAAAGTATATATAGTGTAATGTAAATGTTATGTGAGGTAAAGCCTTTACTGTGAAGATACAATAGTATATATAGAGTAATGTAAATGTTATGTGAGATATTATGTGAGGTAAAGCCTTTACTGTGAAAATACAATAGTATATATAGAGTAATGTAAATGTTATGTGAGGTAAAGCCTTTACTGTGAAAATATAAAAGTATATATAGAGTAATGTAGATGTTATGTGAGGTAAAGCCTTTACTGTGAAGATACAATAGTATATATAGTGTAATGTAAATGTTAAAAGGTTAAAGGATTTTAAAAAATTATTTAACAATTTAGTTGCAAAATATGCGTTGATATGAGAATTAAAGTAAACAACAAATTTATAACCAATATCAAACTAGTAGATCAAATAGAAGTGTACACATAACTGCAGCAATATGATTAAATCTGTCTTGTGTCCTACAGATACTAAACTACATCCTCTCTCTCTCTCAATGAATATAAAGCTGTTGAACAAACTAAAAATATAATTATTATATGTTGCTAAAGATTCTATCCAAGGAACTAAAATCTATTTAAATAAGGACATTGTTTTTTTTTTGTTTTTTTTTTTCTTAATTAACCATGTTTCATTAGCAATGTTTTATTTCTAATTAACAATATCAAATTACCAATTCAATGTTTAGCTCATTTTCTGCAATTTGCAACAACAACAATAAATATTATTATTGGGTGGTGGATTGGCAGTATCGATAGAGAGTCGGGCACCATGCTTTGCAGTATAGAGTTATGGTCCTTTACGGTCTGAGTTCAAATCTCACCGAGGTTAACTTTACCTTTCATCCTTACGGGGTCGATAAAATAAAGTACCAGTAATGTACTGGGTAATTGCTGGCCTTGTGCCTAAAATAGAAACAATTATTAAGGACCATAACTTTTTTTTTATGTTCTGAGATCAAATCCTGCTGAAGTTAACTTTGCCTTTCATCATTAAGGGGTTGATAAAATAAAGTACCAGTAATGCACCGGGGTTGATTTAATCGCCTTTGCCCCCCATTCCTTCAAATTGCTGACCTTGTGCCAAATGTTTGTTGTTATAAAATAGTAAAGCAGGAATTTGCCATCATGATTTGAAACTGAGATGCCAGTATTCTAAATCATTATTACACACTACTGAGTTACCATCTTCACTTTTAACCATATTTCTTATACAGGCATAAAGCCCAATTTCTTTAAGAGGAAAGATTTGTAAGTTTTGACAACTTTTCTCAAGAGCACAAGTAACATAACTGAAGCGAAATAGTTTCAAGTGAGAATTAAAACAAATTTTTAGGCTTGTTTCATTTCCTCAGAACAAAGTATGAGCATGTGGTCACCTAATGAGTCTAGGTTTCAGTATATGACAACCCATCCATTCAAGCATGAAAAACAGACATTAAACAATGATGATGATAATTGTGTTGAATACATTTCACTTAAAGTCCCAGCAATTAATAGAAATATTGCTTATGTTTCTTATGACACCTATTTCTTTTCCAATTCTTGGGTCTCATCAAATTCACAAGTGGTCATCAAGTTATTCTCTTCATTTAAATATCTATTGCTCTGTTCCAGTATATTTTTACATCTTTAGAAATTATGTCTACAGTCTTGCCTATTACAATCTTTTTATTGTTTTTACTAAAATTCTTGGAAACAAGATTAAGAATACTTTGTTAGAAAAATATATTGTTGTTAGCCATAAACTCTTTCTCTTCCTTTTAGTTGGTGGTGGTGATGTTGTTTCTTACTGCTTCATGCAGTTGAATGTGTTGCAGAAAGGCCAAACTTGCTAATTTCAGGATTTCTAAAGGAGAATACACTGGTATCATTTCCTGTTGCCTCTTCCAGATCCAACAGTGGACAAATAAATGTAACAAAAAGAGTTGTACTAGTCCAATGGTGTCTATAGTTAGGTGTACTGAGCAACAGGGGCTAGGGTCTTGATCAGTAACAGGATATTTAACTGGTGACTTTTCAAATGATAGTGATCTTATATGATATCTGTTCAACCAGCTGCAGCTCTTTTCTCCTTTTGTAACTCCTGAAAAATAACTTATTTTTACATTTGATAATAGTTTGAATATTATAAAATTTGTTATCAGATACTCTTATAACACCAGTCCTGGTTCTGTAGGTCAGTAACTTCAGACTATATCATGTATCTATGCAGTCCTTATCTGCTGTTGTTGTTATTGTTGTTGTTGTTGTTCATTCTAACTAATGAATTCCTACTATATGAAAGAATCAACCCTTTAGCTTTTAAACTGGCCATATCTGGCCAGAATTCTGTTACCTCTTTCTGTTCAAACTGCTCATACTTATGCTAAGGTATTGTTCTCAAAATAAATATCAAAATCTCGTAGATTCGATATTATGTGATAAAATGTTTACTGTGAAAATACATAGTAAATATAGAGTAATGTAAATGCTAAAGGGTTAAGTGTGCATGCATGTGTACCTGTGTGTGTTCCTGCCTCCATTGAGAAAATGAGTATGTCACCTCTTAAAGGCCTCACAGAGTATTGACTCAGAGCACAATTCTCAAGCATGAACCATAGACTCATATATTTTTACTACAATTCAGCGGGGTTTTTTTTCAATCAATTAAAAATGAAATTATGACTACAAGCTGAGATAGAATATGCCTTCTCTCCTCTATAACAGAATAGTTTGCCAGACTTCTGCATTACAATAGCTTTATTGGAAGAATAATTTGGTTGCAATTGAAACAATTCTTACTGTCCTACTCCATTAAAGAGAAATGAAAGAACGTGACACTAAAAATAAAGTCAACTAGGATACTAAACCTATACTAACCACTTAGAAATTCATCATACATTCCTATTATTGTTTTAAAACTCCTTATATACACAGCTCTTGCATATTTTGTTTTTTTATAAATTTCAATATCTTTTAAATAATTGTTTTTTTCTTGAAATTTAGAAAATTAAGAAAGTAAAGTCGATAGAACTCATTATTATAAGAGGTTAACTTTGCCTTTCATCCTTACGGGGTCGATAAAATAAAGTACCAGTAATACACTGGGTAATTGCTGGCCTTGTGCCTAACGTAGAAACAATTATTATAAGCCAAAATAAAGTACCAGTAATGTTCTGGGTAATTGCTGGCCTTGTGCCAAACGTAGAAACAATTATTATAAGCCAACAAAAAGGGTGGTGGATTGGCAGTATCGGTAGAGTGTCGGACATCATGCTTTGAAGCATAGAGTTACGACCCTTTATGGTCTGCGTTCAAATCCCGCCGAGGTGAGCTTTGTCTTTCATCCTTACAGGGTCAATAAAATAGAGCACCAGTAATGCACTGGGGTCGATTTAATTAACTTTCCCCTCCCTTGTGCCTAAATCAGAAACCATTAATATAGGCCAACAAGGAAATATCTCCATTATATATTTCTTCTTCATTGGAGTTACATTGGATGAATTTGAAAATCTTGCTAACATCGTTGAAAGTAGTACAATTTTTTTGTCATTGTCATAACACAGACATCAGTATCCTAAATCAGAATAAATCAAGACACATATAAAGAAAAATTGATTGCAGAAATTATTGTAAATAGCAAAAGTCAATATGAATACTATTTTATTGTCCTTCCGTTACTTTTTTTTTTTTTTTTTTAGTATTTTGATATAACTGTTTCTTACAGTCTGGTCATTCTACATTTAACAACAAAATAAGTATAAAATAACAACAAACAAAGAGAAAATATATATATATTTCTTTTTACTCTGTGTGTTTACATGGATATCCTAAGTAAATTTATCATTCAAAATGATTTCTTTCTACTGCTTTTGTGTGAATTTTTCATTTCTTTTTTTTTTATTAATGGCTTTTTTGGATTTTTCTATTATATTAAAGAACATATAAATACTTAAAAATTCAATTGTTTTTAATATTTTGATGTAATAAACTATAGTTAATTTCTTAAAATGAATTCCTGTATCCAGATTAACTTACATATACAATACACACACACAATTTGATTGTTTTTGTTTTGTTTTTTAAGTATGCTATATCCATAGTTGTAAACTGTGTGTATAATACCATGGGATTTTCTGTGGGTTTTTTTCTTTTGATTTGTTATTTTTTTTATATTTTTCTCCTTATTTTTTTTCAGTAAAAAGAAAATCCTTCCATTAAACTGCAAAATAAACACCAAGTTCTTATAAGTACCCTATTAAAATCATAAACACCACCTTCCAATTTCACTGGTCCTCAATCTGTATTCACAATTGCAGATTCTTCAGCAATGACCAATTGGTTACAAATGTACAAATGCACTTGCACTAATCTTTCTCAGATCTTTAATATAAAAAGAATGCTGCATAATAACGGTCATGTCAGCAAAATTATACAGAAGCCGCAAAAAATTTAACTACTAAAATAATACATCAGTTAAAACTGGATTGTCAATATATGTCTGTGTATGTGCGGCTATATACATAAATATATACACACACAAATATATATACATATAAATATACATATGTGTCTGTATACATAAATAAACACATACACACACATAAATATATATATATCATCATATATATATATATATATATAGTGAAATTCCGTTATAATGAAATTCATCGGGTGTAAAAGAAATTTAGTTATACTGAAAAATTTGTGATAATGGGATTCGATATAACGGAATTTTAACTGCATATATATATATAGATATATATATATAAAGTTGTAGTTCCTGTCTGTTTGTTTGTTTCTTTGTTTGTTCATGAACTCCTCCTATGGTTTTGGAGATAGACCCCCATAACCATATATATTCTGAAACTACATTGTCCACGGTACTTCGATAAGTATATTTCATTTTAATCAAAAGGTTCCCCAGGGGGTATAAACCCCCGCTGAAAATGTTTTCTCTTTGATTCATATAAAATTTAAACCATAGGTAAATGACAAGATATGATGTCTATTCACAAAATTTCAGCAAATTTCAATAATATTAAGACACCCTAATGAAGGGTTCTATTTTTTTCCTTATATCAACACTCAACTTCTCTGACAAACATTTTTTCACCTGACCAATGCAATCAACAATATTTGTTTGTATTATTGTTTCGTAAATGGATTTGTCTTCACTTTTCATTATCTGCCCTATATTTTGATTTCATTGTTGGTCTGAGAGGCACTGGGCATTTTAATGGGGACTGGGAATACCCCCGCTCCCGTGTATTATCGGGTACCTCAGCTTGTAAATGTATATATATACATGTATATATATATATATATATCATCATCATCATCATCATCATCGTTTAACGTCCATATTCCACGCTTGCATGGGTTTGGACGGGAGTTTTCCCACTTGAGGCAAGAGTGGTTGTCTTGCTCGCATAGGACTATCTGGCGGGTTTTCTACGGCTGGATGCCCTTCCTAACACCAACCACATTTACAGTGTGGAACTGGGACGTTTTTACTGTGTATATATACATATATATATATACATACATGTATATATATATATATCTATATATATATATATATATATATACATGTATATACATACATATATGTACATATATATACATGTGTATATATATACATACATGTGTATATATATATATATACACATATCTATATATACACATGTATATATATATACATAAATGTATCATATTCCTGTTTTCCTTCGGTTGCAACGTTTTTCGAAATATTTTCTTCTGCTTTCACAGATTGATTTTTTTAGTTTCAAAATATCCCGTTAAGGGTGAAAGCAACGATTCCTTGCTTAAACTTTAATCTGTTATTTTAATAAATATTTGCTCTACGGTTCTTATATATTTGATATATATTTATCCTTATCGAGCCCTTTTGGGATTTTAGTCTTCAAATTTATTATTATTACTACATGTGTATATATATATATATATATATATAAATAAATGTATATATATACATATATATATATATACATGTATATATACATGTGTATATATATATATACATGTATATATATATACATGTATATATATATATATATATATATATATATATATATACATGTATATATATATATATCATCATCATCATCATCATCAACGTTTAACGTCCGTGTTCCACGCTTGCATGGGTTTGGACGGGGGTATTCCCACTTGAGGCAAGAGTGATTGTCTTGCTCGCATAGGACTGTCTGGCAGGTTTTCTACAGTTGGATGCCCTTCCTAACACCAACCACATTTACAGTGTGGGACTGGGAGGTTTTTACCGTGTTGCCTACACGGCCACATTACAGCGTGGACTGTGTGTTTTTTTGTCGTGACACCTACACGATCTCATTTGTTTCGGCCTGGATGTTGTGGCACCAACATAACTTTACATAGGAGGGGGTGGTGTGGATGGGGTGTGGGTGATGGGACGGGGGTGTATTTTGTTAGAGATGCCTACTGGCTGTAGTAGGTTTTACTATGTATTTAGGTAAGGCGGGTCTTCTCTATTACTGAGTACCGCCAAAGGTCTCGGTCCAGTGACATTGTCTTGGAGAGGTGTAAGTGTGTGAGGTCGGAGTTTATCAGCTCGTCCCAGGATTTTCTAGGTCTGCCTATTCCGTGGCTACCGTCTATCTTTATTGCCCTGCACTTTGTTATACAGCTACCGACTTTCATGCGCATCACGTGTCCGTACCAACGTAGCCTTCTCTCGAGTAAACAACATCTGATCCCTCTTATTTCTAATTTTTTCCTTAGTTCGTTTATGCTTTGCCGTTCACATATATTACTATTACACATCCAGCGGAGCATGCAAGCTTCGTTCCTCTCTAGTCTGCGTATATCCTCTGCGCGCAATGCCCAGGTCTCACTGCCATGCAACATTGCTGTTCGTATGCAGGCATCATACAACCTGCCTTTCATTTTTAGGGAGAACCCTTTAGCGGCTAATAGTGGTATAAGCTCTCTGAACTTTTTCCATCCAGTTCTGACTCTAGCTACTGTACTTTCGGAGCACCCTCCCCCACTGCTGATTTTGTCACCCAGGTAACGGAAGCTGTCCACTATTTCTATAGAGCCCTCTGTGCAATTGAAAGAGTTAGTATTTTGTGGGCACTTGCTGCTACTTATTGCACCAGAGCACCGCCCACATGTAAAATCTAAGTTCTTAGTTAGCTTACCTGTGATCCCACTACATCTTTTATGCACCCATACTTTGCATTTGGGACATAAAATGGAGTTTCTACCTACGCCTTTCCTACACACTGAGCATGGCCACTTCCCGGAAGGGACCGCCGCCTTATTTTCTTTCCTACAAACTAGAACTTTAGTCTTAGCCAGGTTAATTTTAAGGCCTTTTGATTCTAGGCCGTGCTTCCATGTTTGGAATTTCTTCTCTAGCTAGGCCATTGATTCAGCTATGAGTGTCAGGTCGTCTGCGTATAGGAGTTCCCATGGGCAGCCGGTCTTGAACTCCTCTGTTATAGCCTGAAGGGCAATAATAAATAGTAGGGGGCTGAGAACAGAGCCCTGATGGACGCCAACTTTTACGCTAAACTCTTCACTATATTCGTTGTTAATTCTAACCTTGCTGACTGTTTCTTTATACATGGCTTGTATAGCTCTCACAAGCCATTCTTCGACACCTAGTTTTCTAAGGGCCCACCAGATAATGGAACGGGGGACTCTGTCGAAGGCTTTCTCGAAGTCGACAAAAGCTAAGTAGAGGGGTTTACCTTTAGCTAGGTACTTCTCCTGTAGGTGACGTACAATGAAAAGAGCGTCTGTGGTACTTTTGCCTGACACAAACCCGAACTGCATTTCATCTAGGTCAATTCTCTCTCTGATTAGTTGCGCTATTACTTTTTCCGTGACCTTCATGACCTGGTCGATTAGTTTAATGCCTCTATAGTTACTTTTATCTAGGGCATCTCCTTTACCCTTATAACAGTTAACGATGATGCTGCTATGCCAGTCCTTCGGAACAACCCCATTCTGTACGACTTGGTTAACTATCCGGGTGACCAAGGTGTGTCCCACCGAGCCAGATGCCTTCAGCATCTCAGCAACTATTTCCGAAGGCCCAGCCGCCTTACCCGTCTTCATATCCTTGATTGCCTTACTTATTATACTACCCTCGACTAACACTGCTGGTCCCTCTATTGGGTCGATGTGGGGGAGACTGTCTTTCTCCCATTTATTCTCCTCATTTAGTAGCCTTTCATAGTGGCACTTCCAAGCTACCTTCTTATCAGCGTCGGTGATGGCAAGTATGCCGTCATCATTAAGTACACACTTCTCCCTGACAATATCACGGTTTTCCTTGACACATTGCTTAGCAATCCTGAACACCTCACGTTTTTGGTCCTCGCGTTGTAGAACATACTTGAACCTCTGCTTCCCTTCTTGCGAAGTACACTTGTCTCCTAGCCTCCCTCCTAGCCACTTGATAGTCTTCTCTACTTCCCCCATCCCGCCATACTTTCCAAGCCTGCTTTTTGGCCTTAATTGACCCCTCCACCCTACTGTTCCACCACCATGTTACTCTCCTCCTGCCTACAGGCCTGCTCCAGCCACAGACTTCGTCTGTCACCATCAGCAGGTTTGCTTTCAGAAATTCCCACTGTCCCTCTATATTGTCCGACTCTAAATGCTCTTCCTTACTGTCAAAAGCATCAAGTAATATGCTTTGAAATTTATTTCTGGCTGTGGGGTCCTTTAGCTTCCATATTTTTCTCCTGAGGATAGTCCTCTTCTGCTGTCGAGTACGTCTCGTCCTGACTATGAGGTCGCTAATTATCAGTCTATGTTGGGAGGTGCATTCTTCATGGGGGAGGGATTTAGTGTTTACAACAGACACTCTGTCACGTCTTCTGGTAAGGATATAATCTACCTGGCTGGTATGTTCCCCTGATCTGTAGGTGATCAGGTGATTGTCACGTTTTTTGAAGTTAGTGTTACAGATAGTTAGGTTATTTGCGTCACAGAATTCCAGACATGTATATATATATATATACATATATATATATATATACATATATATATATACATATATATATATATATATACATGTATATATATATATATACATGTATATCTATCTATCTATCTAAGGCGGGTAAAATTCCCGAGATCCATGGACGAGTTCTCTCCAGCGGTCTCTGTCCCTCATTATCGCTGCCATATCCTGCATCTCCAACAGACCAGTGTCTGTCCTTAGGGCATCAACATATGTTAGCCTTGGTCTTCCTCTTCTAGTGTGTCCATGTAGGGGCTCCCAAAGGAGCACTGAGTGCAATGTCAACACTGAGTGCAATGTATATATATATACATGTATATATATATATACATATATATATATATATACATGTATATATATATACATATATATAAAAGAAATGAACACAAGGAGTTTAAAATCGTTAAAACACGTTTATATAACAATGCACCTACGTACGTTTCGCCCAGAATGGGCTTATCAAGGGCAAGGAAAACAAAAAAATGATCAATACGCGACCCAGGAGGGGTTTTAAGGTTAAATTCACATCAGAGTTCATTCTTCACTTACGTGCATGTGCTGTGATTACCGCAGAGCAGGAGGAGTAACTCTGGCCGGTGCTCAAACAATCTTGTCCCACTTGGTTTTTTTCCCATTCACATGATGGTGTTTTGTTATTATTTTATGGGTGCTGGTTCACTAATGCTTGTTCGAGCATGGCCTGGGATGTACATTTGGTTCACAAATGTTTGTTTACACCGCTCACCCACCGGGATGTTATGGTTAGGGCAGGGGGACCCCGTTTATAGATTTCATGCCACAGTCGCTTCCCAGGCAAAGTACGATGCCTGCACTCAGTGCTTACAGTTTATGACTGATTCAGCTTGGCTGTTTATGAGCTCGTGGGGTGTTCTTATGATGTAGTAAAGCTCCATGAGGCAAAGCTGGCATTTCCTCTTGAAGTTGTAGGGTGCAGCCCTACCGACAATATTCCAGTGTGTGGAGAAGCTTCTAATATTTAACCCTGAAGGCACAAGTATTGAGCACATCTGCACAAACGGCAACTAAATATATGTATCGCTTATCTTTCCTTTTTTTCTCTCTCTCGATACTTAAGCATTCTATATATATATATGTATATATATATACATGTATATATATATACATGCATATATATATATATATATATATATACATGCATATATATATATATATATATATACATGTATATATATATATACTTGTATATATATGTATATATATATATATATATATACATGTATATATACACATATACATGTATATATACATGTATATATACACATATATATGTATATATATATACTTGTATATATATATATATATATATATATACATGTATATATATATACATGTATATATATACATATATATATAAATATATATATATATACAAACGTGGTTGGTGTTAGGAATGGCATCCAGCCGTAGAAAACCCGCCAGACAGTCCTGAGCA
>OZ024758.1:32189349-32194349 GCA_964016885.1 Eledone cirrhosa | reverse complement strand
GCAGCAACAAACTCCCTCCTACACCAGTGGCCAACCTATACAGGCTGGAGATAAAATGTGTAGCAACAAGGGCGGTGCCCCAGCATGGCCTCAGCCGGATGGCTGAAACAGGTAAAAGAGTATATATATATATATGTATATATATATATATATATATTATATGTATATATATATATATGTATATATATATATCGTTTCTGAATTTGTTTAGCAAGATTCTTTATCTGAAATCGTATATGTATATATGTATATGTATATATATATATGTATATGTATATATATATATGTATATATGTATATGTATATATATATATGTATAGTAATAATAATAAAATTGAAGACTAAAATCCAGAGAGGGCTCGATAAGGAAAATATATATCAAATATATAAGAACCGAAGAGCAAATATTTATTAAAATAACAGATTAAAGATTAGTCTACGACCTCTTTTATACCATAAACGTGGTTCTGTCCTTGCACGTAATTGTTTTTCACCGCTCCTATTAATGACGTATTATTCATTTTTTCCCGTTCTTTGCCAGCGAACGTCACCATGAACCAAAGTATCGTCTTCCTGTCTTCCTCCGGTTGCAACGTTTTTTGAAATATCCAGTTCTGCGTTTACAGATTGACTTTGTTAGTTTCAGAAGATCCCGTTAAGGGTGAAAGCAGCGATTCTTTGCTTAAACTTTAATCTGTTATTTTAATAAATATATATATGTATATGTATATATATATGTATATATGTATATGTATATATATATGTATATATGTATATGTATATATATATGTATATATGTATATGTATATATATATGTACATGGCTTAGTGGTTAGAGCATTGGCCTTGCAATCGAAAGGTTGTGAGTTCAATTCTCAGACCGGGTGGTGTGTTGTTTCCTTGAGCAAGACACTTTATTTCACATTGCTCCAGTTTCCTCAGCTGTAGAAATGAGATGATAGGGACTGCGGTCCCTATCATTCCACTGCAAAGTGGTCGTGGAGTGCCACGGCAAAAAAGCACCCAGCACTCACTGTAGATGAGGTTGGTGTTAGGAAGGGCATCCAACTGTAGAAATCAAGCCAGAATCAGTTTCCGTCCCACCCTTGCAAGCAGGGAAAAGCGGACGTAAAATGAAATGATGATGATGATGATGATATGTATATATATATATGTATATGTATATATATATATGTTTATGTATATGTATATATATATATGTTTATGTATATATATATATGTTTATGTATATATGTATATATGTATATATATGTATATGTATATATGTATAGAATCATTAAACTCAGACTAGTCCTGAATAAGACAATTACCACAATAATATCAGCTTACGCACCCCAATTGGGGCTGCCAGACGAACTTAAGGATAGGTTTTACGAGTCCCTAATACACACTACTGCTCTAACAGACGACAAGGACTTCCTAATCATTGCAGGAGATTTTAACGGACACGTAGGTAAACACTGCGACGGCTTCAATAGAGTACATGGAGGCCATGGAGTTGGCACAAGGAATGAGGAAGGATTCAGACTTCTAGAATTCTGCGACGCCAATGACATGTCGATATGTAACACAAACTTTAAAAAACCCGACAACCACCTGATCACCTATAGATCAGGGGAGCACTCTAGTCAGTTAGATTTTATCCTCATCAGAGGACGTGACAGATGGACGGTCGTAAACACAAAAGCCTTCCCTAGTGAGGAATGTACATCCCAACATAGCTTAGTTGTCAGCGACCTCACGGTCAGAACTAGACGAGCCCTGAAACAGAGGCCAACCTGGAGAAGAAAGATCTGGAAGCTGAAAGTCCCCTCAACCAGTAACAGATTTAAAGATATTTTACTCAACGCCTACGACAGTAAAGAAGAACAGATAGAGACATTTAACGTAGAAGAGAACTGGGAGTTCCTAAAAAATAACTTACTAGAGGCGACGGATGAGGTTTGTGGCTGGAGTAAGACCTCAAGCAGGAGGAGAGTGACTTGGTGGTGGAACAATAAGGTAGATGAAGCAGTCAAGGCCAAGAGACAGGCATGGAAAGAATGGAAGAACGGGGGGAGCAGGGTACATTACATAGAGACCAAGAGGGAAGCTAGGCGACAAGTATACTTAGCTAGGAGGGAAACAGAGGATAGAAAATTCAAGCATGTTTTACAACGTGAGGACCAGAAACAGGAGGTATTCAAGATTGCGAGGCAGTGTGTCAGAGATAGTTGTGATGTCATTGGAGAGAAGTGTATCCGGAATGATAAAGGTGAGCTTGCCCTCACAAGTGCTGAGAAGAAAGATGCATGGAAGAGTCATTATGATAGATTACTAAATGAGGAGAATGCATGGGAAGAAGAGACCCTACCCCACGTAGACCCTATAGAGGGACCAGCAGTACAAGTCAGCGGCAGCATAGTAAGTAAGGCAATCAGAGATATGAAGATAGGGAAGGCAACCGGTCCATCGGGTATAGCTGCCGAGATGCTGAAGGCATCTGGGTCTGTAGGTCACACTATAACCACACGTATCGTTAACCAGGTAATACTAGAGGGGGCCATACCAAAAGATTGGTGCAGTAGCATCATTGTCAACTGCTACAAAGGTAAAGGCGATGCACTAGATAGAGGAAACTATAGAGGTATAAAGTTGATGGACCAGGTCATGAAAGTAACAGAAAGAGTTATAGCACAGCTGATTAGGGACCGGGTGTATATAGATGAGATGCAATTTGGGTTTGTACCAGGGAAAGGCACCACTGATGCCCTCTTCCTTGTGAGGCAATTACAGGAAAAGTACCTAGCTAAAAGTAAGCCACTCTACTTGGCATTTGTCGACCTTGAGAAAGCCTTTGACAGAGTTCCACGTGCAGTAATCTGGTGGGCTCTTAGAAAACTAGGAGTAGATGAATGGCTTGTGAAAGCGGTACAAGCCATGTATAGGGGAGCAGTCAGCAAAGTTAGGATTGGCAATGAGTATAGCGAGGAATTTAGCGTACAGGTTGGGGTCCACCAGGGCTCTGTTCTTAGCCCTCTCCTGTTCATCATAGTCCTGCAGGCAATAACGGAGGAGTTTAAGACCGGATGCCCATGGGAACTCCTGTATGCTGATGACCTCGCACTCATAGCTGAATCTATGGTAGAACTAGAGAATAAATTCCAAACCTGGAAGCAGGGACTAGAGAGAAAGGGCCTCAAAGTCAACATGACAAAGACTAAGGTCCTTATAAGTAGACGAGAAAACAGAACCCAGATCCCCTCAGGGAAATGGCCTTGCTCAGTATGTAGGAAAGGTGTAGGTAGGAACTCCATTCTCTGCCACAAATGCAAACAATGGGTACACAAGAGATGTAGCGGGATCTCAGGAAGCTTAATTAAGAATGTAGGATTCACATGCAGCAGCTGTGCTGAAACAGCAAGCAAACAGCCACAGGAAACAAGTACCACCAATCTCTGGGAGGGCCCTGTAGAAACAGTAGACAGCTTCTGCTACCTAGGTGACCGAATTAGCAACGGAGGTGGGTGCTCAGAAAGTACAATAACTAGGGTAAGAACGGGATGGAAGAAGTTTAGGGAACTACTACCACTGCTAGCTGCAAAAGGCTTCTCCCTCAGAATGAAAGGCAGACTGTATGATGCGTGTATCCGAACAGCGATGTTGCATGGTAGTGAGACCTGGGCGCTGAAGGTGGAAGACTTACGTAGATTAGAGAGAAACGAAGCCTGCATGCTCCGATGGATGTGTAACAGTAATATACGTGAACGACAAAGCATAAAGGAATTGAGAGAGAGACTGAGCATAAGAGGAATCAAATGCTGCGTGCAGGAGAGGCGGTTACGCTGGTATGGACATGTGATGCGTATGAAGGATGACAGCTGCATAAAAAGGTGCAGAGCACTAGAAGTTGATGGAAACCGCGGAGTGGGGAGACCCAAGATGACTTGGGATGAGGTGATAAAAGCCGACCTTACCCAACTACACCTCTCAAAGTCAATGACACACGACCGTGACTTCTGGCGTCACGCAGTAATACAGGGTACCCGACCTCCCATGGGTACATGCTGAAGCATATAAACAATATGCCCCCCCCCCCTCCCCCCACCGCAAGGTGGTCGTGGAGGTGCCACGGCAAAAAAACACCCAGCCCACACTGTAAAGTGGACGTGTAGGCGCCACGAAAAAGCACCCAGCACTCACTGTAAATGAGGTTGGTGTTAGGAAGGGCATCCAGCTGTAGAAATCAAGCCAGATCAGTTCCTGTATGAGCAAGGCATGGTCAGCCGACCAGACACTGCCCACAACAGGACAACCCGTCTAACCCATGCTAGCGTGGAAGAACGGACGTAAAACGGTGATGATGATGATATATTGGTAAACGGAAAAGAAAATGCTGACAAATTGTTCACAGTGAAAAATAGTTTAATTAGGAATAAGTGAGAATTAGTAATTGTATTGGTTAATATTCAGTTTTGGTTTTAAGTTTTACCGGTTGCGCATTTCTAATGCTTTTCAAAAATAATTTTTGCAACACGAATTGGCGCAAAATTTATTTTAATACCGCTGGAGCCACTTTTTTAACATAAAAACAGGTAGAATTTCCAAAACTAATCAGAATAGAGCAAACATCACAGACACTCTATCTCAAAATTATTTTTGAAAAGCATTAGAAATGCGCAACCGGTAAAACTTAAAACCAAAACTGAATACTAACCAGTACTATTACTAATTCTCACTTATTCCTAATTAAACTATTTTTCACTGTGAACAATTTGTCAGCATTTTCTTTTCCGTTTACCAATATATCATAACTTGTGTGTTACACCTCTATTCTTTTAAATATATATATATATATATATAACGGCGATGAATTAGTTTTGCAAGGTTTTTTATATGAAATCGTGTGTCGAAACAAATATTGTTATACTTGGGGAGGGTCATATTTGTGTAGTATTGCCAGAATTCATAACAGAACACACTCACTGTTTGGTTGGTTTT
>OZ024758.1:32179349-32181849 GCA_964016885.1 Eledone cirrhosa | reverse complement strand
TGTACGGGAGAGGAGACTGAGGTGGTATGGACATGTGATGCGCATGGAGGATGACCGATGGGTGAAGAAGTGCCAGGAAATGCCAGTTGAAGGAAGACGTGGTAGAGGTAGACCACGAAAAACATGGGCGGAGGTGGTGAGAACAGACCTCAGATCATTGAAGCTCACGGTGGAGATGACGAGGGACCGTGACGAGTGGAGAAGTACTGTGCTGAATAAGACCCGTCCCACCCTTGCAAGCAAGGAAAAGCGGACGTAAAATGATGATGATGATGATATATATATATATGTATATATATATATATGTATATGTATATATATATATATATATGTATATATATATGTATATATATGTATATGTATATATATGTATATGTATATATATGTATATGTATATATATGTATATGTATATATATGTATCTGTATATATATGTATCTGTATATATATGTATATGTATATATATGTATATGTATATGTATATATATGTATATGTATATGTATATATATGTATATGTATATATATGTATATATATGTATATGTATATATATGTGTGTATATATATGTATATGTATATATATGTGTGTATATATATGTATATGTATATATATGTGTATATATATATGTATATGTATATATATGTGTATATATATATGTATATGTGTATATATATGTATATGTGTATATATATGTATATGTGTATATATATGTATATATATGTATATATATATATATATATATGTATATATATATATATGTATATATATATATATATATATATGTATATATATATATATATATATATGTATATATATATATTTATATATATATATATATATATACATATATATAAGAAAATTTTCTCCGGAGTAACCTGCAGCCGTAGAATCAGCCAGATCCATACAGTGACCATTTCTCGAGCTACCGGCGAAACAATTGTAACACGCAATAAACTGAATTCAGATGCATCACTGATTTTTCCTTTTTATACTATTCATACTCTGCTCTGTATGAATATTGAGTGCTAATTATGGCATATTGCCTATGGAAGCACCATAGCTACCATTATACACACACATATCATCATCATCATCATCATCACCGTTTTACGTCCGTTCTTCCACGCTAGCATGGGTTAGACGGGTTGTCCTGTTGTGGGCAGTGTCTGGTCGGCTGACCATGCCTTGCTCATACAGGAACTGATCTGGCTTGATTTCTACAGCTGGATGCCCTTCCTAACACCAACCTCATTTACAGTGAGTGCTGGGTGCTTTTTCGTGGCGCCTACACGTCCACTTTACAGTGTGGGCTGGGTGCTTTTTTGCCGTGGCACCTCCACGACCACCTTGCGGTGGGGGGGGGGCATATTGTTTATATGCTTCAGCATGTACCCATGGGAGGTCGGGTACCCTGTATTACTGCGTGACGCCAGAAGTCACGGTCGTGTGTCATTGACTTTGAGAGGTGTAGTTGGGTAAGGTCGGCTTTTATCACCTCATCCCAAGTCATCTTGGGTCTCCCCACTCCGCGGTTTCCATCAACTTCTAGTGCTCTGCACCTTTTTATGCAGCTGTCATCCTTCATACGCATCACATGTCCATACCAGCGTAACCGCCTCTCCTGCACGCAGCATTTGATTCCTCTTATGCTCAGTCTCTCTCTCAATTCCTTTATGCTTTGTCGTTCACGTATATTACTGTTACACATCCATCGGAGCATGCAGGCTTCGTTTCTCTCTAATCTACGTAAGTCTTCCACCTTCAGCGCCCAGGTCTCACTACCATGCAACATCGCTGTTCGGATACACGCATCATACAGTCTGCCTTTCATTCTGAGGGAGAAGCCTTTTGCAGCTAGCAGTGGTAGTAGTTCCCTAAACTTCTTCCATCCCGTTCTTACCCTAGTTATTGTACTTTCTGAGCACCCACCTCCGTTGCTAATTCGGTCACCTAGGTAGCAGAAGCTGTCTACTGTTTCTACAGGGCCCTCCCAGAGATTGGTGGTACTTGTTTCCTGTGGCTGTTTGCTTGCTGTTTCAGCACAGCTGCTGCATGTGAATCCTACATTCTTAATTAAGCTTCCTGAGATCCCGCTACATCTCTTGTGTACCCATTGTTTGCATTTGGGGCAAAGAATGGAGTTCCTACCTACACCTTTCCTACATACTGAGCAAGGCCATTTCCCTGAGGGGATCTGGGTTCTGTTTTCTCGTCTACTTATAAGGACCTTAGTCTTTGTCATGTTGACTTTGAGGCCCTTTCTCTCTAGTCCCTGCTTCCAGGTTTGGAATTTATTCTCTAGTTCTACCATAGATTCAGCTATGAGTGCGAGGTCATCAGCATACAGGAGTTCCCATGGGCATCCGGTCTTAAACTCCTCCGTTATTGCCTGCAGGACTATGATGAACAGGAGAGGGCTAAGAACAGAGCCCTGGTGGACCCCAACCTGTACGCTAAATTCCTCGCTATACTCATTGCCAATCCTAACTTTGCTGACTATA
>OZ024758.1:32139349-32174349 GCA_964016885.1 Eledone cirrhosa | reverse complement strand
AGTAGCTAGAGTCAGAACGGGATGGAAAAAGTTCAGAGAGCTTATATCACTATTGGCCCCTAAAGGGTTCTCTCTAAAAATGAAAGGCAGGCTGTATGATGCCTGCATATGAACAGCAATGTTGCACGGCAGTGAGACCTGGGCATTGTGTGCAGAGGATATACGCAGACTGGAGAAGAACGGAGCTTGCATGCTCCGCTGGATGTGCAATAGTAATATACGTGAACGGCAAAGCATAAACGAACTAAGGGAGAAATTAGGAATAAGAGGGATCAGATGTTGTTTACTCGAGAGAAGACTACGTTGGTATGGTCATGTGATGCGCATGAAAGACGACAGCTGGATAAAAAAAGTGCAGGTCGATAAAAATAGACGGTAACCACGGAGTAGGCAGACCCAGAAAAACCTGGGACGACTTGATAAATTCCGACCGCACACACTTGCACCTCTCCAAGACAATGTCACTGGACCGA
The DNA here is from genome assembly GCA_964016885.1 of Eledone cirrhosa. Classification (NCBI taxonomy): domain Eukaryota; kingdom Metazoa; phylum Mollusca; class Cephalopoda; order Octopoda; family Eledonidae; genus Eledone; species Eledone cirrhosa. The sequence continues at coordinate 32,173,876 of OZ024758.1, read as the reverse complement.
GATCTTTGGCGCTACACAGTAATACAGAAGACCCGCCTTGCCTAAGTACAAAGCGAAACCTACAGTCAGTAGGCACCTCTAACAAAAACACCCCCCCATCCCACTACCCCCACGCCATTTCGATGTAAAGCTATGTTGGTACCACAACATACAGTCCAAAACAAATGAGGTCGTGTAGGTAACACGGTAAAAACCTCCCAGTCCACTGTAAACTTGGTTGGTGTTAGGAAGGGTATCCAGCCGTAGAAAACCCGCCAGACAGTCCTATACAAGCAAGACAACCAATCTTGCCCCAAGTGGGAAAATTCCTGTCCAAACCCATGCAAGCGTGGAAGATGGACGTTAAACGATGATGATGATGATGATATGACGTTGACTTGTTCTGCTTTTTGGTAAATATAATCTTGGTTAAGAAAGTGGGACTGGCTTTGTGCAGTGCCTTTGCTCACTATAAAAGCTTCACGGCACAAGCATTGCTTTATATCTGGAGATCTCTGATCTCTCTACACTTGTCGTCACATGGTACCATGGGCCCAGCACTATGTTTCAATAATTGTCACAAGTGTAGTGTTTGTACCAGCATTTTCAAGTCGCTGGCTAAAAAGTCACACTCGTTCAGCGCATCGGTAGGGGTTCTCCTACATGGATATAAAGTAGTGGCCGTACTCGAAAACGAGTTGGCAGCCATATATGTATATATATATGTATGTATATATGTATATATATATGTATGTATATATATATGCATGTATATATGTATATATATGTATGTATATAAATATATATATATGTATATATATATGTATATAAATATATATATATGTATGTATATATATATGTATGTATATTTGTATATATATATGTATGTATATATGTATATATATATGTATGTATATATGTATATATATATGTATGTATATATGTATATATATATGTATGTATATATGTATGTATATATGTATATATATATGTATGTATGTATATATATATGTATGTATATATATATATGTATGTGTATATGTATATACATACATATATATATACAAGTGTAGTATTTGTACCAGAGTTTTCAAGTCGCTGGCTGGACTAAAAAGTCACACTCATTCAGCGCATCGGTAGGGGTTCTCCTACATGGATATAAAGTAGTGGCCGTACTCGAAGACGAGTTGGCAGCCACCATATATATATATGTATGCATATATATATGTATAAATATATATATATATATGTATGCATATATATATGTATAAATATATATATATATATATATATATAAAAGTTTACATATATATATAAAAGTTTACATATATATATACGCATACATATACGTGTTTTGCAACTGGTCACTTTTTGGCTCAATGAAAAATTAATAATAATCGATTTTTTTTTTATATAGTTAATTATGCTAATTGGGAGAGGAAATAGTATATATTTTATCTTGTGATTCTATAGACATGTTTTATGATATATATAAATATATATATATATATATAACTAAGAACATAGATTTTACATGTGGCCGGTGCTCTGGTGCAATAAGTAGCAGCAAGTGCCCACAAAATACTAGCTCCTTCGACTGCGCAGAGGGTTCTATAGAAATAGTGGACAGCTTCCGTTACCTGGGTGACAAAATCAGCAGTGGGGGAGGGTGCTCTGAAAGTACAGTAGCTAGAGTCAGAACTGGATGGAAAAAGTTCAGAGAGCTTATACCACTATTAGCCGCTAGAGGGTTCTCCCTAAAAATGAAAGGCAGGTTATACGATGCCTGCATACGAACAGCAATGCTGCATGGCAGTGAGACCTGGGCATCGTGTGCAGAGGATATACGCAGACTAGAGAGGAACGAAGCTTGCATGCTCCGCTGGATGTGCAATAGTAATATACGTGAACGGCAAAGCATAAACGAACTAAGGAAAAAATTAGAAATAAGAGGGATCAGATGTTGTTTACTCGAGAGAAGGCTACGTTGGTACGGTCACGTGATGCGCATGAAAGACGACAGCTGTATAACAAAGTGCAGGGCAATAAAGATAGACGGTAGCCACGGAGTAGGCAGACCCAGAAAAACATGGGACGAGCTGATAAATTCCGATCTCACACGCTTACACCTCTCCAAGACAATGTCACTGGACCGAGACCTTTGGCGGTACTCAGTAATAGAGAAGACCCGCCTTACCTAAATACAAAGTAAAAACCTACTACAGTCAGTAGGCATCTCTATCAAAACACACCCCCGTCCCACCACCTCCACCCCATCCACACCGCCCCTTTCAATGTAAAGTTATGTTGGTCCCACAACATCCAGGCCGAAACAAATGAGATCGTGTAGGTGTCACGACAAAAAAACACACAGTCCACGCTGTAAATGTGGCCGTGTAGGCAACACGGTAAAAACCTCCCAGCCCCACACTGTAAATGTGGTTGGTGTTAGGAAGGGCATCCAGCTGTAGAAAACCCGCCAGACAGTCCACGCTGTAATGTGGCCATGTAGGCAACACGGTAAAAACCTCCCAGCCCCACACTGTAAATGTGGTTGGTGTTAGGAAGGGCATCCAACTGTAGAAAACCCGCCAGACAGTCCTATGCGAGCAAGACAACCACTCTTGCCTCAAGTGGGAAAACCCCCGTCCAAACCCATGCAAGCGTGGAACACGGACGCTAAACCTGATGATGATGATGATGATGATATATATATATATATAGAAGTTTGGCCCCTCTTGCACTGTGGAACAATTCTTTCACGGTGATTGATTGGTTCAACAAGGAACATTGCCGTTTTATCCAATTCGACATCAATAATTACTACTTTACCACTCCTTCTTAGAGCTATCAATTTCGCTAAAACACTCACAGTGGCTAAGGATTTCGAAGTTGATGGCATCCTCAATGCCCGTAAGTCGGTGATTAATTTCGACGACTCTATTTGGATTAAAAAATTTAATAGCACCCCCATTCGACGTGAGTATGGGCGCCAGCGATTCTACGGAGGTTGCTGATCTTATCGGCCTTTTCCTTCTTTTCTCTATCAAGTAAGAATTCCCCAACGTGGGCGGTGGTTTGTACCGTGATGACGGTCTTTTGACCATGACTAAGTGCGGCCCACGTGCTTGCGACAGGTTCAGAAAAGAACTCACAGCCTCCTTTAAAGGCTTCAACCTCTCCATACAGGTTGAGGCCAATCTCTCGGTCGTTAATTACCTCGACGATACCCTCAATTTGTCGAATGGCTCCACTACCCGTATAGAAAGCCGAATGATACGCTTAATTGCATAAGTAAGCATTCTAACCATCCTGCCAGAATAACCAAGAACCTGGTAAGAAACGTTTCTTTGAGGCTTTCCCGTCTATCTACAAACGAGCATATTTTCAACGACCATTCCACATATTACGATGAAGCTCTTGCTCGGAGTGGATTTGTCGATAAGGGAGCTTATAGAGAGTACGAGAATAGACTGAGGAAAAATAGATCCCGACGCAATATATGGTATAACCCACCATATAGTATGGAGGTGGCCACACCATTAGCTAAGATCTTTCTCTCCCTTATTAAGAAGCTTTTCCCCCCAGCACATAAATATAGTAACATTTTTAATAGAAATACCATTAAAATTTCTTACTCTACAACTCCTAACCTTGAACATAACATCACAGCTTCAAATTTATCTAAACTACCTAGCTGTAGGAACACGTGCAACCCTGTAGTTAGTACTAACTGTAATTGTAGGAATCGGGTTGACTGCCCCCTATCCGGGAAATGCCTCTCTAGTAACATTTTCTACAAATGTAAGGTTGAAACACCCACGTCCCGTAGGGCCTGCATAGGGTTAACCACCAATAGATTCAAGCAGCGTCTTTACATGCATACCCATTCTTTTCTTAACCCTTTAAGAAGGAATATGATGTCACTTTCAGCTTATATTTGGAGTCTAAAAGACAACCACACCCAATATAAGTTACACTGGGAGATCCTAGCTACGGCTAGATCGTATAACGGAAATAAAATACCATGTGACCTCTGCGCCGCTGAGGCCCTGGAAATACTCTAAGCCAAAGACCAGATCTTAAACAAAAAATCTGAGGTAATTTCGGCTTGTAAACATAAATTGCACAAAACTTTCCTGTATTACAGCCCCACATTATACCCTAACGGATAGTACGAACTATACGCGGAAATTTTACGTCTTGATGTGGTAGCTAAGTATATGTTATGTTTATACCTTTACTTATTTGTATAGGTAAGTATATGTTACCTGTATGTTTTATGAAGGTACGTATACTTCCTCGTACGCATATTTGATTGTATGTGTTATGGCGTATATATTATATATACTGGTACATGTGCTTATGGTTATGCGTATACGTGAGTATGCGGGTTCGTACGTATGTAGGGTGTGTGTATATGTGTACTTTCTGTTTTGGTTGACGTACGTCTGCGTACATATGTGTATTTACAGGTGGTATGTGTGTGAGCGCGTTTATATGTATTTATGTGTGTAAATTTATATACGTTTATATAATTATATGTATACACGCACACTCACACACACATATATATATATTGTTTTTATATTCTTATGTGTATTTGGTGTATACGTTCGTATGCGTGCGGGTACAGGCGTTGCGTGGGGTCTGTATGTGCGTGCATGTTTTGTTTTTTTTGTGTACGTGCTTGTATTGACATACCCATTGCGGGTGTTTCACGTATGCTTGTGTATGTACGTATATGGTTACGTGCATATATATATTTAATTTCAATTACCTCTGTCATTTATTTCCTTTATTCTTAACTCTGAAGCCGGGAATCATTCGGTTTCCTAATAGAATATTAGTCTATGACTTCATTTATACCATATACGTGGTTTTGTAATGATGTATTATCTTCGTTTTTTTCCGTTCATTGCCATAGAACGTCTCCTCGAACCACCTCATAGAATATTAGTCTATGACTTCATTTATACCATAAATGTGGTTTTGTCTTTGTGTAATTGTCTTTACCCGTTCTTTGCCAGGGAACGTCTCCTCGAACCAAAGTATCGTCTCCCTCTCTTCCTTGAGTTGCCACGTTTTTTTAACTATTTACTTCTGCGTTCACAGATTGATTTTTTCAGAAGATCCCGTTAAGGGTGAAAGCAGTGATTCTTTGCTTAAACTTGAATCTATTATTTTAATAAATATATATATATTTATATCCCAAAGCATAACAATATATATATATATAAATATAAATATATATATATATATATATATATATATATATATATATATATATATATATATATATATATATATACATATTTATATGTGTATATATATACATATACAATATATATGTATATATATACATCATCACCATTTTACATCCATTCTTCCACGCTAGCATGGGTTAGACAGATTGTCCTGTTGTGGGCGATGTCAGGTCGGGTGACTTTGTCTTGCTCATACGGGAACTGATTCTGGTTTGATTTCTACAGCTGGATGCCCTTCCTAACACCAACCTCATTTACAGTGAGTGTTGGGTGCTTTTTTCCGTGGTGCCTACACGTCCACTTTACAGTGTGGGCTGAGTTATTTTTGCCTTGGCACCTCCACGACCACTTTGCAGTGGGAGGGGCTGGGGAATATTGTCTATATGCTTCAGCTTCGGCTTGTTCCTGTGGGGGTCGGGTCTTCTGTATTACTGCACAATGCCAGAGGTCACACCTTTGAGAGGTGCAATTGGGTAAGGTCGGCTTTTATCACCTCATCCCAGGTCTTCTTGGGTCTCCCCACTCCACGGTTTCAAGTGACTTCTAGTGCTCTGCACCTTTTATGCAGCTGTCATCCTTCATACGCATCACATGTCCATACCAACGTAACCTCCTCTCCTGCACACAGCATTTGATTCCTCTTATGCTCAGTCTCTCTCTCAATTCATTTATGCATTGCCGTTCACGTATATTACTATTACACATCCACCAGAGCATGCAAGCTTCATTTATTTCTAATCTACGCAAGTCTTCTACAGACAGCGCCCAGGTCTCACTACCATGTAACATTGCTGTTCGTATACACGCATCATACAGTCTGCCCTTCATTTTGAGGGAAAATCATTTCGCAGCTAGCAGTGGTAGTAGCTCCCTGAACTTCTTCCATCCTGTTCTTACCCTAGTTATTGTACTTTCCGAACACCCACCTCCGCTGCTAATTCGGTCACCTAGGTAGCAGAAGCTGTCTACTGTTTCTACAGAGCCCTCCCAGAGTTTGGTGGTACTTGTTTCCTGTGGGTGTTTGCTGCTTGCTGTCCCAGCACAGCTGCTACATGTAAAGCCTACATTCTTAGCTAAGCTTCCTGAGATCCCAGTACATCTCTTGTGTACCCATTGTTTGCATTTGGGACAGAGAATGGAGTTCCTACCTACACCTTTCCTACATACTGAGCAAGGCCATTTCCCTGAGGGGATCTGGGTTCTGTTTTCTCGTCTACCTTTGAGGACGTTAGTCTTTGACAGGTTAACTTTGAGACCCTTTCTTTCTAGTCCCTGCTTCCAAGTTTGGAATTTCTTCTCTAGTTCTACCATAGATTCAGCTATAAGTGCGAGGTCATCTGCATACAGGAATTCCCGTGGGCATCCAGTCTTAAACTCCTCCGTTATTGCCCTGGTGGACACCGACCTGTATGCTATATTCCTCGCTATAGTCATTGTTAACCCTTTCTTTACTGACTGCTCCCCTATACATGGCTTGTACATCTTTCACAAGCCATTCATCTACTCCTAGTTTTCTAAGAGCCTACCAGATTATAGCATGGGGCACTCTGTCGAAGGCTTTTTCCACATCGACAAATGCCAGGTAGAGCGACTAACTTTTAGCTAGGTACTTTTCCTGTAACTACCTCACAAGGAAGAGGGCATCAGTCGTTCCTCTTCCTGGCACAAACCCAAATCCATCTCATCTAGTTTTACCTGGTCCCTAATCAACTGTGCTATAACCCTTTCCATTACTTTCATGACTGTCAGCTTTATACCTCTATTGTTTCCTCTATCTAATGTATCACCTTTACCCTTGTAGCAGTTGACAATGATGCTGCTGTGCCAATCCTTTGGTATGACACCTAGTATTACCTGGTTAACAATACGTGTGGTTATCGTGTGACCTACCACTCCAGATGCTTTCAGCATCTTGGCAGCTATACCCGATGGACAGGTTGCCTTCCCTGTCTTCATATCTTTGATTGCCTTACTACGCTGCTGCTGACTTGTATTGCTGCCCCCTCTATAGGGTCTACTTGGCGTAGAGTCTCTTTCTCCCATGCATTCTCCTCATTTAGTAATCTTTCATAATGGCTCTTTCACGCATCTTTCTTCTTGGCATTGTGAGGGCAAGCTCACCTTTATCATTCCAGATACACTTCTCTCCAATGACATCACAATTTTCTCTAACACACTGCCTCACAATCCTGAACACCTGTTTCTGGTCCTCATGCTGCAAAACATGCTTGAATTTGTTATCCTCTGCTTTCCTTTTAGCTAAGTATATTTGTCACCTAACTTCCCTCCTGGTCTCTGTAATGTACCCTGCTATCCCCGTTCTTCCATTCTTTCCATTCCTGTCTCTTGGCCTTAACTGCCTTATCTACCTTATTGTTCCACACCACCAAGTCACTCTCCTCCTCCCTGTGGTCTTGCTCCAACCACAGATCTCGTCCGTCACTTTTAGTAAGTTATTTTTTAGGAACTCCCAGTGCTTTTCTACATTGAATGTCACTATCTGTTCTTCTTTACTGTCATAGGCATCAAGTAAGATATCTTTAAATCTGTTACTGGCTGAGGGGTCTTTCAGCTTCCAGATCTTTCTTCTCCAGGTTGCCTTCTGTTTCCAAGTTTGTCTAGGTCTGACAATGAAGTCACTGACATTCTTCACCAGGGAAGGCTTTTGTGTTTACAACCGTCCATCTATCTTGATCTCTGATAAGGATAAAATCTATCTGACTAGAATGCTCCTCCAATCTATATATCATATATATATATATATATATAATATATATATATATAATATATATATTATTATGGAGGCATTGGCCTTGCAGTTCAATTCTCGGACAGGGTGTTGTGTTGTTTCCTTGAGCACGACACTTTATTTCCCATTGCTCCAGTTTACTCAGCAGTAGAAATGAGATGATAGGGACTGGGGTCCATATCATTCCACTGCAAAGTGGATGTGTAGGCACCATGGAAAAAAAGCACCCAGCACTCACTGTAAAAGAGGTTGATGTTAGGAAGGGCATCCAGCTGTAGAAATCAAGCCAGAATCAGTTCCCATCCCACCCTTGCAAGCAGGGAAAAGCGGACGCCAAATGATGATGATGATGATGATGATATACTAGCAGAATGACCCGGCGTTGCTCGGAATTTGCACTAGGGTTCTTATATATTTGATATATATTTATCCTTATCGAGCCTCGTGAAATAAATACGTTTGTTTATATTTTGTTATTGTGTATGCAAAAATATCTGTACACGAATATCTATATTAAAATAACATATTAAAGTTTAAGCAAAGAATCGCTGCTTTCACCCTTAACGGGATCTTCTGAAACTAAAAAAATTAATCTGTGAACGCAGATGTAAATATTTCGAAAAACGTTGCAACCGAAGGAAAACAGGAAGACGTTACTTTGGTTCGTGAAGACATTCCCTGGCATAAGAATATATATATAAATATATACACACACTATATATACATATACACACACACACTGATCGCGTCATAATGACGTAATGCAGAGAGTCAGGCATACAGAGAGATATTATAAAAGAGAAAGACTAAGAATTATAGAGAGAGATCGCTAAATCGCCTAATGCAGTCCCTAGGGCATTGAAAATTTGAAAATTTCTTGCCTCAAAAGACTCACGGGCCCATAAGTATTACATGTGAAAAGTTTGAAAAACCTCGGTTGGGTGGTTCTCGAGGTTTAGGGATTGGACAGACAGACATTCTCTGTTTTAGTAATATAGATTATATATATATATATTAAAATAACAGATTAAAGTGTAAGCAAAGAATCGCTGCTTTCACCCTTAACGCGATCTTCTGAAACTAAAAAAATCAATCTGTGAACGCAGAAGTAAATAGTTCGAAAAACGTTGCAACAGAAGGAAAACAAGGAGATGATATTTTGGCAATGAACGGAAAAAGGCGAAGATAATACGTCGTTATGTGGAGCGCTAAGAACAAATACATGCAAAGACAAAACCATGTTTATGGTATAAATGAAGTCGTAGACTAATATTCTGTTTAGGAAACCGAATGATTCTCGGCTTCGGAGTTAAGAATAGTGTAAATAAATTAGTGGAACGAAAATGACAGAGGTTATTAAAATCATAAAAGTTATAATAATTAAATATATACATACACACATCTATATGCGTGTATATGCGAAAACACCCGCCATGCATGCATATACATGCACGTACACATAAACACGCGCACACGTACGTAAATCCGCGCGACACATGTACCCGCACACATACGGACGTATACACCAAATACACATTAAAAAATATATATGTGTGTATACATATAATTATATAAACGTATATAAATATACACACATAAATACGTATATAACGCACACTCACACATACCTACAGGTAAATACACATATGTTCACCAAACGTACATAAACCAAAACACAAAGTACACATATACACACACCCTACATGCGTGCAAACCCGCATACAAACACAAATGCAAAATACACGTATACACATAACCATAAACACATGTACCAGTATATATAATATAATATATACACCTATAACAAATACAAGCAAATATACGTACGAGAAAGTATACGTACCTTCACAAAACATACAGGTAATATATACTTACCTATACAAATAAGTAATGGTATAAACATAAAATATACATAGCTACCACATCAAGATGTAAATTATCCGCGTATTGTTCGTACTATCCGTTAGGGTATAATGTGGGGCTGTAATACAGGAAGGTTTTATGCAATTTGTGTTTACAAGCCGAAATTGCCTCAGATTTTTTGTTTAAGATGTAATCATTAACGTAGAGTATTTCCAGGGCTTCAGCGGCGCAAAGATCACATGGTCTTTTATTTCCGTTATACGATCTAGTTTTAGCTAGGATCTCCCAGTGTAACTTATATTGGGTGTGGTTGTCTTTTAGTCCCCAGATATAAGCTGAAAGTGACGTCATATTCCTTCTTAAAGAGTTAAGAAAAGAATGGGTGTGCATGTAAAGACGCTGCTTGAATCTATTGGCGGTTAAACCTATGTAGGCCCTACGGGACGTGGGTGTTCCGACCTTACATTTGTAGACAATGTTACTGGAGAGGCATTTCCCGGATAGAGGCCAGTCAACCCGATTCCTACAATTACAGTTAGTACTAGCTTCAGGCGTGCATGTGTTCCTACGGCTAGGTAATTTAGCTAAATTTGAAGCAGTGATGTTATGTGCAAAGTTAGGAGTCGTAGAGTAAGATATTTTAATGGTATTTATTATCTTCACTTTTTCCGTTCATTGCCAGGGAACGTCTTCAAGAACCAAAGTATCGTCTTCCTGTTTTCCTTCGGCTGCAACGTTTTTCGAAATATTTACTTCTGCGTTCACAGATTGAAATTTTTAGTTTCAGAAGGTCCCATTAAGGGTGAAAGCAGCGATTCTTTGCTTAAACTTTAATCTGTTATTTTAATAAATATTTGCTCTAGGGTTCTTATATATTTGATATATATTTATCCTTATCGAACCCTCTTTGGATTTTAGTCTTCACATTTATTATTATTACTATATATTATATATATATATATTCATATATATAATATATATATATGTATTCATATATATAATATATATATGTATTCATATATATAATATATATATAAATATACTATATATATATTCTTTTATATATTAATATATTATATATATAATATTATATATCATCATCATTTTACGTCCGCTCTTCCCTGCTTGCATATATATATATTCATTTATAATTGAATATATGAGAGAGATGAAAACAGATATAAGTATACATGTGCTCCAATTGCAAATGACCAAGTTAGCTAGGTTGAAAAAATACTAACTTAAAACAATATGGTTTGCCTGACTCGATTTAAAGTAATAAATCAATAAACATATATCGGGCAACAGCCTGTGATACCCAGACAGACCTAAATCTGTTCGCAAGAATTATTAAGTGAAAGCCACCATTCCCGTGCTCTTCAGTAGGTATCCAGAAAATTTGTACCTTTCACTTCAAAGGATCTAAGAAGACTGAACGATATGCTGATATAAAAGCACATGTGTCCATCCCTCTCATATATCCAATTATATTACACGGCTCAGAAAGATTCCCTTCTTTGAATTATTTAATTGTAAAAGACTATTTTGAGTTTCTAACTCAATGTATGATATATTCATATATATATATTTATATCTATCTATCTACCTATATATATATATATATATATATATATATATATATATATATATATATATAACAAAGAGGGTGTGGTAAGATACCAGGTGGACCATAACGCACCAGAGTACTCAATACTTAGGGTAGTAGAGTGGGTAATAGGAAAAGAGCCGGGAGCCCGACGGCTGAGCTCTGTTCGTTTTGACAGCTACATCCAAACATATATATATATATATATATATAGAATGATTAAGTATCGAGAGAGAGAAAAAAGGAAAGATAGGCGATACATATATTTAGTTGCCAATAGTTTATGCATATGGCTCAATACTCGTGCCTATAGGGTTAAATATTAGATGTGTCAATATTTAGTGGGTGAGAAAAAATAAGCAGAGCGATTATAGAAGAAATGAATTCAAGGAGTTTAAAACCATTAGAACATGTTTATATAACAGTGCGCCTACGTACGTTTCGCCCGGAATGGGCTTATCAAGGGCATGGAAAACAAAAAATGATCAATACCGGACCCAGGAGGGATTTCACGGTTAAATTAACATCAGAGTTCCTTCTTCACCAACATGCATGTGCTGTGATTATCGCAGAGCAGGGGGAGTAACTCTGGCCGGTGTTCAGACAATCTGGTCCAATTTGGCTTTTTATACCTGTTCATATGCTGGTGTTTAGCATTTTTATATTATGGGTTTTGTTTCACTAGTGCCAGTACAAGTCGGGTCTTGGATGTACATTTATTATTTAGTAGGTGTTGCTTCACTAATGCTTGTTCGAGCATGGTCTGCGATGTACATTTGGTTCACAGATGTTTGTTTATACCGCCTGCCCACCGGGGTGTTATGGTTAGGGCAGGGGGACCCAGTTCGTAGTTTTCATGTCGCCATCGCTTTCCAGGCAAAATACGATGCCTGCACCTGGCGTCTACAATTTATGACTGATTCCGCTCGGCTGTTTATGAGCTCGTGGGGTGTTCTTATGATGTAGTACTAGTATGTATATACATACATACATGCACACATATATATATATACGTATGGGTTTACCAAACATTTATTATAATGCTCGGTTTGTTTTGGTAAACGCATACGTACATATATATATATATATATGTATGTATGTATGTATGTATGTATGTATATACATACTACTGTATGTCTGTATACATATATGTATGTACGTATACATACTTATATATCTATATATATATATATATATCAACCGTATATATATAAGTATCAACCGTACTAAGAGTGAGAAATGAAATTTCATTTTTTCCATTTATCATTTTCGGTACGCCCGACCGACTAACTCACTCAATATGCAAATTAGGCTGCTCAGCCATTAATATGCATAAGGAAAGTATATACTTTCAAACGTTCAATCGACTGACGATACGGTGCTGATGACAGATCAATAAGCTAGAAACTAGTTCATCGTTCCTTAGTCAGTGTTGAACAAAAAGGCGACGATAGTTGCCGAACACTGTACAGCTACTAATTCGGGCTGTTTGTTTACAAACAAACTGAGCATTATAATAAATGTACATATATATATGTGTGCATGTATGTATGTATATACATACTAGTATACGTCTGTATACATATATGTATGTACGTATACATACTTATATATCTATTATATATATATCTATTATATATATATAAAGAAAAAAAGATGAAATCGAAAATGCGGCTGGAGTCTTATTTTTAAAAAAACTATATATTTTTATTTGGTTCCTTTACCGGTTTCGCAGAAGAACTGCGAAACCGGTAAAGGAACCAAATAAATATATATATTTTTTTTTAAATAAGACTCCAGCCGCATTTTCGATTTCATCTTTTTTTCTTTATACTTTCACTTGTGTAGGACACCTCGGTTATTTTTCATTTTGTAAAAAAAAACTTCTCTTTCTAATATATATATATATATATATATAAGTAGAAGGGATATTTAATTTGTTGGAAATCCGACAAATATAAATATAAATGTTTATAACTGATTTAGAGCACTCAACAGTATCCTGGAGTAAATATTCAATGATATTAAATAAAAGGAAACTATATTTATAAAACCATATTTATTTTATTATATATATTTCAAGGGTATCAAAACACCTTGGTACGTTTTCTATCCAGAGAATACACTTTCACTATCCAGAGAATATCCAACTGATAAGGTATGATTTTCCTGGGTATGTCTCTATTTATAAAACAAACTTTGTATTTTATCTGAAGAAACCGTACCAAAGTGTTTTGGTACCCTTGAAATATATATAATAAAATAAATATGGTTTTATAAATATAGTTTCTATTTATTTAATATCATTGTATATATATATATATATATATATTCATATATGTATGTATACATATTTATATATGTATATATATTTATGTACATATGTATATATATTTATGTACGTATATATATATGTATGTATATAAATTGATGTACGTATATATATATATGTATGTATATATATATATGTATATATATGTATTTAATGTATGTATATATATATGTATCTATAGATGTATATATATATATATATATACGTATCTGACACATATTTATACACACACACACACACACATATATATATATGCAAGCAGGGAGAAGCGGACGTAAAATGATGATGATGATATATATATATATATATATACAATATTAAATAAATGGAAACTATATTTATAAAACCATATTTATTTCATTATATATATTTCGGGGATATCATATTAACAATATGCTATGCCTTCCTCAGACAAAATACAATATAAACAGTTTTATAGATAAATAGATTCGACATACCGTAATAACACCGACTTGCATTTGAAGAGGTTAAACTGCCAGTTTAACCTCTTCAAATGCAAGTCGGTGTTATTACGGTATGTCGAATCTATTTATCTATAAAACTGTTTATATTGTATTTTGTCTGAGGAAGGCATAGCATATTGTTAATATGATATCCCCGAAATATATATAATGAAATAAATATGGTTTTATAAATATAGTTTCCATTTATTTAATATTGTAAATATACTCCAAATATTTGTCGAGTGCTTTTATATCAGTTATAAATATTTACTAGTTGTAACCCAACAATTTTAAATATAACTTTCCATGTGTATATATATATATATATATATACACACACATATATATATATAACTATTTTAATAATCTATATTTTGCAGTGATACATTTTCATCACTACAGTTAGTAGCAGTGATTTTGTTCATACAGTTGAAAAGAAAATGATATTTTCACTCCGGAACATTCCGCCAGTTTTTCCTGTTCTTGTAATAAACTTTTACCTAAATTAGAAAATATATTCTCCATTGAAACACTATTACAATACATATAAAAACTTAGAAACATACTTATATAAATATACTGAAATATTGACACACATAAATTCTATGAGTTATATATGTAGGTATATATGTGTGTATATATATATATATATATGTGTGTGTGTGTGTAGATATATATATATTAAAATAACAGATTAAAGTTTAAGCAAAGAATCGCTGCTTTCACCCAGAAGATCCCGTTAAGGGTGAAAGCAGCGATTCTTTGCTTAAACTTTAATCTGTTATTTTAATAAATATTTGCTCTACGGTTCTTATATATTTGATATATATTTATCCTTATCGAGCCCTCTTCAAATTTATTATTATTACAATATATATATATATATATATATATATATATATATATATATGTGTGTGTGTGTGTGTATATATATATATATATATATATATATATATATATATATAAACATATATATATATACATATATATGTGTGTGTGTATATATATAAATATATACATGTATATATACACACATATATATATATATGTGTGTGTGTGTGTATATATATATAAACATGTATATATACATATATATATGTACAGGTTTGAGGTTCACCACTGTATAGAGCTGGTCTATTCCGTATGGTCAATCGTAATGCAATAATATAGAGAGTACTCAACGTAAAGCAGTTCAACCGTCTTTGTTTTTGTAGTTGGTGGTGCTATTACGGAGTTAAATATTATAATGAAATGACAGGAGGCTGGATTTGTGTAAATCCTTGAAAGGTTTATTATACTATGATCATTTCAGTGACCGGGTTCCGTATGAATCCGGTGATATCATCAGGTATTCGAAATATAATACGTGAATGTAATAGGTAAAATCCATGGGGCTGAAAATCGAGACCCGAGGGCGACCGCTATTCTGTTCCTTCAACTTCAGCCGGTCGCCCTGGAGTGACGTGGCTAAATTTTATAGTATGCTACTACCGTTCATCTGACCGGTAGTAGCATACTATAAAATTTAGCCACGTCACTCCAGGGCGACCGGCTGAAGTTGAAGGAACAGAATAGCGGTCGCCCTCGGGTCTCGATTTTCAGCCCCATGGATTTTACCTATTACATTCACGTATTATATTTCGAATACCTGATGATATCACCGGATTCATACGGAACCCGGTCATTGAAATGATCATAGTATAATAAACCTTTCAAGGATTTACACAAATCCAGCCTCCTGTCATTTCATTATTATATATATGTACATATATATGTGTGTGTGTATGCATGTATATATAAGTGTGTACATATATATAATATGTAATATTGCTTCTCTGAATAATATCTTATCTATTCATACTCTTTTAGCTGTTCCAGCCATCTGACTGAGGCCATGCTGGGGCACCGCAATTGATATATATTCATATATATTTTACCCATTCAATAAGATGTTTAAGTATTAGAGACTAATTAAGCTTCAGCTACAAAACACCCTGTAAATGAGTATAATTACTCCCATTAATATTTTGATTATAATTATATTATAATATTTGTACTACTATTATATATGTATCTATATATATATATGTGAGTGTGATACCATATACATGATGTAGAGTGCTTATGTTTGATTACAGCAGAGTTGGTTGATCAATCTACACCAATTATTTAAACAAGGGGCATCAGGTTATAATATTGCCAAAAGTTTATAGTAAATGACATTCACTGTTTGATTTGGGTTTGTTTTCGCTTAAGCATATTTTATATTTCTATAATTAATTCAGCCGTCAATCAATGTTTGTCATTGATTGACCAACAGATAAAAATATAGATATAAATATAGTTTCTCAGAGTTCTTTCGTCACACATGTGTAACATCATAAGTGATGTTGTTATGTTTCTTCCCATTGAATGAAACGTTGGTTCGTCTTTACCATATATATGACAAGATTTATATATATATATATATATATAAAAAGGGTCAACAAGAAAAAACAACACAGGATAACAATACATATATGATGTTATATATTAATTTAATGCTTGATATAGTTAGAAGAGAGTCTTAACGTTTCCGACGTAGGTCTTTTATCGAAATATAGAATGAGAGAGAGAAGAAATAGAAGGATAGACAAGTGTAAGGAATGAAAAAATTGGAAAAAATTGTTTTCACATAAGGAAAGCACGTGTGTGTTTAGGCAGCATATATATATATATATAGAATTCGAAGTTTGAAAGCCATGATAATACAGATTTAGACACAGCATGGTATAGCAAGCCACATAAGACAATGGAATAGTTCCTTTATTTTCCTCAGAAGAAAAGATATTGATCTCAAAATATCAGGACATATGAATAAATTAAGGTAAACAAACCAGCCCTGTTTCTTACAATTTAATTATTCTCTGTCTAAACCCACATTGTCGTGGCTTTCAAACTTCGAATTCTTTATACCATATACAATGCTTCTAGTAAACTACAAATTCCTTCTATATATATATTTATATATACATACTAAATGTGTGATACTCGGTGTCAGTATACATGCACACATCTATATTTCAGTTGCATTTTCAACGTTTCAAAGATATTTTAATAAATTTAACAAGTGAATTTTTTTTCCTCTACAAATTAGTATTCCAGGGAAAATATTAATTTTTCAGTTTTATAATAAAAAAAAACAGGGTTCTGAAGCATATGGTGTATACTTTTATCTTTTAAAAAATTAATCAGTCATATCACTACACTGTTAAGTTTAACTATTATGTCAAAGCATACTCATGACTTTACAGCTATCGACTTCCTGCCAAAAAAATCAGTGCTGTTTTTTTTCCCTTTGGTGTTTTTGGGGGGTTTTTCATGTGTGTATGTGTGTGTTCTTTTTTTCTTCTTTTTTTTCTATTTTTGCTTCTTTGATGCCATGGAAACATTTTTTCAGAAATTCCTTCTTTATAAATCAGCAGATAGTTTCAAATTCTGAAGGAAATGTTTTTAAGACTCTAAATTCAGTTATGTCTATTTTCATGAAAAATTGTTACTGTTTATTAATGTTTATAATGTTTATTACTTATTTTCACTGCTTGGTACAATCTTTATATCTTCATAAAATCTCTATTAAATTTTATACAGGGAAATATCATATTGACACATGTGTGTTTTGTGTATCTGTGAGTAGCTCATGTTTTCACTGTACAGATGACTATATTGATATTAGTTTTACGTTTTATTCCACAACTTATGTCAATATATCTGAGAAGAATCTATCTCTCAGACAACATTTATTGCTACCATTAAAATGGAAATAATGTCATAATGATACATAATATCACATTATATAGCACCAGGTGGTGTTATTGAGTAAGTCATGGCCTGGGCCAATACTGGGCGAAACCTATCAAACTTATATATATTTACATTATGTACATTGGATGGATAGGTGTCCTCATCTTGTTTTGTTGTTAACACAACGTTTCGGCTGATGTACTTTCCAGCCTTCATCAGGTGTCCCAGTGATGTTATTATTAACATTTGTTCAGCCTAGAATTGTACTCCTGTACAAACGTTAATAATAAATCACTAGGACACCTGATGAAGGCTGGAGAGTACATCAGCCAAAACGTGTTAACAACAAAACAAGATGAGGACACATATCCATCCAATGTATATAATGTAAATAATTCCTCGTCTCAAAAATATACAACAGTATTATATATATATATATATATAGATATATGTATATATATATGTAGGTATTTGTGTGTGTGTGGAGGGGAGGGGGTATTCACACACATGTATATTCACTGAATGTATGTGGGGGAGTATTCACACACCTATATTATTCTGAGAGTGTATGTGTGTGTCTATATATATATATATGAAAAAGAACACAAGAGCGTCTACAACATCAAAAGATTTTTATTGGCTAACAATGTTTCTTCCTTACGTGTAACCGTAGGATTCATCAGAGCTATAAAAGGGGGTTTGATTGGTGTTATGGACTCTACCAACCAAGTCAGTGTCCGGGTGAGCAAAAATTGATTTCTATCTGCATTGGAATTTACAAACTTGTGCATCTGCTGTGGTGTCAAAAACAAACGCACATGACCGCACAGATAAACAATGGACCATGCCACGTGGCTTGAACCCGTAAGTGAATTGAAGGTTCTGCAACTCTGATACACATATTGTTTATTATTTATTATTAAGATGTATAAACTGGACATAACTATTATCATCTTATATTCTCTCAACGAATCACACTTGATCATATTTCTCTATCCTGTTTTCTCCCCCCATAATTATTATATTTTTATTATTGTTTGAAAAAAATCGGTTTTTTTACATTGTGTTTTCCCCTCCAAATATTCGCTTATATTTCCTTATATATTCTCTATATATATTTTTTTATCTTTATTATTATTTCCACTTTTATCCTCCTTTATATTTTACCTTATTCTTACCTTTATACCTTATTATAGTGTAATCTTCCCCATGCCTTATTATACACTATTAATTATAGATTATTATTATTACTCTTTTTCCATTTCTAATTACCTCATGTACCTTCTCCTCCGCTATGTGTATATATGTATTCTACGCCCTTTGTGTTTGTGTAGCCTCTGCGCACCCTCTGCACCGTACTATCGACGCCACCCCATCTATGGTTCAGCTAACCACCCGACTCCCGGGAATGAATATGACCGCAGCTAGTAAACAAGGACCAACACCCCACCCTCCCGCACCAAAATTAGACTTATCGTCCCTTACTTTTGCTCTTTACTCTCTTTACTCTTTGTTCTTGGGTGTTTGGTTGGTAGAGTCCATAACACCAATCAAACCCCTTTTATAGCTCTGATGAATCCTACGGTTACACGTAAGGAAGAAACATTGTTAGCCAATAAAAATCTTTTGATGTTGTAGACGCTCTTGTGTTCTTTTTCATATATACGGCTCTGCTCCAAAGCATAGAGCTAATTATTATGCTGCCAATACCTTAACGGGACACGGGTATATAATACCTAACTCCTACTAACCTAAGTATTTATATATATATATATATATATATATATATACACACACACATTCTAGCCTTCTAAGCCCCTGCTTTGGAACACAAGGATTTGGTAGATTACATGCATATATATAAAGTAGTGTAGTCGGTCTTTTATTACACATGCACACGCGCACACATACACACACACACATATATATATATATATATATATATATATATATATATATATATATATATATATATAACTATGCATGTGTGTTTCTATGAAAGAATTATACATATTGATTAGTCTTGTTGTTGGTGAAGTTCCATGTTAAAATATCTTTGTTGTGAAAACATGTTCTAATAACCATTGGCACAGCTTTTTATTTATTCAACCAAATATGAAGCTTTCAATAATTAGAAGGGGACAGGGTGCTCGTTAGTGTAAGGAAGAATGGCGAATTTATGTGGGAAATGAAGTTTACTCTACTGGTCCTAACTCAAACACTCAACCAAAAATTCTAGCCACTGTGCTTTGGAATTTTGAAAGACTCTCTTTTAACATAAGGATTTGGGAGAATACATGCATATATATATATATATATATATATATATATATATATATATATATATATATATATATATAATGTGTGAGTGTGTATATATGTGTGCGTGTATGTATATATATATATATATATATATATATGTGTGTGTGTGTGTGTATATATATGTGTGTGTGTATATGTATATATATGTATATATATATAGTGAAAGAGTGAAGAATAACATGGTCAACAGTACAAAAAGGGTTTTATTTACAGTATTAACAATTGTTTCATTGATTAAGTTGTCTAAAAATTGCTAATCACTTGAAGTTGTGTCACTCAATTTTAAATACAATGTATGCTTAACCAAATCATCAGAAACTGATTAAAATTATACACGGCATTTGTAATATACTAGGAAAATTCAAATTAAAACATCAGTAATAAAGAAAGAAACAGAAAAAAAGAAAAAGATAGAGAGAAAAAGAAAGAAGAAAGAAGATAAAGAAAAAGAAAAAATAATAAATAAATAATAAAAAATAAGTTATAATGAAGATGATAAAAAAAAAGTGTGCAAAAAGAAGTGAACATAATATGATTGTTGAAAATAGTTGTGCTGTTGGTGGTTAATATATAAAGATGTGATGGTATAAACATGAAAATATTAAATATATACATATATGTATTGGTTAAATTAATAAATTGGAAATTATGTTAGAAGTGAAGAGAATACAATAGGATATAATGTAAGAGGTGAAATATATTTAGGGAAAGAGAGTGAAAGAGAGAAAAGTTATGATGTTGATTCATTGATTAGGTGATTTATTGACAGTTAATAATAATAATAATTGTTTCTACGTTTGGCACAAGGCCAACAATTATCCAGTGTATTACTGGTACTTTATTTTATCGACTCCGTAAGGATGAAAGGTAAAGTTAACCTCTGCAGGAACTCAGAATGGCAAGGGCCGTAACTCTATGCTTCAAAGCATGGAGTCCGACCCTCTACCGTTACTGCCAATCCACCGCCCGTTAATAATAATAATCACGGGTTATTATAATAGACTCAGGTGGTACAATTTGACTTATGGAATTGTTGGATCGAATCAAGTTGGTTTGAAATTAGCGAAGTTGGTAGCTGCTTTATGTATATATATATATGTTTTGAATTTGTTTTGCAAGATTTCTCATCTGAAAACATGTGTTGAAACAGATATTGTTATACTTTGGGAGGGTCAAGTTGCTAATAAAAACACACGCACCTGTTGGTTTTCACTTCAATTTATTATAAATTTCCGGTTGGTTGGTTGGTTCGATAATCGAATGGTTGTTTATACACGTATTGTCAAAGCTCTTTCATCACACATTCTGTGACCTCCTCAGTGACTGGGTTTTTGTTTTGTGTCTCTCCTTTGTTCTGTCTTGCACCATCTTATTTTTGTGTGTTGTGTGTTGTGTGGTTGGTAAACTAACTGCAAAACTAAAAACGTAGTATATAGCATAAGATCTACTGAAGGACATTGTAGGAATAAAAACACAATATACATAGGTGAAACAGCCCGTAGCACAGGAGAAAGAATAAATAAACATTGGCAAGAACTCCAAGATAGGAAAAACTCATCAGTCCTCCACCAACATGTTAAAATAGAATATAGGGGCACACTGGAGAACATAGAAATAAAAATGATATCCACACACAGAAAAGATGCAATGCTTAGACAAATTACAGAGGCGACAAACATAAACGAACTCCAACCAAAATTAAACAGAAAACATGAGTGGAATAGCAACATCACAACTAGTAATTAAGGACAAAGTGAAGACATACAGACAGACACAAAAACCAAACTAACAAAACAAATCAGACACACAGATAGAACAAAAGTGACAAGTAAATAAACACATAAATAAATAAAAACACACACGGATGTAACGCAGGCGCAAAACAAACACAGAACACACAAAAACAAGATGTAGGACAGAACAAAGGAGAGACAAAATAAAAACCTAGTCACTGAAGAGGTCACAGAATGTGTGACGAAATAGCTTTGACAATATATAAACAACGATCCGGTTATAAAAGCAACTACAATATAATAAATTGAAGTGAAAAAACCAACAGGTTTATGTGTTTTTATTGGCAGCATGACCCTCCCAAACTATAACTATATATATATATATGTATATATATATATATATACTGATGAGGGACTTATTTTATTACATGTTATCCATGTGCAACCTGCAGTATTCTTCTCCCCATTTTTTCACATATATTTACCTAAACTGTGATTCTGTTTTTTTCTCTCTCTCTCTTACTGCTCCCTCGTTCTCTCTGTTTCTCCTACTTTCTTTCGCCCCCTCTGTCATGTCAGTTAACTCTTCCTCACACTTCCACTCACTCACTCACTGTTTTTCCTCTTCTCACTTCACCCCGTTCGCGACGAAAACATTTTCTCTCTTTCTCACATTTGGATTCGTTCCCGAAAGGTCTTTTTTCTAAACGCTCATATATTCACCTAGCTTATGCTAACAGAATAACTATGAAGCTTGTTCCCTTCCTTCTACGGTTAGCTCTCCTCTTTGTTGTTATCTTGTCTCACTCGCTTTACGCGTTTTAATTGTCCTAATAACTTAATTTAGTTATTATTGCACCGACGTGAGGTATATGATTTTTAATGCAATGAAATATCTATGATCGTCGGCAAATCACTGATGAGGGACTTATTTTATTACATGTTATCCATGTGCAACCTGCAGTATTCTTCTCCCCATTTTTTCATATATATATATATATATATATGCAGAAGTTATATTTAATTTGTTGGGATTCAACAAGCTTAAAAGTTTTATAACTGATATAAAGTACTCAACAGATTTCTGGAGTAAGTATTCAATATATTAATAAATGGAAACTATATTTATAAAACCATAATTATTTTATTATATATATTTCAAGGGCAACCAAGGCAATTTTGGTGCGCTTTCATCAGATAAAATGGAAAATATGTTTTATAAATGTTAACATACCCGTAGAAAAACAACATTGACGGTTGAAGGTTCGGTGGATAGTCTATCCACCGAACCTTCAACCGTCAATGTTGTTTTTTTACGGGTATGTTAACATTTATAAAACATATTTTCCATTTTATCTGATGAAAGCGCACCAAAATTGCCTTGGTTGCCCTTGAAATATATATAATAAAATAATTATGGTTTTATAAATATAGTTTCCATTTATTAATATATTGTATATATATATATATTTATATCTGTAATTCATTACTTGCGTTCTTGATCCTTTCTTGTTTATCCGCCTGGATATATATATATATGTATATATGTATATATACTTATATTAGTGTCCTTCTCTGTGTCTGTATATATGCGTGTGATTGTATGTGTATGTATGTACAGATTGCGTGTATGTGCGTATAAATGTGTATGTGTGCCTAATTTTATGTACGCACACACACACACACACACACACACACACACACACACATATATATATATATATATATATATATATATATATATATAGAAACGAGTAGGACCCCGACGGCTGAGCTCAAGCCGTTTCGACGGCTAATTCTTGATTTAGTCCAGAATTAGCCGTCGAAACGGCTTGAGCTCAGCCGTCGGGCTCCTATTACCCACTCTACTACCCTAAGTATTGAGTACTTTGGTGCGTTATGGTCCATCTGGTTCCTTACCACATTTCCTTCGTTATATATATATATATAGTTATTTCTAATTTCGGGGATGTGTATTTAGATATGTATGTGTGTGTGTATGTATGTATATGTGTGTGTGTGTGTGTATGTGTGTGTAAACGCTTATATATTTTTATATGTATGTGCGTGAATATATATATATATATATATATATATATATATATATATATATATATATATATGAATGTATATACAGTGTATTTTGCAATACACTGTATGCTTAATTAAAAGCATTGTGAAGACCTTACACTATTGTTTTAAAGTAGTGACTATGTCACTTACTTCTTTTTTCAGCAAACAAAGGGAGGTAAGCTGACAGATCTCTGTTTCGTGCTGTTGGTACTCCTAGCTATTTCAGGACACCAATTCTAATTTTCAATTTTTGCTGGACCGGCAACCGCTCTGTATAATTAGTTCCTGATTATTACTGGAATTCTATAAGAATTCAACATTCATAATTTTCAGCAGGCAAAGAGAGTGGTAAGCTCTGAGGAGTACCAACAGTACGAAACAGAGATCTGTCAGCTTACCTCCCTTTGTTTGCTGAAAAAAGAAGTAAGTGACATAGTCAGTACTTTAAAACAATAGTGTAAGGTCTTCACAATGCTTTTAATTATGCATACAGTGTATTGCAAAATACGCTATATATACATTCATATATATATTGCTATTTCAAAGCACCAATTCTAATATATATATATATATATATATATATATATATATATATATATATATACAAGGGATAACAAAATATCGTTATAGGTAATCCAGTTAGAGGTTGTGAATACTTCTTATTATGGATAGTTTTAGCGTACGGCGTTGTTTGACTCAACAAGAGGTTTACGTAGATGACGAGTTTATGATTTCACTTGTATTCCTAAGTAAGTTTATCTTGGAGTAATAAAATTGAAAAAGTGAAGAATAACATGGTCAACAGTACACAAAAGGTATTTATTTACAGTCTAACAATTGTTTTACTGATTAAGTTGTCTAAAAATTGCTGAACACTAGAAGCAGTGCCACTCAATTTTAAATACGATGTTAGCTTAATCAGATCATCAGAGACAAATCAGTTGTCTCTGATGATCTGATGATATGAGACATAATAGCACTTGTTTATAGGAAAGTCTACATATGATAAAAATATATGTGTTAATACTATCGTAAGAAATAGATAGGAAAAAGAGAAGAAAAGGAAAGAAGAAGAGAAAAAGGAAAAAGAAAGAGAAGAAAGAAAAAGGAAAGAGAGAGATCAGGAACGCTGTGAAATTGAAAACAACTGTAAATAACGGTTAAAAAATAAATTGATGAGGTGTATGTGCGAATATTAGAGGTCTAAAATATAGAAACTGGGTATATTATTTTATATTGGGTTTAAATACTAAAAATTGGTTTAAGGGGTGTATTAATAAAATAAATATAAAAAGATTTTTATAAAATAAAATAAAAATAGTCTATCTATGTCAAAGTTAATAATTTCTAGTAAAAATATATATGTGGGGTATACTATTTAAGTTATTTTATATCATCAAGTAAATAAAAGAAATTGCTAAAATGATTTATAAACTTAGAGAAAAAGTAGAGATCTATTATAATATGATATCATGTTTTATTTACAAAATCTACGAAGGTTTGAGCGAAAATCTGAGGCTATAGAAGAGAAGATCAAAGGCTTAATATATAATGAGAAAACCAAAATAATACATTGTAGAATATAATGAAGGATGTGTAAAGATAATCGTGACACATGGAATATGTTAAAGGACATCAGCTATATACTTTGTGAAAGGTATTGGAGGATTTATGATTACAAAGTCCAAATAAATCGGTTCTTCGATTTAATTATTGTGTTGAAATTCGAGATAATGGTAAATTTTTCTGCTAGACATAAATTACAAACACTAGAGTATGGAGATGCGTTGTAGATCTTACGCCATGTATATGTATGTGTATGTATATATATATATATATATATATATATGTATATATATATATATATATATGATTTTTTTTGTTTTTATTTCTTTCTCAGCCCGTTCATTTTTGTCTTTATATTTTTATATTTATATATTTATTTATTCATTTTTTATTTTTTTTTTTGTCTGCTCTTCTCGCTCTTGATCTGGTTGACCTTATCCATGTGTGTGTGGTGTGTTTTGTATATGTATTTATGTACGTGTGTGGATATATGGTTTCATGTGCATACGTGTGTGTATGCATGTTTGTTTGTATGTGTGTGTGTATATGTATCCATATGTGCGTGTGTAAGTGTGTGTGTGTGTGTACTTATATGTGTGTGTGTATATACATATATATATGTATATGTGTATTTGTATACGTTTGTATGTGTATGTGTGTGTATATGTATATATATATATATATATATATATAAATGAAAATAGAGAAATTAATTGTCTCTACTTTAGGCACAAGGCCAGCAATTACCCAGTGCATTACTGGTACTTTATTTTATCGACCCCGTAAGGATGAAAGGCAAAGTCAACCTCGGCGGGATTTGAACTCAGATCGTAAGGGGACGTAACTATACTGGAAAGCATGGCGTCCGACCCTCTACTGATACTGCCAATCCACCGCCCTGAAAATAGAGAAATTAATGTGAGCAAGAAGCCAACAGTATTTCATAATATTTCAATCGCAGATTTGTTACGAGTGATGAAGAATGTGTCCCGCATGTGCGACCCAACAGAAATGGAAAGACACATCCAACACTTCATCAACCGCATGCAGTTCTCTGGCTACAACCAAAGAGACAGAGTCAGAGTATACGAAGGAGCCATGGAAAAGTATAAGACCCTCATAGAACTGGACATGAAAGGAATTTGCCCATTATACAGGAGCAAATCATGGAATAGCTTAGATAGGGCTAGACATAAGATAGGGAAAGCCACCTCATGGTACGACAACCAGAGATACCAGAGTGTCATGTTTGTGGACGCCACCCCTGGAGGGAAATTAGCTAACCAGTGTAGAAAGCCCCTGAGAAAGACCCACTTAAAAATAAAGGTGGTAGAAAAGCCAGGAACCACCATAAAATCCCTCATCAGCAAAACCTACCCTTTTAAGAAAACCCACTGTACCAATAGGAAATGTATCATATGTAAGGTGAACCCCTGGATAAACTGTAAAACTAGAAACGTAGTCTATAGCATAAGATGTACAGAGGGTACTTGCAGATACATGACAACAACATACATAGGTGAGACAGCTCGTAGCATAGGTGAAAGGATAGACCAACACTGGGGGGAACTAAAAGGACGAAAAAACGGGTCAGTACTATACGAACAGGCTAAACAACAACATGACGGTAACATAGACAACATAGAAATTAGAATAATATCTAAACATAGAAATGACCCAGCAGATAGGCAAATCAGAGAGGCCAGTGAAATAGAAATTAGAAGACCAAGGCTAAACAGAAAGAATGAATGGAATAACAACAACACCCAAACAAACAACACTGACCTAAGAGAAGTATAAATAAGTAAATAAAATAAGATAAATAAATAAATACATACACAAGCACAATAACAACAAGCACATAAACACACACTAGTCACCCATCACACAGCAAACAACACTATACACACACGCAAACGCATGCGCAAAGAAGACAAAATAAAATAAACAAACAAGTAAATAAATAAATAAATATATAGACAGACTGAATAAAAATGGCGTAGACATACAACACAACCGGAGGAAAATATAACACCACTGACGATGTTGCAGATGTGCAACGAAAGATTTATGATAAACTATATATATGTGTTTGTGTCTATATTGTATCTGTATTATTTTTGACCGTCGGTCAGTCAATGGCAACATTGAGGACCGAGTAAGTTAGATTACCGATATAAAAGACAGCGAGAAGCGAAAACCAACCAAACAGTGAGTGTGTTCTGTTATTAATTCTGGCAATATTACACAAATATGACCCTCCCCAAGTATAACAATATATATATATATATATTGTTATACTTTGGGAGGGTCACGTTGCCAATAAGAAACACACGCACCAGTTGCTTTCACTTCAATTTATTATATATTTATAAATTTATAAATTTACAAATCTACAAATCTATAAATTTCTGGTTGGTTGGTTGGTTCCACACACAGAAACAAAATGGCGTAGGACAGAAGAAAGGAAAGGCACAGAAACAAAGAAAGGAATCCCCAGTCACTGAAGAGGTCACAGAGTGTGTGACGAAAGGACTATGACTATATATAAACAACTATCTGGTTGTGGAACCAACCAACCAACCAGAAATTTATAGATTTGTAGATTTGTAAATTTATAAATTTATAAATATATAATAAATTGAAGTGAAAGCAACTGGTGCGTGTGTTTCTTATTGGCAACATGACCCTCCCAAAGTATAACGATATCGGTTTCAACACACGATTTCAGATAAAGAATCTTGCTAAACAAATTCAGAAACGATATATATATATATATATATATATATATATAAGTATGTACACGTACATACATATATGTATACAGACGTACAGTAGTATGTATATATATATACATACATGCACACATATATATATGTACGTATGGATTTACCGAACATTTATTATAATCCTCGGTGTGTTTGTAAACAAACATCCCGTATTAAGCCGTAGTGTCTAGCAACCATCGTTGCTCGTTTGTTCAACACTGACAAAGGAACGCTGTACTAGTTTCAAGCGCATGATATGCAAATTGGGCTCCTCAGCCGTTAATATGCATAAGGTAAGTATATACGTTCAACAATCTGGCAGAAAGGTATACGTTGCTGACGATAGCTAATAAGCTTGAAACTAGTACAGCGTTCCTTTGTCAGTGTTGAACAAACGAGCAACCATAGTTGCTAAACACTACGGCTTAATACGGGATGTTTGTTTACAAACACACCGAGCATCATAATAAATGTTCGGTGAATCCATACGTACATATATATATATGTGTGTATGTATGTATATATATACATACATACTACTGTGCGTCTGTATACATATATGCATGTATGTGTACATACTTATATTTAAGTATCAGCCGTACTAAGAGTGGGAAATGAAATTTCGTTTCATTTTTTCCGTTTATATATATATATATAGTATACTAGGGAGAGGATCAGGGGTGTATAACACTCCACTTATCCAGCAGGCAGTATAAGGTTAGCTCAATGTCTAAGGACCGAGCCGTGATATAATAAATAACAAAGAACGCCTATAGCATATGCATATCTTTACTTGCTAACATTGTTTCATCCGCACTATAAGTGGGACTCATCAGAGCATAAAGGTTAATTACATACCATACAAGCAATAACAAATCCAAGACATTGAAGAATGAAAAATAATAGAAGATAAAGGATATTAAGGAAGTAAAAGTAAAAATAAGAATAAAAATAAAAATAAAATAATAAAATAAACAATGAAAAATACGGGGTGCTATCAGTCACAGTTGGGCGGGGTGCTGTCAACATATAGTTACATACAAGCATACACATGGATAAGAGAACAGACAAGAGTAGATAAGATAGATAGGATTAGGTAAGAGTAGGTAAAAAATAGGTGAAAAACAGACTTATAATATATATAAGAAAATATAAAGAAATACATAACAAACTTACATATAAAATATAAAATATACAGATAATAGTGATACAGGGTAAGGAATGAAATAAAATAATATAAAATTAAAATTAAAATTATATAAAATAGAACATAATATAATATAATCATAAAATAAGGTAAACTAAAATAAAATAAAATAGACTAAAGTAAAATAATATAATATAAGATATAATTAAATGTAATTAAATAAATAAATAAATAAATAAATAAATAAAATTAAATAAATAAATAAAATTAAAATTAAAATTAAAATTAAAATTAAAATTAAATTTAAATAAATAAATAAATAAATAAATAAATAAGTAAATAAATAAATAAATAAATAAATAAATAAATGAAATTAAATAAGTAAATAAATAAAATTAGATAAAATGAAATGAAATAAAATAAAATAAAATGAAATAAGATATATATTTTTTTAGAATATATCTCTTGAATATATCAGGGGCCCACGAAGGCACTAAGTGTCACAGCTATCTGTATCACTTGACCATTTTTTTTTAAAATATTTCTTGAAAATATCAGGGGCCCACGAAGGCACTAAGTGTCACAGTCACCAGTATCACTTGACCATTGCAAGGCAATGGAGGCGTCCCAGGTTGGGCAGTCTCAAAAGTTCACTCGAAAGTCGCGGGTGTGCATTCACACAGTTGAGCGGTGGGGTAATCACAAACCGGTTCACACCCGGGCAGGAGTCCAATGGTCAGACAGAGGTGCATCGAAGGAAGGTAGGAGAATTCACGTGCCGTAGCAGGCGAGGTGCAGGCGGGTTAGCCAAAGCAAGCAGACACAGTTGGAGCGCATACAAAAGATATATAAAAAGACAAAAGATATATAAAAAATAGCTTCAAGAGCCATGAAGTCACCGCATTGGGACATCACAAGATTGTACACATCAATATGTTCAGCACGTATATGCACATATACACACCACATGCATATGCAGAGACGGTATACATATATATATATATATATTTTTATATACAGACATATACAACCACCTACACCCATACACATATAAATGTATACACGGACACACACGCACACACACACAGCGTAGGACACCCGGGTCAAAGCTGATATTAAACACCGAAATACCACATTAGGCAAGACCCACCACCACGGATAATACATTCAAAATAAATACATACGATGAGATGTAGTAAAATAAAGTTGAATTCCTACGGAGATAATCATGTCCGCACGTGCCATTGCCCGATTCAAGTGTACACAGACCGTTAGTAACTACGGAGGGCTATCGGGGCCAAAACGTTACTTTCGGGATCATAACAACGACCGTCAATATATGGAAGGCCGATCGTGCTAGAAAGACTACAACCCCGGGCAAGAGCTCCCAGAAGTCAGCCTGTAGATCTTAAACCACAGAATATGAGGGCAACACGTACATGCGCCACGTATCTACTGCTTACGGCGGGATGGCACAGGTCCGCCCACAGTTACAGGCTAAATTTCTATTAGTGCAGCCTATATCACAGTACACGCTCTACATAAATACATTACATCACAACTCATGCGCATACAGAGGTACAGATCCACAAGATATACGTCAGGATAGACCCACCAATGCACCAATGGTGGGTAGGCGAGCGTGGATGGGTTACATCCGCTGTGCCAAACAGGGGTGCTTATTAACATACACACCCACTCACCTGTACACCCCAATATCCAGATCAATATCCTCCCGCAGACATACGTATACACTCACCGACTCATATACATAGAAGACCAACAATAGGAGACAGTTACACACAATCAGAGACAGTTACACAAGATAGCCCAACTGGAGAAATAAGGAAGTGCTAGCTAACAGGTTTAAAGTAGAAGAAAGAGCTTAATATTCGGTGGGGGCAAGAGGAAAATATTTCAGACTTTCTATTTAGTAGAGGGCATTTAGCAAATATAATAGAGTGGGATTCGGCAAGGCAAGGAGGTGTCGCGAATGGGAGGGTTCTAAATGCCGGTGGAATGAAGCAGCAGGGCACCATTAGTCTAAGTAATAGCAATAGAGGTGTCGCGAATGGGAGGTTTCTAGATGCCGGTGGAATGAACCAGCAGGGCACCATTAGTCTAAGTAATAGCAATGGTAGGCCTCGCAGCTCCCCGCATAGACTAGGTGAGCATAGGAACCGTAGAAATAATAATGCTAATAATACTGATGGAAATAGAAAGAATAAAAAGAATAGAAGAAGATTGAATACATACTTCAACCCCCCTTTTAATTCTGAAGTGGCTATAAATATTCCTAGGGCCTTCTTCTCTGTGTTAGAAAGGAACTTCCCTCCTGGTAATAGGTACCACTCTATCCTCAATAAGAATGTTGTTAAACTTTCGTATTCTACAACCCAAAATCTGGCCTCTCATCTGGCCATTACTAATAATAAGAAAATAAAGGAAGGCCTGGACAACCTAAGCCTAGGGGAAAACACGGTAGTGGACAGAGTGGGCAGAAACACAAGTGGTGATCATTCTGAGAATAGCATCACCAGAGGTTGTAACTGTAGAAGGGCTTCAGGCTGCCCCCTGAATGGTTTCTGCCTTGTTAGAAACATAGTTTATGCGTGTGATGTGGTAACTACGGCGTCCACTAAAACCTATATAGGATCAACCTCCACCCCCTTTAAGACCAGGTTTAACTCTCACCAATGCACTTTTAGACATAATAAACTGAGGAACTCCACCTCCTTGGCAGCGTACGTCCATAATTTAAAAAATGCACGAACACATTACACACTTACTTGGCGGCAGGTTGCTAAATCCCATCCATATACTCCTCATAATAGAGTATGTAACCTATGCCTTGCCGAATCCCACTCTATTATATTTGCTAAATGCCCTCTACTAAATAGAAAGTCTGAAATATTTTCCTCTTGCCCCCACCGAATATTAAGCTCTTTCTTCTACTTTAAACCTGTTAGCTAGCACTTCCTTATTTCTCCAGTTGGGCTATCTTGTGTAACTGTCTCTGATTGTGTGTAACTGTCTCCTATTGTTGGTCTTCTATGTATATGAGTCGGTGAGTGTATACGTATGACTGCGGGAGGATATTGATCTGGATATTGGGGTGTACAGGTGAGTGGGTGTGTATGTTAATAAGCACCCCTGTTTGGTACAGCGGATGTAACCCATCCACGCTCGCCTACCCACCATTGGTGCATTGGTGGGTCTATCCTGACGTATATCTTGTGGATCTGTACCTCTGTATGCGCATGAGTTGTGATGTAATGTATTTATGTAGAGCGTGTACTGTGATATAGGCTGCACTAATAGAAATTTAGCCTGTAACTGTGGGCGGACCTGTGCCATCCCGCCGTAAGCAGTAGATACGTGGCGCATGTACGTGTTGCCTTCATATTCTGTGGTTTAAGATCTACAGGCTGACTTCTGGGAGCTCTTGCCCGGGGTTGTAGTCTTTCTAGCACGATCGGCCTTCCATATATTGACGGTCGTTGTTATGATCCCGAAAGTAACGTTTTGGCCCCGATAGCCCTCCGTAGTTACTAACGGTCTGTGTACACTTGAATCGGGCAATGGCACGTGCGGACATGATTATCTCCGTAGGAATTCAACTTTATTTTACTACATCTCATCGTATGTATTTATTTTGAATGTATTATCCGTGGTGGTGGGTCTTGCCTAATGTGGTATTTCGGTGTTTAATATCAGCTTTGACCCGGGTGTCCTACGCTGTGTGTGTGTGCGTGTGTGTCCGTGTATACATTTATATGTGTATGGGTGTAGGTGGTTGTATATGTCTGTATATAAATATATATATATATATATATGTATACCGTCTCTGCATATGCATGTGGTGTGTATATGTGCATATACGTGCTGAACATATTGATGTGTACAATCTTGTGATGTCCCAATGCGGTGACTTCATGGCTCTTGAAGCTATTTTTTATATATCTTTTGTCTTTT
Source organism: Eledone cirrhosa (assembly GCA_964016885.1). NCBI lineage: Eukaryota > Metazoa > Mollusca > Cephalopoda > Octopoda > Eledonidae > Eledone > Eledone cirrhosa. Next base: position 32,140,249 of record OZ024758.1, on the reverse strand, counting down.
TATATATCTTTTGTATGCGCTCCAACTGTGTCTGCTTGCTTTGGCTAACCCGCCTGCACCTCGCCTGCTACGGCACGTGAATTCTCCTACCTTCCTTCGATGCACCTCTGTCTGACCATTGGACTCCTGCCCGGGTGTGAACCGGTTTGTGATTACCCCACCGCTCAACTGTGTGAATGCACACCCGCGACTTTCGAGTGAACTTTTGAGACTGCCCAACCTGGGACGCCTCCATTGCCTTGCAATGGTCAAGTGATACTGGTGACTGTGACACTTAGTGCCTTCGTGGGCCCCTGATATTTTCAAGAAATATTTTTTTAAAAAATGGTCAAGTGATACAGATAACTGTGACACTTAGTGCCTTCGTGGGCCCCTGATATATTCAAGAGATATATTCTAAAAAAATATATATCTTATTTCATTTTATTTTATTTTATTTCATTTCATTTTATCTAATTTTATTTATTTACTTATTTAATTTCATTTATTTATTTATTTATTTATTTATTTACTTATTTATTTATTTATTTATTTAAATTTAATTTTAATTTTAATTTTAATTTTAATTTTAATTTAATTTATTTATTTAATTTAATTTATTTATTTATTTATTTATTTATTTATTTAATTACATTTAATTATATCTTATATTATATTATTTTACTTTAGTCTATTTTATTTTATTTTAGTTTACCTTATTTTATCTTATTTTATGATTATATTATATTATGTTCTATTTTATATAATTTTAATTTTAATTTTATATTATTTTATTTCATTCCTTACCCTGTATCACTATTATCTGTATATTTTATATTTTATATGTAAGTTTGTTATGTATTTCTTTATATTTTCTTATATATATTATAAGTCTGTTTTTCACCTATTTTTTACCTACTC